>BSBN01000334.1:27755000-28355000 GCA_027924645.1 Cunninghamia lanceolata | reverse complement strand
AAATAATTAAATAATTACAAATAAATAATTAATTACTCTATGTGTCCCACACACATAAAATAATTAACTCAATGTTACATACAATTATTACAAGTGGTACCAAATAAATATTTAATGTGGTTAAACACATCACATGGATGCACCACAAATTAATAGTTATTTTACATAATTAAATAATACCAATGTTAAATGCAAGGTGTACAACACACCTATTCCAACAAGGTGGTGCTCGAGTGAATCATGGTCTGATATGTGGCTTAGTAGTGACATGGACTGTGGCCCAAGAGAATGAAGTGTAGACATGTGGCAAGCTCTATCAAGTTTTATTGTTCCTTTGGCTAGTTTGTGAGTTCTCCAGACACGAGGAAGAAAATACGAGCAATTTGATTGAATGAGTCTAGTTTCACTATGGTCTATGAATTCATGGCTTTAAGATCTCGATCGTGGACTTAATTTAAACTTTAACCTAAAATGCTTCCAAGTCCATCCATTAGAAGGCTAATAAAATGGCAAAGTGACCTTTAGGGAAGGTGCTTAAACCAATCTCAAGAAATAATTTTAGTTTCTCCATTCAAGCTTCATATCTATTGTTCTTTGAACTTATAAGTCTCGCATCAGAAGTTCACTTTATTTCATACTTGTGTTCTTATTGGGCACCTAAAACCTTATGCAAAAGAACTAAACTAGTGGGCTCAATTCCATGATATTTATGCTCTCAAGTCCATAATTGTAAGGTGGTGCTTAGGTAGATCTTGGTCTGACATGTGGCTTAGTAGTGACATGGATTGTGGCCCAAGGGAATGAAGAGTAGACACGAGGCAAGCTCTATCAAGTTTTATTGGTCCTTTTGCCAATTTGTGAGATCTCGAGACATGAGGAAGCAAATACAAACCATTCGATTGAAGGAGTCCAATTTCACTATGGTCTATGAATTCATGGCTTTAAAATCTTGATCATGGACTCAATTTAAACTTTAACCTAAAATGCTTCCATGTCCATCCAATAGTCTCCTTGAACCTCTAGGATTGACAATGCCAAGTATAGGAAGCCTGCAACTTAATCAAGTTTGACGGTATCTTTCAAAACTGGCAAAATCACTTTTCTATCATTAAACTTCTCCTTTTGAAAAACTAACACTACTTCAAAATATCTATCAGCGTGTTGTGCGATTGCAAGTTTATTTTTAAACTGCAACAACAGATTATAAACAATCAGTTTTTTAAATTATTGTTTTCAGACAAGTCGCTGATCATGAAAAAGTCCCCGAGATTTAAAAAAAATTGCAGGCCTTAGATGGTACCATTCTTTTCCGGGCCGTCCCACGTTCTTTTCAGCTTTTGATGCACAACAGAACTCATATTCTATTAAAGAGAAATAAAATACTAGTTCGACCTTCGATTATATTAATTTCAGTTTTGGTGTTTTGAGAAGAAATTCAGTGCACATGAATATTTGACTAAAAAACTTCTGCAAACACTTTTATTCTGTTCAACCGCCTCAGAATAGAGACATTATATGAAGGCATTTATACTGTTAAGCCTTGGGACGGTTAAAACATTATACAGAAGAAAAATGGCAGGGCATGCAGTAGTTGTTCCGTATCCAAGGTGAGGCCAAATCAATCCCATGATGTAGCTTGCCAGAAAGCTCGCTTCTCTTGGAATCTCTGTTACATTTGTGCTCACTGAGTCGTGGCACAGAACCATTTCACAGGCCGAGAACGATGTTTTCTCGCATGCTCAAAACCTTGGCCTCGACATTCAGGTAGGTGTTATTCTAGACTGCGTCCCACCAATAACAACTCCAACTCCTCCGATCAAACCGTAGCACATGGAGATGCTAGGCTACCTACTGTGCACAACCTGCAATCTAGAACATCTGCATCGCCAAATCATGAAACATAATAGGAAATGAATAACACATATTGTACAACGAAGCCATTCCACTGATTTCGACAGAAATCTCACCAGTGCAATGCTTCACATCGACATTTCACAACAATGGAAATACAGACAGGAAAGGAAATCTATAGCTATGCAATTCGTATTTATAGAGAACAAAAAAACAAATTGACGACAGAGAATAGTTGATTTCCCCTTAACACAATGCACGATTATATTCAATCGATCTGATTACAATAATGATCATAATGCCTGATTTTCTTCATTCCCCTAGGTTTATAAACTCGCCCAGAGTAGTACCAAACTGAATTCAAGCAGCTAGGAGACCAATTCCAAGCGGTTGGGAGAACAACCATTTAATCATTTACAATTTGACAACCGTGACCTAAGTCCCTTGGGACTTACAAAATGAACCTAGATACTAACAGAAATTACATGCATTGGTCAAATAGACCTTATTACAACTCAAAATATGATTTCAGAGCCAAACATGACTTAAATGCCTCACGGAGGCCACCTTGTGTTATGTGTTCCTGCACCATACACCCCACCTTGAAAAGAACTCATGTCCCATGAGTTGAGTCCTTGTCTTGTACCACCTGTATCCATTGCTGCTTCATGCCTTCCCCATGATCTCTATACTGCAACTTGCTTCCATGGAATCAAAAACTCATGCCTAGCATTGTAGGCTCTACTCACACCTTGCCATGAGTGAGTGCTTGCAACCAAACCCAAACTTTGTTTGCCATTCTTCCTTACTGTCATCTCTGCCTGAACACCTACATTCAAAACCTTATTTGATGCTTCTTGTACTGCTGCTATGGTAGAATATGTTTGTCTTGCAACTCTTGTTGGCTCTAGAGGACAAACAATGGTCCCTACTATGATAGCATCTTCTGCTTTCCAATCAACTTGTGGCTGCTTGCAGACCTGCTCTGTGACCTTCTACTGATCCATCTCAAACATTACCATCTGATCTCCATCATTCAAAATTGAAATCACCTTCAAACTTGGACCTTTAGCAACCCCACTCCTTGAGGTATCTTCAACTTGCCTTGTCTCTTCTTCATTGATCTTCACAACTTCTTTCTTACCCACCAAAATGATCTTGGCTGCCTTCTTTGCTTCAGTATCCTCCTGCAATGGTGTCATCACAAAAGTCTTTCCATCCTTCTTGATGGTGTATGTGTTAGCATATCCTTCATATAATGGCTTGCCTATGAAATTTCCATGGCCTACCTAAAAGTAGGTGACAACACTCCATGGGCAAAATGTCACATAAAATTTGCTCCTTATATTCTCCAATCTAAAAATGAACATATGCTTGTTCACTTACCAAAAGTGATTGGCTATCACTTACCCAAGATGCTCTATAAGGAGTTTAATGTGGAATCCTTTCTATGTTCAATTTATCCACCATTTCCCTAGACACCATATTATTTGTTGAACTAGAATCTATGACTACCTTGCATATTTTACCTTTGCTTTTGCAATTGATCCTAAAAAGAGCTCTCCTTTGTGATAGTTCAGTCTTCTTTGGTGCTTTGAGAAATGTCCTCTTGATCATCAGACTCTCTCCCACTTCTGATGCCAAATTTATTTTAGGAGATGTCACACTCCCTGCATCATCTTGAGTCAATGTGGTTCTTCTCTCATTACCATAAGAAGTTGAGGCCTTCTCTCGACACTTATAAGTCAGGTGCCCTATCTGATTACAATTATAACATCTCATGTTGTCCAGAACTTTGATCCTCTATCTGATCCATTTGTCCCACCTCTTTCATTTGGCCTTCTTCCTTGGTAGCATACTTTGCTACTTGAGTCCCCAACTTGATCTTCTTGGTTAGACTCACCACTAGGCCTCTGGTTAGGACTTCTGCCTCCAAAACTATATCTAAAATTTTTGTCACCTCTTCCTCTACTATTCTGCTCACTCTTTCTCTTTATCTTCTCTTCAGTCCTTAAGGCCATTTGGAAACACTTGTTCACTGTTTCTGGTGCTAAGATGCTGATCCCATCTTGGAGGTTCATCCTTAGGCCATTCAAGTACCTGGCCACCTTCTCTGACTCTTATTCTTGTCTCTTTGTTTTGAGACTGAGTATATGAAACTCTAGTGTGTATGCATTCACATAAAGGTCTCTCTGTCTGAGGTTCTGTAATTTCCTATACATCTGCATGTTATAGTTCAGAGGTAAGAATTGTGCCTTGATTTTGGTCTTCATCCTTTCCTAGGAGGATATCATATTCTTCCCCTCCTTGACTCTCTCTCCTTGCTTATAATTCCACCATGCAAGAGCAGATCCCTTCAATCGTGCCTTTGCCAACTTAACCCTCTTGTCATCAGGGACTTCTTTGTATTTGAAATGATTGTTCGACGCCTCAATCCAGTCAATCACCTCTTTAGCTTCCATACTTCCACTATACATAGGTAACCCATCTATGGTGTCCCTATTGACTGACTGCAGTGCATTTATAAATGCCCTCTGGTCTGCTAGTATCTCTTCTGTCCTGTTACTAGTTTTAGCAATTTCTGCATCACCTTCATCACTGTCACTTTCATCTTCCCTATCTTTACTTTTGGACTACTTGAACTCTGCCATCTTGGATTCAAGCATCTCCTCGATCAACTTCTTGATGGCATCCTGCGACATGCTTTTGGGAGGCATCCTCTCTGCCTCTGTTTCGCTGTCTCTGTCTGACATAAACCTTCACAGACAACACCCAAACACCGACACTCCTACAAGTCCTCAACTCGACTTGCCACCCAAATCATTTTGGGATCTGATACCAATATGATGGGGAGCCTTAGACACTAACTTAGTATATGCTTTCCATGACTTGCTATAATCGGTGGTAATACCTTGATTCACTGCTACGCCCGGTCAACATTTGTATCTGACGAAAGATACATTCTCTATATACATTCCTAATATACATTTGAATGACACTCGTCGGTGGGACTTGAGTTATTAGTCAGACTTACCACGGAGTCATCGATTCACCGATTCCTCCCGATGGATCCTCTCTCAATGGATCCTCTATCGATGGCTCGATCCTCTCTTCGTCTAGACCACCCTCGTCGCCCTGAGCAAGGAATGCTTCATCGATGGCCTCTATCCCATCGATAACAACTCCAACTCCTCCGATCAAACCCTAGCACATGGAGATGCTAGGCCGCCTACTGTGCACAACCCGCAATCTGGAACATCTGCATCGCCAAATCATGAAACATAACAGGAAACAAATAACACCTATTGTACAACGAAGCCATTCCACTGATTTTGACAGAAATCTCACCAGTGGAATGCTTCACATCAAGATTTTGCAACAATGAAAATACAGACAGGAAAGGAAATCTAAAGGTATGTAAGTCGTATTTATAGATAACAGAAAAATAAATTGATGACATAGAATAGTTGATTTCCCCTTAACACAATGCGCGATTACATTCAATCGATCTTATTACAATAATGATCATAATGTCTGACCTTGTTCATTCCCCTAGGTTTATAAACTCACCCAGAGTAGTACCAAACTAACTTCAAGTGGCTAGGAGACCAATTCCAAGCGGCTGGGAGAACAACCATTTAATCATTTACAATTTGACAACTGTGACCTAAGTCCCTTGGGACTTACAAAATGAACCTAGATACTAATAGAAATTACATGCATTGGTCAAATAGACCTTATTACAAATCAAAACATGATTTCAAAGCCAAACATGACTTAAATGCCTCATGGAGGCCATCTTGTGTTAGGTGCTCCTGCACCAACAAACTAACAGATGAGCCACCGATTCAATTCCATCGGCCAAGTCTCGCATCCTTCTGCCAATGCCCCGAAGGCGTTTGCCCTTGGTGAGACCCATTCCGTCGATGAACGCTTGTAACCTTTGGCTGATGCACCAATATGCCGTCGCACAGTTTACTTCTTGTGAACCCTAGCACATGGAGATTCTAGGTCATCCTACTATGTGAAATGCCCTGTCTAGATCCTCTGCACCGCCGAACACGAAAAACTAAACAAAAAGCAAAACAAATATTCATACAACGAAGCCATTCCACTAATTTCAACAGAAATCTCACCAGTGGAATGCTTCACGATGACATACAGCAACAAAATGGAAAACACAGGGAGAACAGAAATCTACAGCTATACAAATTTGCAATTACAGAGAACGAAAATCAAATTGACGAAACAAAATATCTTTATTTCTCCTTGAAACAATGTTCAATCACACTCAATCTCCTCTCTACGATCTGATTACAATGAACATTTGGTTCATTCCTCTGGGCATTTAACAATTCACCCTGATTAGTACCAAATAGACTCCAAGCGGCTGGGAGATCAATCCAAGTGGCTGGGAGACACTACAACCTATTTTTAGCATTATTGCTATTTTTGGCATTATGTGATTACAATTTGACAAATGTCCCCTAAGTCACTTGGGACTTACAAAATGAACCTAGATACAACTGAAATAAAAATGCATTGGTCAAATAGACCTTATTACAAAAGAAAACATGATTTTCTAGGTGCTCCTGCACCATACTCCCCGGGTGAAAGTTGTCTCAAGTCCTCTTAGAGACTAACTACTGGAAATCACCACCCTACTTTTTGATGTCTGCTTCCAGCATCCATGTGGCTTCTGAGTCTGGAAGGCCTTGCCATTTGACTAAGTGCTCAAAATAGGTCTGATTTCTTGTCTTCTTGGCTGTTGATGCAGAGCGCCCAGTGGAAGCGGGAACAATTGGTAACAAACTTGATCGGTGAGACATCACCATCGGTGAAGCCAAATTCTTTTCCCCCGATATCACCACTCTTACCGATATGCCAAACTATTGTATATGCAGAACATGACTTGCTACTGCTGGTGAATTAATGTATCTCCACCCAGATTTCACCATTACAACCAGTCACCCTTTGTATCATATGAAATGTACATTCTCTACATACAATCTCGACATACAATTATGTGATACATTCTCAACGTGCTTTTGCGATATACATTCGCAATGTATATTTGGTGGGATAATATAAAACTTATGTTGATATAAATCTCTGCAACTTTGCAACTGAACAATTTAATAGAAACAACAAAACTCAACAGAATGGAAAACAATCTACTCCTAAGGAAGTCATTCCACTGATTTCGAAGAAATCTCAACTAGTGGAATGCTTCCAATCTACATCTCTATAATTAGACCAAAATAGAACTTTTTATTTCTATTCCTTAGAAATACACATACAAATTGGTTCTTCCTCTTCTTTGTCTATTTTTCACTCGATATCCTTCCTTAACAAACATAGAACGATTATATAGACTCATATGTCGGTAGTTACACAAGATGGAAGGTGAACCACCCTACAACCATGTCTGTCATTCAATTACATCCACTCAGTTTGGTTACAACACGTATACAGACTCAGTTTTATGCCGTTACTTGGCTAAGCATGATTCAATATGGCGCTAAGGCCTTACAAATGTCAAAAAGACAACTTAGACAAAATAGAGTATGCATGGAATCCTTAGATTCTTAGTGTCTCGATGGTGCAGGGGCACCTAACAAATCTTTTATTTTTGTTTGGATAAGGTCAAACTGACCAGTTGTTCATTTTCAGTTTTTATTTTATTCAGTTGTAATAAAAATAGTTTGGGGATATGAAGCGGTTAGTGATGCAGAGTGTTCAACGAAAACATGCTTTCAATCTAACATTTCATTTTATGACCCTTCGGCGAGACTAACTCATTGGCAAGATCTTGCACTTGTTTCCCGATACTACCACACACACCGATATGGCAAACTATTGTATATGCATAACGTGACTTGCTACTACCGATGGACCAATGTATCTTTACCTTGTTCTCACCATTGCTACCGGTCACCCTTTCTATCCAACAAAATGTATATTCTTGCATAAATTCTCAACATACATTTGCGATATGCATTCGCAATACACTCTTCGGGTAGACCAAAACTATCACTCCGAGGTTCTAATCTCTTGCCGATGACAACTGTCTCGCCGATGATGCCTTCACAAACTGCAAATCCTTAAATCGCCTAAGTTCCAACCCAGACCCTAGCACATGATAATGCTAAGTTGGTCTACTACACAATACCTTCAACTCGGTTCTCTATACTATTAAACAGAACACAACACATAGGAACAAGAACAAAAAATAAAAAACACATATGTACACAACAATGCCATTCCACTGATTTCAACAGAAATCCCACTAGTGGAATGCTTCATTTATTCATACTTCAACAACTTACAGAACAGAAATGACTACGTTATCGGAAAGGGAAATCTACCAATAGTTAACAGATTTTCACACCACGAACAAAACATAGTTTTTGTTATTCTTTTTGTATAGAATTGAACATATGCAATTGAACTCAGAACTAAACCCAAATGTTTGTTCTACTGCCAATTTATCCCAACACATTGGGAGATTAAACAGTTCATGACAGTTGGGGAAGGCCAACCACTTCATATCCCCAAACAACTTTTATTACAACTGAACAAAACAAAACTGAAAATGAACAACTGGTCAGTTTGACCTTATCCAAACAAAAACAAAAGATTTGTTAGGTGCCCCTGCACCATACTCCCGGGGCTTAAAAGAACTCAAGTCCCTTGAGGAACCAAGTCTGAAATATTAACCCCATGCTTGATGACATCTTCCTCGCTCATCCAAGTTGCATCCTCATCAGGCAAACCATGTCATTTGACCAGATACTGCTTGTAGGTTTTATGTCTGGTCTTCTTCTGAACTTTGGTGTCCAAAATACATTCCAGCTGTACTGGCTGACTTGGTGGATGATCAGAAATCCATTCTGCATCCCTTGCTTCTATCACATCTGAACCAGTAACATTGTCTCCTCTGAATGGAAATAGGTCAGACACATTGAAAATGGGTGATATTGCTAAACCCGGAGGAAGTTCAATCTCATAGGCATTAGGCCCAAATTTGTGAACAATCTTGCATGGACCAATCTTTTTCATAAGAAGTTTCATTAGCTGCCCCTTAGAAAGTCTTTCCTTCTTTAGATAAGCCATCATCAAATCTCCAACCTTGTATTGTACGTCCCTCTTCCTCTGATCAGTTCTCTCTTTGTACTCCCTTGTGTTCTTTTGGATAGTTTCTCTTACAGCATCATGGATATCCTTCATACTGACTGCAAAATCTTCTCCTTGTGCACCCCTTTTGTCCATGTTCTGGAGATCCCTGAGCTCCAAAATTTCCCTAGGATGAATCCCATATACAACTTCAAAAGGGCTCTTTCCTGTGCTCCTATTAACAGAGTCATTATATGCAAATTCTACTTGTGGGATGACCATATCCCATGCTTCTCCATGCTGTTTAGTCAAACATCTCAAAAGATTACCTAGTGATCTATTCACCACCTCAGTTTGTCCATCTGTCTGAGGGTGATAGGTTGACGTGAAAGATAATTAAGTGCCCAATTTCTTACATAATGCGCGCCAAAAATATCCCACAAACTTGGGATCTTTGTCAGTGACAATATTCAATGGCAAACCATGAATTTGAACAATCTCCTTAAAGAATAGACCAGCAATGTGTGAACCATCATTGGTACATGTGCATGGCACAAAATGAGCCATTTTACTAATCTATCAACTACAACAAATACACTGTCGAAACCTCTTTGAGTCCGGGGAAGACCCAAAACAAAATCCATACGGATGCACTCCCATGGCCTTTATGGAATTGGAAGTGGTTGATAGAGACTAGCATTGGATGAAGTTCCTTTTGCCCTCTGACAAATGCTACAAGTTTCTACAAATTTCCTGACATTTGTTTACATCTTAGGCCAGAAGTAAAGCCTTCTCACTTGTTCTAACGTCTTGTCCAGTCCAAAATGACCTCCAAGACTACCACAATGCTTCTCTTTTATGATGTTCTCCCTCACGGAACACCTAGGTACACAGTTGCCTGCCTTTGAATAGTAGCCCTTGCTGTAACAAATATTCAAAAAAATCAGAATGATAGGAATCTGAAAATTGTGAACAAACTGCGTATATCTCTTTGAAGTCCTCATCATCCTGGTTCATATTCTTGAGAGAATCCACTCCCACACTTTGCAACTAGATTTCCTGTATAGTGCACACTCTTCTGCTCAGAGCATCTGCCACCTTGTTGGCTTGTCCCTTCTTATGTTTGATGGAAAAATTATATGCCTGGAGTTTCTCGACCCACTTAATATGCCTGTGATTTAGCTTCTCTTGCGAATTTAGAAAACTCAAAGAATGGTTGTCAGTATAAACAATGAATTCCTTGGGCAAGAGATAATGTCTCCATTTTTTCAATGCTTGAGCCATTGCATACAATTCTAGATCATATGTAGAATACTTTCTTTTAGCATCATTTAGCTTTTCACTAAAGAAAGCAATAGGTCTGCCTTCTTGACTCAAGATAGCACCAATGGCAAGGTTACTGCCATCACATTCCATAGTAAACAACTTATTAAAATTAGGCAAAACCAAAATGGGTTTCTCTGCTATTTTCCATTTAAGAATCTTAAAAGATTCATCCATTGCTCTTCTAAAAAAACTTACATTTCTATCCTCCTTTTATGGTATCCAGAATGGGTGCACAAATATGACTGAATCCTCTTATAAATTTCCTATAAAAAGTTGCCAACCCATGAAAACTCCTTACATTACTTACTATTTTAGGTGTTGGCCACGACAGAATAGCATTTATCTTCTCTGGGTCCATTTCCAAACTACCCTGGGATATCACAAATCCAAGGTATGTGAGTTCCTCCTTCATGAAGACACTCTTCTCCATATTGATCATCAGTTTCTCCTCATGCAGGTTCTTCAACACCTATTCCAAATGCTGCAAATGTTCTTCCTTTGCCCTCCTAAAAATTAGAATATCGTCAAGATAGACAACAACAAATTTGCCAATAAAATCTTTCAATACCTCATTCATTAGATGCATGAAAGTGCTTGGAGCATTGGACAGTCCAAATGGCATCACCACCCACTCATAAAGACCATCATTAGTCTTAAAGGCTGTCTTCCATTCATCCCCTTGTCTGATCCTAATCTGATGGTATCCACTTTTGAGATCAATTTTAGAAAAGTACTGAGCTCCACCCAAACAATCCATTAGGTCCTCTATTCTGGGCATAGGAAACCTATATCTGATGGTGATCTTATTTATGGCTCTCGAATCAGTGCATAACCTCCATTTTCCATCCTTCTTGGGAGCTAAAACTGTGGGTACAACACACGGACTAAGACTTTTCTTCACCAAGCCCTTATCCAACAGTTCTTGCACTTGTTTAGCAATTTCCTCATTCTAAGTAGGTGTCATTTTATAGGCTGGTTTATTTGGCAATGGGATCCTGGGATGAAGTCAATCTGATGACTTACGTCTCTCACAGGCGGTAGTGTATTGGGCATATCCTCCATCATGATACTCTTATACTTGTCTAACAATTCCTGCACTTCCTTATAGACTTTTTGCTTGCTATTTTTAGACAAATCAGAATTGTCTTTAGGTTTCAAAATCAGAGCATACTCCTAGGTTCCCTCTTCTTTCAGAGTATGGAGAAACTCTTTCCCACTCACTAACATGATACTTGAGCCTACATTCTTGTCTACACCCTCTTCTGGTAAAGGATCCATCTTATACTGTCTACCATTGTTGGTGCTAACAAAGGAATTGGATTTACCATCATGCTGGGTTTGTACATCATACTGCCAAGGTCTTCCTAACAGTAAATGGCATGCATCCATGGGAATTATATCATACAACAGTTTGTCCCTATATTCCCCTATCTGAAATTCTACCCAAGCTTGTTCATCAACCAAAACTTGCTGCCCTTTGTTCAGCCATGACACTTTGTATGGACTCACATGTGGTAATCTTCTTAAATTCAATTTCTCTACCATTTCTACTGAAACTAAATTTTTAGTTAAGCCAGAATCAACAATTACCTTACACCTTTTGCCGGAAACTTTACACAGAGTTCTGCATAGTGTCTTCCTCTACGGTGGTTTTTTGTTATGTGGTACCTTCAACATCGTCCTTCTCATCATGAGATACTCTCCATCTTGTGCTGGAGTTGTGCTTCCCATAGATGAGTTCACACTATGACAATCTTCTTCTTGAATCAGCTGGCTCCTTCTCTCTCCTCCATAAGAGCTTGAGGCTTTCTCCGGACACGTGCCTGCTATGTGCCCAATTTGGTTACAATTATAACATCTTCCTGTGAAGATGTTAGGACCTCTGCCTGGTCCACCAAAGCTATCTCTCCCATTGGGTCTCCTTCCTCTAAAACCCCCTCTGGAACCAGATTCTCCACTATGTTCTTGCTGACTGGACTCCGCTTGATTCTTCTGGAATTGATTTCTGCCACCAAAGCTATTTCTACCCCTAAAATTTCTTCCACCTCTACCTCTGTTTTACTATTCTCCCTTTCTTTTCTGCTTCTCTTCTACTCTCAGCGCCACTTGGAAGCAGTTGTCCATAGTTTCTGGTGTCAAGATGGTAATCTCATCTTGTATACTATACTTCAGTCCATTGTTACACCTAGAAACTCTTCCTTTCTCATCCTCAGCAAGTCCACGCCTTAGAGACAATTTGTGAAATTCTTCTGTATAGGTGAATACATCCATATCCTTTTGCCTGAGGTTCTACATTTTCCTGTATATCTGCACTTCATAATCCACTGGTAGGAACTGAGCCTTGATCCTTTCTACCATCCAACTCTAGGATGAGATCATGCTCTTACCACTCTACACCCTTTCTCCCTGGGTGTAGTTCCACCATGTGAGTGCAGCGCCCTTCAATTTTGTCTTTGCAAACTTGACTCTTCTATTCTCCGGTACCTCCTTGTACTCAAAATAATTATTTAGATCCTCGATCCATTTGATGACTTCTTCTATGTCCATCTTTCCACTAAACACTGGAATCTCCATTGCCTCGAACGACTCCTTACCAAGTGATTTTATGGCCTCCAAAAATAGTTTCTGGTCTATAGTTATCTCTCCCTAATTTGGGGATGTTTCCTCATCCCCTTCTTCCTCTTCTCCATCAGACTCCTCGTCCAATCTCAGTCCTTTCCTCAATGTCTTCAATTCAGCCTGGAGTGCTTCCTTCACTCCAGTCTTGATTATCTCCTCCATCTCCTTGAGTTTCTTGACCACTTCGATGGTCATCCCATTTGGAGGCATATCGCTAGCCCCTCCTTCGCTTTCTCTATCTGACATAAACATTCACAGACAACGCCAACACTTCTGCAGACCTTTCACTAGCTTTGATACCAAAATGATGCAGAGTGTTCAACGAAAATGGGGTTTCAATCTAACATTTCATTTTATGACCCTTCGGCGAGACTAACTCATGGGCGGTGTTGGAACTAGATATCTCCAGTAAATTTTTGTCTTTGAAATCGACATAGAAGAGACCATAACAAATCTTATAACCATGTGAAAACTCAAAATTGTCTAACAATGTCCAGATGAAGTAACCTCGAGTGTTGGATCCATTTCTAATGGCAACGATCAAACTCTCAAGATAGTCATGGAGATATTGCATCCTTAGCCTATCATTTAATATTTCCAAGAGAGAGAGATTGGTTGTCTTTGGTGCCATATCCATTTTCATGGATTATCATAGGTGGGTTGTCATAATGTTGTTTGAAATATTCCAATAATGCTTGCAATCCCGACAGAACAACTGGAAGTCCAGATGATGATATCTCACCAATAGGGACATCGCCTCGCATTACTGTTTGATTTGAGCTTAAATCTCTCACATAATCTCTCTCTGCATCAACCCAATGAGTAGATAAATCGGAGACATAGTAAGTGCCGTAATGATTCACCCCAACGAAATCAAAAGATCCCCTTAGCTTTTTAGATTGTTGTTTTGTGAAAGTAGGCAGCCTGGAGCATGCAATCTTCTTCATGCTCGAAGGATCGTCACCAAATAAAAGGGGATCTATGAACCAACCATTTTGAAAATCAAATGTCCTCTGAGTTGCAGCTATGTCCTTGGACGAGTTTGTCAATGGCACATACCACATTACTACAATTGCCATGCCAATAAAACCTTTTTGGTTGGTCTGCAAAGAAAATAGAATTATCAGGCTATTAAGCAATAAGTTGCAACCTCTAGGCCTATTAGAAGGTAAATTGCTTTAATCGAAATTTCAAGCCCTGCAACTAATGTTAGTTGAGTGGTTTGATAGCCCTAAAGGATTTTTCTATTTTCTTAGTTTAGGGCTCAACCCAAGGTAGTACTTAAAGCCCAGAATCAAGCATGGGCACACCACTCATAAGATTAAATATTACCCTATTTTCAACCTGAAATTTTTCTCTGTAGAGCTCAACTACTTCTACATGAGATAACAAAACATGATGACCAACAATATATGGTTCCTCGGTAGAATCTCCTGCACTATAGTTGCCAAATCCAAATGGATAAGAACAGCGTTCCGGAGGCCACCGACCAATGTCATAACTTAAAGTGGGAAATGCATTTGGCTCATTAAACATTGTCTAGTACTTCACTCTATCCCCAAATTCTAAGATTTTATATCTTTCTTCCAAGGTTTCTAAATTATCACTGATCTTTACTCTAACAACATACTAATTTTAATGGTCTTGAAGAGCCCTACTTGCTATTTACCTTGGAGCAAAAGACTCAAGTTAGGGTCCTCGCCCCTCTTTACCCAAATTTCGTCATTACACAAATATCCTCAAATGGACTTCTTCAAAAAGAACAACAAATCGAAAACAAAACTGCGACGCCAATGTCTGTACAGCATATCTATTAGGTAGGTAGATGCAGTTTTTGTCAATTGTTAAATGCAGTGTCATGTCAGCAGATCTACAGGCTCTTCAAAACATGCTACGTACATGTACACGTTTATGTTGCCGTATTTTTACGCTCATCACAGGAAATTTGCCCAACTTTAGGCAACTCTTTACAGGCATTGCTGTGCCTAGGTTTTTATTGTTCCCATGTATTCAATTAAATTGTGATGTGAAATAACATAGTGCCGATGCATTTCAGCAATTAAAGCAACTTTCAGAGTCCAGGTCTAATCTATGCTTACTTGAGCGATGTTTTAAGGTGTGGGTGATAATGGCGAAGGCGAGTATAGAGTTGGAGTATCAGTGCAAGTATGACGATGCATGGTATTTAGTTAGTGTGGAAAGGAGAGGGAATGGACAGCCAAAGGCACTGTGTGTTAGTTGCAGAATCTAATCCATACCCTCTTGTAACTCCTGTTCCTCGACCACATGGACATACTCCAAGTCAGCAGAATGCAAATTTAGAATTACAACCACCGCAATGGGTTGCTGATGCAGATACTGTTGCCAAGGCATATGCGCAGTACTCTATTTCTCTCTCAGTGGTTGCACCCAAACAACTTCCCAAGCTAAAATCAGTATACAATGCGGGCAAACACAATCCATTTGCAACAGATTCAGTAATGGAAAATATGAAATATTCACATCATTTGGTTCTTCTTTCTGAGATTTTTATGGATGCATGTTCTGCTCTAAGTTGCTTCAGAGCAACATCAATAAATGCAAGTTCAAATTTGATAAAGATTGATTTAACATCTGCACCTATGCATTCTGTTCCTCTACAACCACAGACTACTGCTGTCAGACCTTCATTAGGCCAAGCAGTGAATGGAGTCATGACGGGATATCCACAGGCAACAAACAGAACAATTCTTGCAGGAACTGTTAAAACTGAGGTTCCCTCCAGTGTATCTCTGACATTAGCACCTGGTTTGCCTCATATGACTTCTGGCTCACTTTTACACGGTACTTCACAAGGAGCTCCTGGCCAATATTCTTCATCTTCAGTTCCTTCCACTCAAGATACAAAAGCAAACATAGATGCAACAGATGGGCAGAATATGGACCTGTCCAGCTATGAAATGATATGCTAATCCTTAAATAATGTTTAGTGACAGCGATTCTTGGATGTGTGAAGCAGCGCTACCAACCCTTGCAAATTCAATATGCCTGTTCACCAATTCTTCCGCGTGCCTGGTGATACCAGCGCTCTATATTTGCCACTTGTGTGGAGAATTCTCCTAAAATTGATAGGTGTCTAGGTGAGCCTAAAAGGTGACTTCCTGATGAGGGTTATTTTGGAGATGATAGAGTAAAAAAAAAATAATCATATGATTCCAGATTCATAGACACAGGTCTAATAGCAACCTGTATTTTTAATTTTGTCCAAAACTACACTTGACAGCACAATAATAACAAAGAAAAAAGATTGTGCCTTGCCTTCCAAGCTGCACCACAAATAAAAAAACCAAGGACATAGTTATTTATAATACACTACAGTAAATTCATTTTGGCAGAAGAGCATATCCATTTAAAAAAATGTTAAGCGGGCAGCGGCACCCAGATGAGATCGTTCTCGAATATCCAATGGCAGACCTCGATCTTCCCTGGCTGATGTCCCAACGCCACGAATGCCACATGCTTTGCACTCCACTGCATCGTGTCCAAATGGTAGATGACAACTTTCCATGCTAGACAAAAATTATTTGGTATTTATAGAGTGATTTATTTGAATGGATCCAATTCCAAATGATGAAGATATCAGACAATGATATAACCTTGACTGGTAAAGGGTGGATGTCTTGTTGAGATACTGCAAAGTTACAAAAGGTGAGGAAAGATGTTAGAAGATGCTTCACACCAGGATGTGTTGGATCTTATGATGGATCCAACTAGCAGTCATTTAATGGAGGTTATTTTGGAAGTTGCACCTGGTTATATCTACATGGAGATTTTGAATTGTTTTTTTCGGCATTCCTTGTTTGAAATTGCCACTCGTAAATCAGGCAATTTTGTTGTCCAATCGTTGATTTCCTCTTCAAGAGATGAGGGTCAAGTGAATATGATTTGGGGGGAACTTGCTTCAAAATTTCCAGAGCTACTAAAAGAGAGAAAATCAGGAGTAGTTGCTTCTCTAATTGCTGCTTGTCGCCGTTTTCATACACATGAATGTGAGTGTTGTCGAGCATTAGCCCATGCTGTGGATTTTGATTGTGTATCTCCGAACTGCATCATACCACGCATTCTACATCTAGAGGATTTCTCATGCACTGCAAAGGGATGAGACTGGCAGTGGCCATCTAGAAATAAGATGTCGGTTCTTGGTTGTTTAATGCTGCAAAACATTTTCAGCTATCCAAATGATTTCATTCAGCAATTTTGCTCAAGCATTGCATCAATGGAAATAGATTATATTTTAGAAGCTGCAAAAGATCTCGAAGGTAGTCGAGTAATTGAGGCCTTCCTTTCTTCAAAAGCTCCATTGAAGCATAAACTTAGGGTTATATCTAAGTTTCATGGCCATTTTGGTGAGTTGGCACAGCAACCTTCTAGCTTATTTACTGTGTCAAAATGCTTTCTTGCAGCTGATGTGGCTCTTAAAGAAGCTATAGCATCTGAACTCACCTTGGTGCAAGCAGAACTCTCAAGATTAAAACATGGTCCACATCTATTAAAAATTTGTGATATTACTAGGTATTCAAAAGGTCCTAAACAGTGGAGGTCATCCCAAAGTTCAAAGCAATCAACACATCAGGCTTTCAGTGAGGTGTTCGGTTCTGATGTTGAGACCAGATAGGAAGATGAAAATGGGTTGATGTCATTTGAGGTGGACACCAAAGAAGTGCTTAAAAAGGGTAAAAATAAGAGAAATAGAGAGCTAGACAATATATAGAGTGAATTGGAGAAGAAACTTTTGAATAAGCAAGGTGTATCAAAACTTGAGAATTCAATGGCTGAGTTAGGTTTTGACATGCATAAACAATCAAAGAGGAAAGAATGCTACAATAAAATCTGATTCACCAAAATCTTTAAGCCAAATCATGTCCTCTAGTCCAAAACATTAAAGGCATAGTAACTATATAATCTCCGAGATAAAAGTCATTATTTAAAGGCATGATTATTATTTTAAAGAGTAAGTTCAAACAGGGAAAAATATTATTTTAATGAAAAGAAATAAAATATTTTTACCAAGCGGCATAATGAATATACAAAGTATATATTTTTCAATGATGGGGTGAAATATTTTCCAAGCAATTAAACAAATAGGTGAATATTTTTACCTGAAATATGCAAAGTGTATATAAATTCCAATAAAATATCGGGAGAGATTATTTAAGTCACATTGATCCTATATCTCTTGCCGATGAGTACACTGGAGCCCCACGAGGTGAAAAAGTTATTAAAGGGAGAATAAATATTTCCAAAAGGTACAAAGAAAACTCGTAATGTATAAAGGTGAATTTCACATCTTCATTAGAGGATTATTATTTCAAAAGCCAAAATCTTTTCCCGAGGGCAATTATTTTATGCACATAAAGTATTTGTATTTTCACCTAGGAAGTTGGGAAATTGACAATTATTTTTACCGAAATAGAATTATTATCAAACAAAGATTTAAAGTACATGTAAAGACGTTAAATAAATAATTGTAAATCAAGCCAATATTTGGAGTAAAGTATTTTCACTAATTCATAAAATGGGGGAAATAATTATTTTGTCAAATAATAGTAAAAACATAAGAAATATAATCAAGAAATAAATAAGAGATTAAAAGTACTATGTAAAGATCAAAAAGCCAGATTAAATATTTAATTTGCCAAAGGCAACTCCTTAAGGAGAATATTTAGTGATTGGTAAAAGATTTATGTTAAAATTAATCAAACCTAAAGTCACAACAAAAGATTTGATTAAATTATTAAGAGCCTTAAAAGGAAACATCAACACAAACTATTATTAACATTTGGGTATACAAAATGACAATAAATTAAGATAAAATCAAATATTGTCACGGAGATGAAAACTCTAAATATAAATATAAGTGAGAAAATATACAACGGAAACAATACCTCACGACATAGGTCCTAAGGTTCACCTCAATACAAATTATATGTTTATATACTGTTTATCTAATGATTAATTTGTTTTCTTTGCAGGATTAAGGTTGTGTTGAATGCAATGAAGTGGTTCTTAACTGGAGATTAAATGATCTCATCGAAGATTAAATATTTCATCCCAACTTCTGAGAATTGTTAAGTCTTTCAAAATCAAATCATTTAATTTATGTAATGAATAAGGTCGGTTCTTATGGTTGGTTCAACCAATTATTAACCGTCACCAAAATGAATGTAACGGGTCTGAGGCTTATTGCATCTCTTTAAATAGAGATCCCAGGACCTGGAGAAGAGAGTTAGAAATAGAGTTAGAAATTAGGTTAGGAACAGATATTTTTACAAAAAGACAATGGAAGCATTTTAGGATTAGAATCTGATGCAAATTTGATCCTTCTGTGCAATGTTGTTCTGAGAAAGACTATGGTGCATGATACATTATGAGGCAGCAGTCAAGGATTCAAATTTGAAATACATTGTGACGGTATCATCTATTTGTTGTTTAAATTCAATCAATTTAATTATCTCCATATCATTCATTTTTAGATTATTCAATTTGAATGTGTTAAGGATATGTTCAAATTGTCTGATTACAGTTGCTAATTCAGTATAATTGATTTGATTGGTTTCTCAAGTAGAATTAAATCCTTTCTCATCAATTATAGTAATCTTAGAAGGTTGAATGGATTATTAGGTACGATTAATTGATTAGGGTTATTAATTTGTCTCTAGAGTTGATCTAATTTGTTAATTTGCAAATTTAAATTGGTTCTTTCCGGAAAGATTAAAATCCTTTTTAATATTTTGCATTTAATTCAATTATGTCCTTTGGATTATTAAGAATGAATTAATGATTTCTTCCTTGCACGTTTGTACAAGTTACAAATAGTTATATGTGCCAATCAGATCAAGTTATTAGTTGATACAAGTTATTTGTTTTTGATATCCTAACTCTGTTGCCCGAATGGACAAAGCACAGGTCTAACTATTGATTCATCTTATAATTAAAATCTTTACATTGTTTTATTGTTATAGTTTAGATTCATTTCATGTTATTTGTTATTTATTTCTGTTAGAATTTAGATTAAATCATTTGCTTTCTTTAGAATTTAGTTTACAATATCTTATCTGATTTATAAGCATGCCATTGTAATTGGATAAACTAGTAGCAAACCAACATAGATTTAATCATACAACCTGCTTTGATAATCAAAGGTTCACCCGCCTAGGTTGTAGCAGGACCTAAAGCGCAGGGAGAAGTTGATCGTTAAGGTCAAACTCCAGTCATTGGCTCAAAAACGTTGTAGATTTGACCATAGGGCTTGGCATCCCCTTAGAATCCACAACCTACATTTTTGAGACCCAACAGGTGGGATCTTGCACTTATTTCCCAATACTTCCACACACGCCAATATGGTAAACTATTGTATATGCATAACGTGACTTGCTACTACTGGTGGACCAATGTATCTTTACCCTGGTCTCACTATTGCTACCGGTCACCCTTTATCTCCAACAAAATGTATATTCTCAACATACATTCTCAACATACATTTGCAATTTGCATTCACAATACACTCTTCGGGTAGACCAAAACTATCGCTTCGAGGTTCCAATCTCCTGTCGATGACCACTATCTCATCGATGATGCCTTCACAAACTGCAAATCCTCAAATCGCCTAACTTCCAACCCATACCCTAGCACATGACAATGCTAGGTTGGTCTATTGCGTAATACCTTTGACCTGGTTCTCTGCACTGTTAAACAGAACACAACACACAAGAACAAGAACAAAAAATAAAAACACATATGCACACAATGAAGCCATTCCACTGATTTCAATAGAAATCCCACCACTGGAATGCTTCATTTATTCATACTTCGACAACTTGTAGAACATAAATGACTACGTTACCAGAAAGGGAAATCTACCAAGAGTTAATAGATTTTCACACCATGAACAGAACAAAGTTTTTGTTATTCTTTTTGCACAGAATTGAACATACGCAACTAAACCCAAAACTGAACCCAAATGTTTGTTCTGCTGCCAATTTATGCCAACACATTGGGAGATTAAATAGTTCATGACAGTTGGGGAAGGCCAACCACTTCATATCCCCAAACTGCATTTATTACAACTGAACAAAAAAAAACTGAAAACAAACAACTGGTCAATTTGACCTTATCCAAACAAAAAAAAAGATTTGTTAGGTGCCCCTGCACCAGTTGGCCTTCCCCAACTATCACGAACTGTTTAATCTCCCAATGTGTTGGGATAAATTGGTAGCAGAATGAACATTTGGATTCGGTTCTGGATTCGGTTGTGTAAGTTCAATTCTGTGCTAAAGAAGAATAAGACTCTGTTCTGTCAGTTTAGTGTTTCTTGTTTTTGTTTGAAGTTTTTGTAATTTGTTTGTTGTAGATTTTACCTTTTTGTGGTTTGTCATAAAATGGCTTGTTGAGGCATTCCACTGGTTCGATTCTCGTTGAGATCGGTGGGATGGCTTCAGTGTATATATATTTGTTTTTGTTCTTTTGTTTTGTGTTGAGGTTGGTGGTGCATGGGATTGAAATGGAACAATCCATACAGAAGGAGACCTAGCATCTCCATGTGCTAGGGTCTGGGTTGGAAGTTAGACAATTTGAGGACTTACAGTTTTGTGAAGGCATCATCGGCTAGACAGTGGTTGTCAACAGGAGATTGGAACCTCAGAGTGATAGTTTTAGTCTACCTGAAGAGTGTATTGTGAATGCATATTGCAAATGTATGTTGAGAATGTATATGAGAATATACATTTTGTTGGATACAAAGGGTGACCGGTAGCAATGGTGAGAACAAGGTAAAGATACATTGGTCCTATTGGTTTTTTCTTCTGAATCAGCATTAGGGTTTGCCACTTCTAGTGCACAGGCAGATTCAGCCAACTAATACAAGAGGTTGCGTGAGCTCCTCCCCTTCACTTCTATTTCTGCCGCACCAACGGGGGTGTCCCTATTTGATAAAAGTATAACCTTGACTAGCTTAATGACAGAAGGATTTAACTTGACAGCAACAGGCAAAATACTCTCATGTATGGACCAAGATTTGTGTAACAAATCACAAGGTTGGCAACATTCTTGGACATATATGTCTGGTTGGGTATGAGAGTACGCAGGGATCCTAATCCTACTCCTACAGCTAACAGGTGGAAGGATGAAATAGTTTGATTTGATGTTTGGATGCAAACCTGGACCTGGTGTATAACCTCAACATAGAGCTAGATTGGTGCCTATCCAGGGCTTGGAGTCAGTAGACATACGCTTGTGAATGATCAGCATGAACAACTAAAACTAGATTTCAGGGGGATACATATGATATCTGCCTTACAGATATCTCCCAATACAAAGTGTTAAGCTATCTATACTTATGGCATCCCTATTGCAGTATATCCTTCCCAATATTCAATCTAAAAATAGTTTAATCTACCCCTTGAGCAGAAGTTAAAAGATTAAACATTCAACACAGGAATTCTATGTTCTAGAATCTTAGACATTCCTTGAATACCTAGACTCAGAAGAAAGATACATGCAAGACTGGAGACAGAATTAGCACAACACATGCAAACATAGCATTATTCATATAAGATTGACCATGAAATCAGTGGATTCATGCAAAAACATACAACAGGAGATACATAAACTCACAAGTTTTGCTACACAGAGCAACCAAAACCAGTTGTATCTTATTACAGAGCCAAAATGTCTAGTTTTCAACAACCAAAAATGAGTAACACTTCCTGCTTAAAATAGCCAAAGAAGCGTACTCAGCAATTAATTACATGGTTTGACAAAAAACTGCCAGATACAGTCCTCAGAAGGAATGGCGCTCAGAAGTTATTGCTGCATCAGATAGAAAGTAGACAAGGGTAGCCTCGAGCCCTGTGCTGCCATCTGGAAGTCTTCATCCAAAAATTGGGCAACCTGATCATGCGTACCATCGTCCATACCTCTACACTATCACCATTAATGGCTCAACCACCCGCGGCCACCTGAAAACTGATGCAACGTTCAAAATGAAGCCTCCTGCCAAAACATGTTTTGCTGTAGGTTCAAAATAACATATTAATCCCACATGCAAGGTACAGAAACCCCCTCAGCACTTTAAAAACATGGTGGCACACATAATAGGTGTCGAGCATTTTTCCATGCTCGACACATGACCCTTCGCCAAATACCCATTGCCATGACATATACCATCGGCCCGCCCCAAAAATCTCTCACCGAGCTCAATAGTCATACCGATCACACCTCTGCAAGCCACTATCATCGGCCAGAGATTAGTCTATCGACCAACCATTTCACAGTTCACCCGATAATACAACTCACGCCGATAGACCCTGGCTTCCTCCCTTCCGTCGGTGCAACACACACCATCGGAGCATCCAAAAGTTTCCTGCCGATCTCAAAGGTCACACCGACAACATCTTCACTAGCTACACACTGCTCCTCCATCGGTCAGACTCACACTGATGACACCCCATCAGCCAAACACCTTACATCGGTGGCCCAAAAATTTGCTTCGCCGATGGACATCCATCGGCCAGACCAAAACAATTGGAGCACTCAAGAAATCTTTCGCCGACATAACAACTCCTGCTGATAACATATCGGCCTCCCACTTCTCCCTCCGTCGGGTTGAACCATTGGCTAAGTTCAAAAGAAAGGTTCAACCGAGAAGTTCAACGCGATAGTTCCTCCGTCGGCAACACAAAATGCAACCCCGCGAACCCATTGAACCGATGAACTGGTTCAACCCAATGGTTCAATGGCGAGGTTCAAACAAGAAGTTCAATACTCCATCGACAAAACACTTCGGCTGAGACCAAAATCACAAAGCATTGAACCATTGAACCTTGAACCATTGAGAAAATGAACTTTCTATAAAGGGGTTCACGTCCAAACCGAAATGTTGAAGACACAAAAACGAACTCATGCCGATGGAAAAAACACGAAGACCACCTCCGTTGAACTAAGATGCAAACGCTGAAAAACACTGAGGGACCCCAAAACCTAGAACCTTTTTGGATTTTTTTGGGAAGGTGCCTGCATGAAAATTGCTCCAAAACTGAGAGCCAATTCAAGCACCAACAGGTCCACCGGTAGTAACAAGTAATTTCTTGTATATACATTAGTTTGCCATATTGGCGTGAGTGGTAGTATCAGGGGACAAGTGCAAGATCCCGCCGATGAAGGAAGTCTTGCCGAAGGGTCATAAAATGAAATGTTAGATTGAAACCACGTTTTTGTTGAACGCTCTGCATCATTTTGGTATCAGAGCTAGTGGAAGGTCTGCAAAAGTGTTAGCGTTGTCTGTGAATGTTTATGTTAGATAGAGAATGTGAAGGAGGGGCTAGTGATATGCCTCCAAAGGGGATGACCACCAAAGTGGTCAAGAAATTCAAGGAGATGGAGGAGATGATCAAGACTGGAGTCAAGGAAGCACTCCTGGCTGAATTGAAGACATTAAGGAAAGGACTGAGATCAGATGAGGAGTCTGATGGAGAAGATGAAGAAGGGGATGAGGAAATGTCCCTAGATCAGGCAGAGATAACTGCAGACCAGAAACAATTTCTGGAGGCCATAAAATTGCTTGGTAAGGAGTCGTCCGAGGCAAAAATGGGGATTCCGATGTTTAGTGGAAAGATGGACACAGAAGAAGTCATTGAATGGATTGAGGCTCTGAATAATTATTTTGAGTACAAGGAGGTACTAGAGAATAGAAGAGTCAAGTTTGCAAAGATGAAATTGAAGGGTATTGCACTCACTTGGTGGAAATACTGATGTAGAGTGCACAGTGAAACGTTTCTAAACAGGGTGAAATACCCATAAAAAATCCACAGTACAGAGGGATTAATGTTCAAACAGCTTTAAAAACCCTTCTCAAAGACCAAACATTACCGAACCACATACATTCAACACTATCGTTATATATCCTTCCAATATTCTGATGCCTGAACTTATAAATGCTTTAGTTGACTTGCTATTGCTAGTGGACTAAAGTTCACATGCACCGATTCACCGTTACGGCCGGTCACCCTTTGTATCTGACTCAATGTACATTCACAATATACAATCTCAACATACATTCGCGACATACATTCTAAAGATGCTTTTGTGATATACACATCAAATGTACATTTGGTGAATCAACATGAAATTCACACCGATATAAACCTCTGTATCTTGCAACTAAACAACTTACTAGAGAAACTACAAAAACCTACAGAACAGAAAGTAATCTAGCACTACGGAGGTCATTCCACTGATTTCAAAGAAATCTCAACTAGTGGAATGACTCCAATCTACATTCTTGTAATTAGACCAAAACATAAATTCTTTTACTCCTCAATATACATATAATCGATTCTCTCCCTCTTTGTCTATCGGTACTCCTCAATGAACACAGACCCTACTATAAAGACTCTCAAATTGGCAGTTACATATAGTGGAAGGCGAACCGCCCTACAACCACCTCTACCATTCAATTACATCCACTTATTCAATTCGGTTACAATGACACGTATACAGATTTCAACTTTATGCCATTACTCGGCCAACTAAGATTCAACATGGCACTAAGGCCTTACAAACATGAAAAGATTACTTTGGTCAAAACAGAGTATGCATGGAATCCTCTGAATTCTCATTGTCTCAAGGTGCTCCTGCACCATAGAACCAACCAACAATGATTTCGAAGTCCCTTGGAAATGTATCTACAAAAGAAAACTACCTTTTCCTGCATCTCTGTCTGGCTTCATCTTTTACTTTGTCTCTTCAGCTTTAGGCTTCAAATCTTCATATCAATGGAATAGTGACCAACCAACCAACAATGGCAAAAAACCATCAACATTTCAGAGTATCTTCAGGCTCCTTCTACTTCTAGCAATGGAGTACTCTCAGACTGATCAAAACTTCAATGACTACGACACAATGCTCCATCAGATGTCCATCCTACATGCTACTTCATAGACCCATTCCTCTCATCCAATAGTAGATCCTGGAGATGCACCACCACTCTCTCTCTCTCTCAGTGGCCTCACTCTGCACCCTCTTCCAGCCAAATCTCTATTGGTGAATGGTCTTGACAGATCTCAGCATCATTTGTCCACACTACAAGAATCCTATTCCTTCTCACAACTAGATGGCACGAGCATCTGCAACAGTCTAGTAACTACTATCAGCCTTCAAAATACTTTCTACAATCTTCGTCTTCAAAATGGTCACCAACTAAACATTTTGTTTCCACTCTTCAGTTTTCCTTCAACTCTTCACCTGCCTTCTCAATGATAGAAATCAAATACACAATATCTCCACCCAGAGCTTTCGCTAGCTCTGATACTAATTTGATGTAGAGTGCACAGTGAAACGTTTCTAAACAGGGTTCAATACCCATCAAAAACCCACAGTACAGAGGGATTAATGTTCAAACAGCTTTAAAAACCCTTCTCAAAGACCAAACATTACCGAACCACATACATTCAACACTATCATTGTATATCCTTCTGATATGCCAATGCCTCAACTTGTATATGCTTTAGTTGACTTGCTATTGTCGGTGGACTAAAATTCACATGCACCGATTCACCGTTACGGCCAGTCACCCTTTGTATCTGAGTCAATGTACATTCACAATAGACAATCTCAACATACATTCACAACATACATTCTAAAAATGCTTTTACGATATACACACGAAATGTACATTCGGTGAATCAACATGAAATTCACGCCGATATAAACCTCTATATCTTGCAACCAAACAACTTACCAGAGAAACTACAAAAACCTATAGAACAGAAAGCAATCTAGCACTACAGAAGTCATTCCACTGATTTCGAAGAAATCTCAACCAATGGAATGACTCCAGTCTACATTCCTGTAATTAGACCAAAATAGAAATTATTTTACTCCTCAATATTCATATAATCAATTCTCTCCCTCTCTGTCTATCTCTACTCCTCAACGAACAGACCCTACTATAAAAACTCTCAAATTGGTAGTTGCATATGCTGGAAGGCGAACCGCCCTACAACCACCTCTGTCATTCAGTTACATCCACTTATTCAATTCAGTTACAATGACACGTATACATATTTAAACTTTATGCCATTACTTGGCCAACTAAGATTCAACATGGCACTAAGGCCTTACAAACATGAAAAGACTACTTTGGTTAAAAGAGAGTATGCATGGAATCCTCTGAATTCTTAATGTCTCGAGGTGCTCCTGCACCAACTTCACTAGGGGAGAAAGGGTGAAGAGTGGCAAGAGCATGATCTCATCTTGGAGTTGGATGGTAGAGAGGATCAAGGCTCAATTCCTACCAGTGGATTATGAAGTGTAGATATACAAGAAAATGTAGAACCTCAGGCAGAAGGATATGGATGTATCCACCTATACAGAGAAATTTCACAAATTGTCTCTAAGGTGTGGACTTACTGAGGATGAAAAGGGAAAAGTTGCCAGGTATATTAATGGCCTGAAATATAGTATTCAAGATGAGATTACCATCTTGACACTAGAAACCGTGGACAAGTGTTCCAAGTGGCGCTGAGAGTAGAAGAGAAGCAGAAAAGAAAGGGAGAACAACAGAACAGAGGCAGAGGTGGAAGAAATTTCAGGGGCAGAAATAGCTTTGGTGGCAGAAATTAGTTCTAGAAGAATCAAGGGGATTCTAGTCAGCAAGAACACAGTGGGGAATCTGGTTCTAGAGGGGGTTTTAGAGGAAGGAGACCCAATGGAAGAGGCAGATTTGGTGGACCAGGCAGAGGTCCTAACGTCTTCACGGGAAGATGTTATAATTGTAACCAAATTGGGCACATAGCAGGCAAGTGTCCAGAGAAAGCCTCAAGCTCTCATGGAGGAGAGAGAAGGAGCCAGCTGATTCAAGAAGAAGATTGTCAAAGTGTGAACTCATCTATGGGAAGCACAGCTCTGACACAAGATGGAGAGAATCTCATGATGAGAAGGACGATGCTGAAGGTACCACAGAACAAAGAACCATCGCAGAGGAAGACACTATTTAGAACTCCGTGCAAAGTTTTCGGCAAAAGATGTAAGGTAATTGTTGATTCTGGCTCAACTAAAAATTTAGTTTCAGTAGAAATGGTAGAGAAATTGAATTTAAGAAGATTACCACATGTGAGTCCATACAAAGTGTCATGGCTGAACAAAGTGCAACAAGTTTTGGTTGATGAACAAGCTTGGGTAGAATTTCAAATAGGGGAATATAGGGACAAACTATTGTGTGATATAATTCCCATGGATACATGCCATTTACTGTTAGGAAGACCTTGGAAATATGATGTATAAGCCCAGCATGATGGTAAATCCAATTCTTTTGTTATCACCAAGAATGGTAGACAATATAAGATGGATCCTTTACCAGAAGAGGGTGTAGACAAGAATGTAGGCTCAAGTATCAGGTTAGTGAGTGGGAAAGAGTTTCTCCATACTCTGAAAGAAGAGGGAACCTAGGGGTATGCTTTGATTTTGAAACCTAAAGACAATTCTGATTTGTCTAAAAACAGCAAGGAAAAAGTCCCTAAGGAAGTGCAGGAATTGTTAGACAAGTATAAGAGTATCATGATGGAGGATATGCCCAATACACTACCCCCTGTGAGAGACGTAAGTCATCAAATTGACTTCATCCCAGGATCCACATTGCCAAATAAACCAGCCTATAAAATGACACCTGCTCAAAATGAGGAAATTGCTAAACAAGTCCAAGAACTGTTGGATAAGGGCTTGGTGAAGAAAAGTCTTAGTCCATGTGTTGTACCCACAGTTTTAGCTCCCAAGAAGGATGGAAAATGGAGGTTATGCACTAATTCAAGAGCCATAAATAAGATCACCATCAGATATAGGTTTCCTATGCCTAGAATAGAGGACCTAATGGATTGTTTGGGTGGAGCTCAGTACTTTTCTAAAATTGATCTCAAAAGTGGATACCATCAGATCAGGATCAGACAAGGGGATGAATGGAAGATAGCCTTTAAGACTAATGAGGGTTTTTATGAGTGGGTGGTGATGCCATTTGGACTGTCCAATGCTCCAAGCACTTTCATGCATCTAATGAATGAGGTATTGAAGGATTTTATTGGTAAATTTGTTGTTGTCTATCTTGACGATTTTTTGGTTTTTAGCAGGACAAAAGAAGAACATTTGCAACATTTGGAATAGGTGTTGAAGAAGTTGCATGAGGACAAACTGATGATCAATATGGAGAAAAGTGTCTTCATGAAGGAGGAACTCACATATTTGGGATTTGTGATATCCCAGGGTAGTTTGGAAATGGATCCAGAGAAGGTAAATGCTATTCTGTTGTGGCCAGCACCTAAAACAGTAAGTGATGTAAGGAGTTTTCATGGGTTGGCAACTTTTTATAGGAAATTCATAAGAGGATTCAGTCATATTTGTGCACCAATTCTGGATACCATAAAATGAGGAGAGAAATGTAAGTTTGTTTGGAATAGAGCAGTGGATGAATCTTTTGAGATTCTTAAACAGAAAATAGCAGAGAAACCCATTTTGGTTTTGCCTAATTTTAATAAGTTGTTTACTATGGAATGTGATGCCAGTAACCTTGCCATTGGTGTTGTCTTGAGTCAAGAAGGCAGACCTATTGCTTTCTTTAGTGAAAAGATGAATGATGCTAAAAGAAAGTATTCCACATATGATCTAGAATTGTGTGCAATGGTCCAAGCATTTAAAAAATGGAGACATTATCTCTTGCCCAAGGAATTCATTGTTTATACTGACAACCATGCTTTGAGTTTTTTGAATTCGCAGGAGAAGCTAAATCACAGGCATATGAAGTGGGTCGAACAACTCCAGGTGTATACTTTTTCCATCAAACATAAGAAGGGACAAGCCAACAAGGTGGCAGATGCTCTGAGCAGAAGAGGGTACACTATAAAGGAAATCCAGTTGCAATGTGTGGGAGTGGATTCTCTCAATAATATGTACTAGGATGATGAGGACTTCAAAGAGATATATGCATTTTGTTGACAATTTTCAGATTCCTATCATTCTGATTTTTCTAAATATTTGTTACAGCAAGGGTTACTGTACAAAGGCAGCCAATTGTGTGTACCTAGGTGTTCCATGAGGGAGAACATCATAAAAGAGAAGCATTGTGGTAGTCTTGGAGGTCATTTTGGACTGGACAACACGTTGGAACAAGTGAGAAGGCTTTAGTTCTAGCCTAAGATACAAACAGATGTTAGGAAATTTGTAGAAACTTGTAGCATTTTTCAGAGGGCAAAAGGAACTTCATCCAATGCCGGTCTCTATCACAACCACTTCCAATTCCACAAAGGCCATGGGAGTGCATCAGTATGGATTTTGTTTTGGTTCTTCCCCGGACTCAAAGAGGTTTCGACAGCGTATTTGTTGTAGTTGATAGATTCGGTAAAATGGCTCATTTAGTGCCATGCAAATGTACCGATGATGCTTCACACATTGTTGGTCTATTCTTTAAGGAGATTGTTCGAATTCATGGTTTTCCATTGAATATTGTCACTGACAGAGATCCCAAATTTGTGGGACATTTTTGGCACACTTTGCAGAAGAAATTAGGCACTCAATTATCTTTCACGTCAACCTATCACCCTCAGACGGATGGACAAACTAAGGTGGTGAATAGATCACTGGGTAATCTTTTGAGGTGTTTGAAAAAATAGCATGGAGAAGCATGGGCTATGATCATCCCACAAGCAGAGTTTTCATATAATGATTCTGTTAATAGGAGCATAGGAAAGATCCCTTTTGAAGTTGTATATGGGATTCATCCCAGAGAAATTTTGGAGGTCAGGGATCTCCAGAACTTGGAGAAAAGGAGTACACAAGGAGAAGATTTTGCAGTCAGTATGAAGGATATCCATGATGTTGTATGATAAACTATCCACAAGAACATAGGGAAGTACAAAGAGAGCTAATTAGAGGAAGAGGGACGTACACTACAAGGTTGGAGATTTGGTGATGGCTTATCTAAAGAAGGAAAGACTTCCTAAGGGGCAGCCAATGAAACTTCTTATGAAAAAGATTGGTTCATTCAAGATTGTTCTCAAATTTGGGCCTAATGCCTACGAGATTGAACTTCCTCCGAGTTTAGCAATATCACCCATTTTCAATGTGTCTGACTTGTTTCCATTAAAAGGAGACAATGGTTATGGTTTAGATGTGATAGAAGCATGGGATGTAGAATGGATTTCTGATCTTCCACCGAGTCAGCCAGTACAACTAGAATGTATTTTGGACACCAAAGTTTAGAAGAAGACCAGACATAAAACCCACAAGTAGTATTTGGTCAAATGGCATGGTTTGCCTAATGAGGATGCTACCTAGATGAGCGAGGAAGACATCATCAAACATGGGGTTAACATTTCAGACTTGTTCCTCAAGGGATTTGAGTTCTTTTAAGCCCCGGGAGTATGGTTCAGGGGCACCTAACAAATCTTTTTTTTGTTTGGATAAGATCAAATTGACCAGTTGTTCATTTTCAGTTTTTGTTTTATTCAGTTGTAATAAAAATAGTTTGGGGATATGAAGTGGTTGGCCTTCCCCAACTATCATGAACTATTTAATCTCCTAATGTGTTGGGATAAATTGGCAGTAGAACAGACTTTTGGGTTCAGTTCTTGATTTGGTTGTGTAAGTTCAATTCTGTGCTGAAGAAGAATAAGACTCTGTTTCATCAATTTAGTGTTTCCTATTTTTGTTTGAAGTTTTCGTAATTTGTTTGTTGTAGATTTTACCTTCCTGCGGTTTGTCACAAAATGGCTTGTTGAGGCATTCCAATGGTTCGACTCTCGTTGAGATTGGTGGGATGGCTTCAGTGTATATATATATTTTTTTGTTCTTTTGTTTTATGTTGAGGCTGGCGGTGTAGGGGATTGAAATGGAACAATCCATACAGTAGGAGACCTAGCATCTCCATGTGCTAGGGTCTGGGTTGGAATTTAGACGATTTGAGGACTTGCAGTTTTGTGAAGGCATCATCGGCGAGATAGTGGTCGTCGACAGGAGATTGGAACCTTAGAGTGATAGTTTTAGTCTACCCAAATAGTGTATTGCGAATGCATATCACAAATGTATGTTGAGAATTTATGTGAGAATATACATTTCATTGGATACAAAGGGTGACCGGTAGCAATGGTGAGAACAGGGTAAAGATACACTGGTCCACCAATAGTAACAAGTCATGTCTTGTATATACAATAGTTTGCCATATCAGCATGAGTGGTAGTATCGGGGGACAAGTGTAAGATCCCACCGACGAAGGAAGTCTTGCCGAAGGGTCATAAAATGAAATGTTAGATTGAAACCACATTTTCGTTGAACACTCTGCATCACTCAGGGTGCTCCTGCACCATACAACCAACCAACAAACATTTTCAAGTCCCTTGGAAATGTACCTACAAAATAGTTTTTGTCTCCATCTCTATTTGTCTTGGTCTTTGTCTTTCACTCTGTCTCTTCAGCTTTAGGCTTTAAATCTTTAGATTAATAGAATAGTGACCAACCAACCAACAATGGCAAACTACCATCAACATTTCAGAGTAACTTCAGGCTCCTTCTACTCCTAGCAATGGAGTACTTTTAGACTGATCAAATCCTCCATGACTACAACATAATGCTCCATCAGATGTCCATCCTACATGTTGCTTCACAGACCCATTACTCTCGTCCAACAGCAAATCCTAGAGATGCACTACCACTCTCTCTCGTAGTGGCTTCACCCTGCACCCTCTTCCAACTAAATCTCTATTGGTGAATGGTCTTGATAGACCTCATCATCGTCTGCCCACACTACAGGAATCCTATTCCTTCTCACAACTAGATGGCACGAACATCTACAACAGTCTAGCAACTACTGTCAGCCTTCAAAATACTTCTTATGATCTCTGTTTTCATAATGGTCACCAACCAAACATTTTATTTCAACTCTTCATCTCAGTAACAAAAATTAAATACATAACATCTCCACCCAGAGCTTTCACTAGCTCTAATGCCAATTTGATGCAGAGTGCCCAGTGGAAGTGGGAACAATTGGTAACAAACTTGATCAGCGAGACATCACCATCGGCAAAGCCAAATGTTTTTCCCCCGATACTGCCACTCTTACCGATATGCCAAACTATTGTATATGCATAACATGACTTGCTACTACCAGTGAATTAACGTATCTCTGCCCAGATTTCACCATTACAACCAGTCACCCTTTGTATCATATGAAATGTACATTCTCTACATACAATCTTGACATACAATTGCGAGATACATTCTCAACATGCTTTTGCAATATACATTCGTAATGTACATTCAGCAGGAAAATATGAAACTTATGCCGATATAAATCTCTGCAACTTTGCAACTGAATAATTTAACAGAAACAACAAAACTCAATAGAATGGAAAACAATCTACTCCTAAGGAAGTCATTCCATTGATTTCGAAGAAATCTCAACCAATGGAATGCTTCCAATCTACATCTCTATAATTAGACCAAAATAGAACTTTTTATTTCTATTCCTTAGAAATACACATACAAATCGGTTCTTCCTCTTCTCTGTCTATTTTTCACTCTATATCCTTCCTTAACGAACATAGAATGACTATATAGACTCACGTATCGGCAGTTACACAAGATGGAAGATGAACCGCCCTACAACCACCTCTGTCATTCAATTACATCCACTCAGTTCAGTTGAAACACGTATACAGACTCAGTTTTATGTCATTACTTGGCTAAGCATGATTCAATATGGTGCTAAGGCCTTACAAACATCAAAAAGACAACTTAGAAAAAATAGAGTATGCATGGAATCCTTAGATTCTCAGTGTCTTGGGGTGCTCCTGCACCAGTTGTCCTGCTATCCAAAATGCATTCCATCTTCAGGGGTTCCTTAGTGATGGGGAGCGCACAGCAGAAATAGCAGATCAGGCCTAATTACCTCACAATCAGTAAGACTTCACATATGAGCCGCTGAACATTTCCATTGGCTGAACAACCACCATTAGGACAACTTTCTAAAGTCACTCCATCGTCTGACTTACATCGATAACTATCTTCCTTTAGTGAGACTTGATCTGTCGGCGAACACTTGCAGCCTTCGGCTGATGCACCAATGAACCAACACAGCGATACGCTGTTAGGGTTTTTAACTCTCACACAGTCTGAAATCTACTCTACACCTAGTACATAGAGATGCTAGGGCACGCTACTGTGCACACTCCTCAGTTTGGAATGCCTACACTGTCGACACAAAACAAAATAAAGAACAAAATGAATACTGGTACATCAAAGCCATTCCACTGATTTTGACATAAATCTCACCAGTGGAATGCTTCATGGCGACATACAGCAACAATGGAAAATGCAAAATGAATGGAAATCTACAGTTGCACGATTCGTAGTTATAAGAAACGACAATCAAATGGATAGAACATAATTACTTTATTTCTCCTGAGCACAATACAATCACATTCACACCCTTCTTCAATATGATTACATTCGATGATCATTTGGCCATTCCTCTGGACATTTTATCAACTCACCCTGAGTAGTACCAAACTGACTCCAAGCAGCTGGGAGACCAATCCAAGCGGTTGGGAGACACTACAACCTATTTTTGGCATTATGCAATTACAATATGACAAATGTCCCCTAAGTCACATGGGACTTACAAAATGAACCTAGATACAACTAAAATGAAAATGCATTGCTCAAATAGACCTTATTACAAAAGAAAACATGATTTTCTAGGTGCTCCTGCACCATACTCCCTGGGTGAAAGTTGTCTCAAGTCCTCTTAGAGACTAACTGCTGTAAATCACCACCCTTCTTTTTTATGTCCTCTTCTAGCATCCATGTGGCTTCTAAATCTGGAAGTCCTTGCCATTTGACTAAGTGCTCAAAATATGTCTAATTTCTAGTCTTCTTGGCTATCCTGCTATCCAAAATGCATTCCATCTTTGGGGTTCCTTAGGTGGTAAATGTTGTACCCACTCTGCATTGTCTTGGACAGAATCATCTACACCTTCTCCTATATCAGGACTCCTATATAATGTAAGATCAGCAACATTGAATATAGGTGAAATAGTAATATCATCAGGTAGTTCAATTTTGTAAGCATTAGAACCATATTTCTCTAGAATCTGACAAGGTCCAATTTTTCTCATCATCAACTTGCTGTGTTTTCCTGTGGGTAGTCTGTTCTTGTTGAGATGAACCATGACCATATCTCCTATATGGTACTGCACATCCCTTCTTCTTTGATCCACTCTAACCTTGATCTTCTAACTGTTTTGGTGTAGAGTATCTCTGACTTGTTGATGGATCTCTTTTATAGCCTCTGCGAATGTATCAACATGTCCACTTTTTTTGTCCAACCCTTGAACATCTCTTAATTCAAAAATTCCTCTAGGATGACTACCATAAACAACTTCAAAAGGAATTAGACCTGTAATTCTATTTTTTAAATCATTATAGGCATACTCTGCTTGTGGGAGGACCGTATCCCAACTACTACCATGTTCTTTTGTCAAACATCTCAGTAGATTGCCTAATGACCTATTCACAACCTCAGTTTGACCATTAGTCTAAGGATGATAGGCTAAACTAAAAGACAAATTTGTACCCAATCTTTTCCACAAGGTTCTCCAGAAATGTCCCACAAATTTGTTGTCTCTGTCAAATACAATACTCAAAGGTAACCCATGAATCTTGACAATTTCTTTAAAGAACAAACCTATAATGTAATTAGCATCATTGGAAGTCTTACAAGGAATAAAATGTGCTATTTTGCTGAATCTATCTATGACAACAAACTCACTGTCACAACTGGTCCGTGTCTTGGGCAATCCCATCACAAAATCCATACACAAACTTTCCCAAGGTCGGTTTGGTATGGGCAAAGGTTCGTACAGTCCTGCATTGGCTGAGACTCCCTTTGCTCTCTGGCAAATCATACAACTCTCAACAAACCTTCTGATATCAGATTTCATCCTTGGCCAAAAGTAAAACCTTCTTACAAGATCTAAGGTCTTATTGAGCCCAAAATGTCCTCCTAAACCACCACAATGTGTCTCCTTCACTATATTATCCCGTATTGGACACTTAGGGATACACAGTTGGCTTCCTTCAAAAAAAAGTCCATCCTGCAATGTATAATCCAAAAATTCACTATGGAAAGCATTGGAAAACTCACTGCATACCTTGTAAATCTCCTTGAAATCTTGGTCCTCTTCATACAATCCTTTGAGTGACTCAACACCCATACTTTGGAGCTGCACTTCTTGCTCTATCAACACCCTTCTGCTTAGAGCATCAGTAACCTTATTGGTTATCCCTTTCTTATGCTTGATGGTGAAGGTGTAGGGTTGAAGACTTTCCACCCATTTCATGTGTCTATGATTGAGCCTTTCCTGTCCATTCAAAAAATTGAGAGCATGATTGTCAGTGTATACAATAAATTCTTTAGGAAGCAAATAGTGCCTCCATTTTTGTAGAGCTTGTACCATAGCATACAACTCTAGATCATAAGAGGAGTATTTCCTCTTGGCTTCATTTAACTTTTCACTGAAGAAGGCTACTGGTCTTCCTTCTTGACTCAACACTGTTCCTATGGCCAGTCCACTTGCATCACATTCAATTGTGAAAACCTTATTGAAATCAGGCAATACTAAAACAGGGAATTTAGCAACTTTCTATTTCAGACTCTCAAACCTCCTATCTACTTTTCTTTTCCACACAAACTTCATCTTACCTCCACCCTTGACGGTCTCCAACATAGGTGTACATATGTCACTATAGTTCTTAATGAATTTCCTGTAAAATGTGGCCAAACCATGGAAACTTCTGACCTCTCCTATTGTCCTGGGTGTAGGCCAATTCAAAATAGATTCTACCTTGGAAGGATCCATTTTCAAATCACCCTTAGAGATGACAAAACCTAGGTACACCAATTCTTATTTCATGAAGTCACACTTTTCCAAGTTTATCAGTAACTGCTGATCTTGCATCCTCTTCAAGACTATCACCAAATGTTTCAAGTGCTCTTCCTTGCTCTTACTGAACACCAAGATATCATCAAGGTAGACTACCACAAATTTTCCTATGAATTCCTGCAACACCTTATTCATCAGCCTCATAAAAGTGCTAGGGGCATTTGAAAGACCGAAAGGCATCACAAGCCATTCATACAACCCTTCATTGGTTTTGAAAGCTATCTTCCACTCATCCCCTTCTCTTATCCTTATCTGGTGATACCCAATCTTCAAGTCTATCTTAGAGAAATAAGTAGCACCTCCCAAATAGTCCATTAGATCTTCAATTCTAGGAATAGGAAACTTGTATCTGATGATTATCCTATTTATTGCCCTAGAATCAGTATACAACCTCCATTTCCCATCATTCTTTGGGGCTAAAATAGTAGGTACTGCAAATGGGCTAAGACTATTCCTTATCAATCCTTTGTTTAGGAGTTCTTGAACTTGATTTGCTATCTCTTCATTCTGCTAAGGGGTCATTTTATATGCTACCTTATTAGGAAGTACTTCTCTTGGTATGAGATCTATCTGATGGCTAATGTCTTTGATTGGTGGTAGGGAATTAGGTATATCCTTTGCAATAACCCCTTTGTAACTCTCAAGCAAATCTCTGACCTCTTTAGGCCCTACTTCCCTCATACTTTCCTTCTTTTCCCCCTTAGGCTTCACAATCCAAGAAAAACCTACTCCATCACCTTCCTTTAATGTATCCATGAATTCTTCCTCTCCTACCATCATTACACTAGACCCTACATGTTGTGGATCCTCTTCTACCAATGACTGTATCCCATAAGTCACACCATCCTTTTGGAATGAGTAAGCATTGTTTTCTCCATCATGATGAGCCTTCCAGTCAAACTGCCATGGTCTGCCTAACAAAAGATGGCAAGCATCCATTGGAAGGATGTCACACAAGATCTTATCTCTATACCCCTTAATACTAAATTCTACCCATGCCTGTTCATTGATGAGTATGTGCTGCCCCTTATTCAACCAATTGACTTTATATGGACTGCTATGGGGTATCTTTTCTAACTTCAACTTATTCACTACTTCCAAAGATATGATGTTATCAGTGGAACCAAAGTCAATAATAACTTTACAAACCTTAGCTTGGACCTTGCAGTTGATTCTAAACAAAGCCCTTCTTTGGGATGGTTCAGTTTGCACTGGTTCCTTGAGCAGCGTCCTATTGATCATTAGATTCTCTCCCGTTTCTGATTCTAGATTCACTTTAGGAGATTTCACACTCCTTGCATCTTCTTGAATCAAAGTGGTTCTCTTCTCACCACCATGAGAAGTTGAGGCCTTCTCTAGACACTTGTATGTTGGGTGCCCTATCTGATTGCAGTTATAACATCTCATATTGGGAAATTTAGATCCTCTACCTGATCCACTTGTCCCACCTCTTCCATTAGGCCTCCTTCATCGGTAGCCTCCTCTGCTACTGGAGTCCCCAACTTGTTCTTCTTGGATATCTAGACTCACCACTAGGCCTCTAGTTAGGACTTCCTCCTCCAAAACTGCCTCTGCCTCTGAAATTTCTTCCACCTCTACCTCTATTATTCTTCTCACTCTTTCTTTTTATCTTCTCTTCAGCCTTTAAGGCCAATTGGAAACACTTGTTCACTGTTTCTGGTGCTAAGATGTTGATCTCATCTTGAATGTTCATCCTTAGGCCATTCAAATACCTGGCCACCTTCTCTGACTCTTCTTCTTGTTGCTTTGATCTAAGACTAAGTTTATGAAACTCTTGTGTGTATGCATCCACATCAAGGTCTCTCTGTCTGAGATTCTACAATTTCTTATACATCTGCATGTTATAGTCCATGGGTAAGAATTGTGCCTTGATTTTGGTCTTCATCCTTTCCCAAGAGGTTATCATATTCTTCCACCATGCAAGACTAGATCACTCTCTCTCCTTGCTCATAATTCCACCATGCAAGAGCAGATCCCTTCAATCTTGCCTTTGCCAACTTAACCCTCTTATCATCTGGGACTTCTTTGTATTTGAAATGATTGTTCAATGCCTCAATCCAATCAATCACCTCTTCAGTTTCCATACTTCCACTATACATAGGTAATCCATCTATGGTGTCCCTATTGACTGACTGTAATGCATTTATAAATGCCTCTGGTATGCTTGTATCTCTTCTGTCTTCTTACTGGTTTCACCAATTTCTGCATCGCCTTCATCATTGTCACTTTCATCTTCCCTATCTTTGCTTTTGCATTGCTTGAACTCTCCCAACTTGGATTCAAGCATCTCCTCGATCAACTTCTTAATGGGGTCCCGCAACATACTTTTGGGAGGCATCCTCTCCGCCTCTGTCTCACTTTCTTTGTCTAACATAAACATTCATAGACAACAACCAAATTCCAACACTCCTACAAGTCCTCAATTCGACTTGCCGCCCAAATATTTTTCCTTGCTCTGATACCAATATGATGGGGAGCGCATAGTGGAAATAGCAGATCAGGTCTAGTTACCTCACAATCAGCAAGACTTCACATATGAGACACCGAATATTTCCATCAGCCGAACAGCCACCATCGAGATGACTTTCTAAAGTCACTCCGTTGTCTGACTTACGCTGATAACTATCTTCCTTTGGCGAGACTTGCTCTATTGGCGAACACTTGCAACCTTCAGCTGATGGAAATGTTTGGTGACTCATATGTGAAGTCTTGCTGATTGTGAGGTAATTAGGCCTGATCTGCTGTTTCTGCTGTGTGCTCCCCATCACTTAGGTGGTAAATGTTGTACCCACTCTGCATTGTCTTAGACAAAATCTGTTGTACCTTCACCTGGATCAGGACTCCTACATAATGTCATATCAACAACAATGAATATAGGTGAAATAGCAATATCATCAAGGAGTTTAATTTTGTAAGCATTAGAACCATATTTTTCCAGAATCTGACAAGGTCCAATTTTTCTCATCATCAACTTGCTGTGTTTTCCTATGGGTAGTCTGTTCTTGTTGAGATGAACCATGACCATATCTCCTATTTGGTACTGCACATCCCTTCTTCTTTGATCCACTCTAGCCTTGATCTTCTGACTGTTCTGGTGTAGAGTATCTCTGACTTGTTGATGGATCTCTTACATAGCTTCTGCAAATGTATCAGCATGTCCACTCCTTTTGTCTAACGCTTGAACATCTCACAATTCAAAAATTCCTCTAGGATGACTACCATAAACAACTTCAAAAGGACTTAGACCTGTACTTCTATTTGTAGAATCATTATAGGCATATTCTTCTTGTGGGAGTACCACATCCCAACTACTATCATGTTCTTTTGTCAAACATCTCAGCAAATTGCCTAATGACCTATTCACAACCTCAGTTTGGCCATCAGTCTGAGCATGATAGGATGAACTATAAGAAAAATTTGTACCCAATCTTTTCCACATGGTTCTCCAAAAATGTCCGACAAATTTGCTATCTCTGTCAGATATAGTACTCAAGGGTAACCCATGAATCCTGACAATTTCTTTAAAGAACAAACCTGCAATGTAACTAGCATCATTGGTGGTCTTACAAGGAATAAAATGCACCATTTTGCTGAATCTATCTACCACAACAAACACACTGTTATAACTGGTCCTTGTCTTGGGCAATCCCATCACAAAATCCATACTCAAACTTTCCCAAGGTTGGTTTGGTGTGGGCAAAGGTTGGTACAGTCCTGCATTGGTTGAGACTCCCTTTGCTTTTTGGCAAATCATACAACTCTCAACAAACCTTCTGATATTATATTACATCCTTGGCCAAAAGCAAAACCTTCTTATAAGATCTAGGGTCTTATCGAGCCCAAAATGTCCTCCTAAACCACCACTATGTTTTTCCTTCACATTATTATCCCTCATTGAACACTTAGGGATACATAGTTGACTTCCTTTAAACAAAAGTGCATCCTACAAGGTATAATCTAAAAATTGATTGTGGAAAGCATTGGCAAACTCACTGTATACCTTGTAGATCTCCTTAAAATCTTGGTCCTCTTCATACAACCCTTTGAGTACTCAACACCCATACTTTGTAGCTGCACTTCTTGCACTGTCAACACCCTTCTGCTTAGAGCATCAGCAACCTTATTGGTTATCCCTTTCTTATGTTTGATGATGAAGGTGTATGCTTGAAGACTTTCCACCCACTTCATTTGTCTATGATTGAGCTTGTCCTATCCATTCAAAAAACTGAGAGCATGATTGTTAGTGTATACAATAAATTCTTTAGGAAGCAAATAGTGCCTCCATTTTCTTAGAGCTTGTACCATAGCATATAACTCTAAATCATAAGAGGGGTATTTCCTGTTGGCTTCATTTAACTTTTCACTAAAGAAAGCTATTGGTCTACCTTCTTGACTCAACACTACTCCTATGGCTAGTCCACTTGCATCACATTCAATTGTGAAAACCTTATTGAAATCAGGCAACACTAAAACAAGGAATTTAGCAACTTTCTACTTCAGACTCTCAAATCTCCTATCTACTTCTCTCGTCCACACAAACTTCATCTTACCTCCACCCTTGATGGTCTCCAACATGGGTGCACAGATGTCACCATAGTTCTTAATGAATTTCCTATAAAATGTGGCCAAACCATGGAAACTTCTGACCTCCCCTGCTATCCTCAGTGTAGGCCAATTCAAAATAGATTCTACCTTGGAAAGATCCATTTCCAAATCACCCTTAGAGATGACAAAACCTAGGTGTTAGTATTTTTTCCCAAATTGGGAGAGGGTTTGCCAGTTCCAATACACGGGCAGATTCGGCCAACAGATATAGGAGGTTGCCTGAGCTACCTCCCCTTCACTTCTGGTTCTGCCGTACCAAGGGGGGTTTCACTATTTGATAAAGATGTAACATTTACTCTCCAAATGACAGAAAGATTTAACTTTGTAATAACAGGTAGAATACTCTCATGCATGGACCAAGATCTACATGATAGATCACAAGTTTGGCAACTTTCTTAGACATATATGACTGGTTAGGTATGAGAGTATGAGGGGGTTCCTAATCCTACTCCTACAATTAACAGGTTGGAAATATGGAATGGTTTGAAATTATGGTTTGGATGCAAGATAGGGGTTTTGGATCATAACTACTTCACAAGAACAGACCGATGCCTATCTCAGGGCAAGGAGTCAACTAGATGTATACATAAGAATGGCTTGCAACTGTCATTCGAGTTTCAAGGGGTTAGATTGATGCTTGCCTTACAAACATCACCCAAGAATGGGTATTTAACTGTCTCTGCTTATGGATATCCCAGCTGACATACAATCTTCTCCACACTTTAACCTAAAACAATTTAATCCACTCCTTGAATGGAAGTTGCAGATTAAGCATGTGGTACAACAAGACTATACCCTAGAATCTAAGAAACCCTTAGCAACTAGATTCAAAAGAAGAAAATGCATACAACAAATGGAGACAGACAGATAAACACATGCAATAATGCATTTTTCATATAACATTAACACTAAAACTGAACATATGTGCAAGATACAACTTAGATGTAACACATAAACTCCACAGAGATAAAATAGATATGAAATGCTCTATATTTTTTTATTCACACAAAAAATTTGCCCAAGTCTTCAACAACAACAAAAGAGTAACACAATTTGCTTAAAACAACAAGAAAGTGTACTTCACAAAAATTAATTACAAGCCAAATCAAAAATCTGCTAGATACAACGTATGAGAAATGGCGCTCAAAATTGAATGCGACAGAAAGACAAAGAGGAAGGAGCAGGTATGTTTGGGATTTGAGCCGTCCCTCCAATATTTTCTTCATTAATTCGGGTGGTTGACCTATCAACCCGACCCATACTTCCCTGCATAATCTGCCATTAAAGCTATAGCTACCCACACCCTCTGAAGACGCAACAACAACTTGACCATGGAGTTTTCCCGCTCTAAACAATGCCTATGGATGCAAAGAAAACCCACGCTGCAACTTTAAAACTCAGCCGTCGATCTGTCTCCCAATTGCTGAGATCTAACGACACAAAAACCTGCAAAAAAGCTAAGAGCCAATGATATCGCACCACGTAGGTGGCTTTTCCCTCTATCGCTGACTTTTCTAGTTCTCATTTTGCCATTTTCGCCCTTTGTATATGCATTTTTGAATGCATATACAATCGCCACTGATATACAAGCCAGACTTCAAACACTTACCTGTCGTATTTGATTTCCCCATCGGGTCCGAAATGCATAAGTTTCATTGCACCTGTTGCCTTGTACATGCGAAAGCATAAACAAGCACCCTATATACAAGTCGGACCTCAAATTTTATTAGAATAATTTGAGAATCGGTTCAAATCCAGCTTGTATGCCCTTCATTGCACATCAGCTTGTATATTAGCATATACAAGCGTTTTATACAACCCATGGACCCAAAATATTTATTCACTGCATTTTATTCCTCTATCGCATCTGGGTTGTATGTCCCTTTGCTTGCATCCATCGCCTCATACATACAAGGTGGATTTCAAACTTTTATCCACCGCATCTGACTTCTCCTACGGTTTTGAAACGTATATTTCACTTGTATGCTTTGAATATACATCGGCATACATACAATTGCCTTTGTATACAACAGGTGGGCCCGACCATTTTCTCTATCCTTTGCACTGTTCACTTTGCATGTCACGAGCCTTTGTATAATTTTCAATGTATATTCCCTTTGCACATACAAACAAGGAATCTTCTCTAGAATATTTCTACAATGTATCTAACCATTGTATGTGTGCCCGAATGTATATTGCATATACATTCAACCTTGTATATCCACGGGCCCCACCACATGCATCTCTGCCTCGCCACTATAGCAAATGTATATTTGCACCTCCTTGTATATTTTTCTTTGTATATGACCCGATATACAAAGCAAGAATATTCTCGAGAATCTACAAAAGATTCCCCCTTTGTATATGCACCTTTTAGAGCCTAATATACATTCATAAATGCATCTAACTCAATTTTTCAAAGGGCGATAGAGTTTTTTGACCCGCCAATGCACATTTGACCTGCACGTATATACAAACACCCTTGTATATACAAAGGCACATGCATATGACTGATTTTTTACATTTTTTTCAACTACAGAGGCCGAAAGTGTTGGAATTTTTTGAATTTTTGGAAGGCGCCTACATATTTAAAAGCCCAAAATCTGAATGCTTATGCAGGCACCACCAGTGGCGCAAGCTTAAAACCTTAAACATAAATGATTACTAACACTAGGTACACCAACTCTTGTTTCATGAAGTCACACTTTTCCAAGTTTATCATTAACTTATGATCTTGCAGCCTCTTCAATACTATCTCCAAATGTTTCAAGTGCTCTTCCTTGCTCTTACTAAACACCAAAATATCATCAAGGTAGACTACCACAAATTTTCCTATGAATTCCTACAACACCTCATTCATCAGCCTCATAAAAGTGCTAGGGGTGTTTGAAAGACCGAAAGGCATCACAAGCCATTCATACAACCCTTCATTGGTTTTGAAAGTTGTCTTCCACTCATCCCCTTCTCTTATCCTTATCTGGTGATAGGTACCCACTCTTCAAGTCTATCTTAAAGAAATAAGTAGCACCTCCCAACTAGTCCATTAGATCTTCAATTCTAGGAATAGGAAACCTGTATCTGATGGTTATCCTATTTATTTCCCTGGAATCAGTACACAACCTCCATTTCCCATCATTCTTTGGGGCTAAAATAGTAGGTACTGCACATGAGCTAAGACTCTTCCTTCTCAGTCCTTTGTTTAGGAGTTCTTGAACCTAATTTGCTATCTCTTCATTTTGCTGAGGGGTCATTTTATATGCTGCCTTATTAGGAAGTACTACTCCTGGTATGAGATCTATCTGATGGCTAATGTCTCTGATTAGTGGTAGGGAATCAGGTATATCCTTTGCAATCACTCCTTTGTAACTCTCAAGCAAATCTTTGATCTCCTTAGGTCCTACTTCTCTCACACTTTCCTTCTATTTTCCCATAGGCTTTACAATCAAAGCAAAACCTACTCCATCACCTTCATTCAATGTGTCCATGGATTCTTTCTCTCCTACCTTCATTACACTAGACCCTACATGCTGTGGATCCTCTTCTACCAATGACTGTATCCCATAAGTCAAACCATCCTTTTGGAATGAGTAAGCATTCTTTTCTCCATCATGATGAGCCTTCCTGTCAAACTGCCATGGTCTACCTAACAAAAGATGGCAAGCATCCATTGGAAGGATGTCACATAAAATCTTATCTCTATACCCCCTAATACTAAATTCTACCCATGCCTGTTCATTGATGAGTATGTTTTGCCCCTTATTCAACCAACTGACTTTATATGGACTGCTATGGGGTATCTTTTCTAACTTCAACTTATTCACTACTTCCAAAGATATAATGTTATCAGTGGAACCAGAGTCAATAATAACTTTACAAACCTTACCTTGGATCTTGCAGTTGATTCTAAACAAAGCCCTTCTTTGAGATGGTTTAGTCTGCATTGGTTCCTTGAGCAGCGTCCTCTTGATCATTAGATTCTCTCCCGTTTCTGATTCTAGATTCACTTCAGGAGATGTCACACACCTTGCATCTCCTTGAATCAAAGTGGCTCTCTTCTCACTACCATGAGAAGTTGAGGCCTTCTCTGGACACTTGTATGCCAAGTGCCCTATCTGACTGCAGTTATAACATCTCATATTGGAGAATTTGGATCCTCTACCTGATCCACTTGTCCCACCTCTTCCATTAGGCCTTCTTCCTCAGTAGCCTCCTCTACTACTGGAGTCCCCAACTTGTTCTTCTTGGCTAGACTCACCACTAGGCCTCTGGTTAGGACTTCTTCCTCCAAAACTGCCTCTGCCTTTAAAATTCCTTCCACCTCTACCTCTATTATTCTGCTCACTCTTTCTCTTTATCTTCTCTTCAACCCTTAAGGCCATTTGGAAACACTTGTTCACTATTTCTGGTGCTAAGATGTTGATCTCATCTTGGATGTCATCCTTAGGCCATTCAAGTACCTGGCCACCTTCTCTGACTCTTCTTCTTGTCTCTTTGATCTGAGCCTAAGTTTATGAAACTCTTATGTGTATGCATTCACATCAAGGTCTCTCTATCTAAGATTCTGCAATTTCCTATACATCTGCACGTTATAGTCCAGGGGTAAGAACTGTGCCTTGATTTTGGTCTTCATCCTTTCCCAGGAGGTTATCATATTCTTCCCCTCCTTGACTCTCTCTCCCTTCTCATAATTCCACCATGCAAGGGCAGATCCCTTCAATCTTGCCTTTGCCAACTTAACCCTCTTATCATCAGGGACTTCTTTGTATTCGAAATGATTGTCCAATGCCTCAATCCTATCAATCACCTCTTTAGTTTCCATACTTCCACTATACATAGGTAACCCATCTATGGTGTCGCTATTGACTGACTGCAATGCATTTATAAATACCCTCTGGTTTACTGGTATCTTTTCTATCTTCTTACTGGTTTCAGTAATTTATGCATCCCCTTCATCGATGTCACTTTCATCTTCCCTATCTTTGCTTTTGGACTACTTGAACTCTTCCAACTCGGATTCAAGCATCTCCTCGATCATCTTCTTAATGGTATCCTGTGACATACTTTTGGGAGGCATCCTCTCTGCCTCTGTCTCACTTTCTTTGTCTGACATAAACATGCACAGACAACAACCAAACGCCAACACTCCTGCAAGTCCTCAATTTGACTTGCTACCCAAATCTTTTTCATTGCTCTGATACCAATATGATGGGGAGCACACAATGAATACCACAAACTGATGCCCTAATTTCTCACAGTCGACGAACTGACAGATGAGCCACTGATTTAATTCCATCAGCCAAGTCTTGCATCCTTCTGCTAATGCCCCAAAGGCATTTGCCCTTGGTAAGACCTGTTCCGTCGATGAACACTTGTAACCTTTGGCCGATGCGCCAATACACCATCGCACAGTTTACTTCCCACAAACCCTAGCACATGGAGATGCTAGGTCATCCTACTGCACAAAATGCCCTCTTTGGATCCTCTACACTGCCAAACAGGCAAAAAAAACAAAAAGCAAAACAAATATTCATACAATGAAGCCATTCCACTAATTTTGACAGAAATCTCACTGTTGGAATTGGTGCAGGAGCACCCTGAGACACTGAGAATCTAGAGGATTCCATGCATATTTTGTTCTATCTGAAGTGTCATGTTGTAAGGCCTTAGCACCATATTAAATCATGCTTAGCCGAGTAGCGGTATAAAATTAAGTCTATATATGTGCCATACAAGATTGTAACCGAACTGAAAAGATTGTAACTAAACGGTAGAGGTGGTTATGGGATGATTCGCCTTCCATCTTGTGTAACTGCCGATATGAGAGTCTTTATAGTTAGTCTATGTTTGTTAAAGAGATAGAGAGTAAGAGAAAGTGAGGCACAAATAGAGAAAATTGATTTGTATGTATAGTTTCTGAGAAATTAAAAAGTTTGGTTTGATCTAATTACAAATATGTAGATCGGAAGCATTCCACTGGTTGAGATTTCTTTGAAATCAATGGAATGACTTCCTTAGGAGTAGAGTGTTTTCTGTTTTGTTGAATTTTAGTTGTTTCTGTGTGAGTTGTTCAGTTACAAAGTTGCAGAGGTTGTCATCGGCATAAGTTTCATATTGTCCCACCGAATGTACATTGCGAATGTATATCGCAAAAGCACATTGAGAATGTATCTCGCAATTGTATGTCGATATTGTATGTAGAGAATGTACATTTCACATGATACAAAGGGTGACTGTTGTAATGGTGAAATTAGGGTGAAGATACATTGGTCCACTGGTAGTAGTAAGTCATGTCATGTATATACTAAGTTGGCATATTGGCAAGAGTGGCAATATCAAGGGACAAGTGTAATATCCTGCCGAAGTTGGAAGTCACGCTGAAAATGAAGAATGTATGTGTTTGGACTATGAGGAAGTTATTTAAAGCTGACTAAGAAATAATTTCTCTATACTGTGGGTTAGATGGGTATTCACCCATGTTTAGAAATGTTTCTCTATGCACTCTGCATCAAATTGGTATCAGAGCTAGCGAAAGATTTAGCGAAAGATTTGGCGAAAGAGCTAGTGAAAAGTCTGGGTGGAGATGTTGTGTATTTGATTTTTGTTTCTAAGAAGGTAGGTGAAGAAATGAAGAAAAACTGAAGAGTTGAAGAAAAATGTTTGGTTGGTGACCATTTTGAAGACAGAGATTGTAGAAGGTATTTTGAAGGCTGACAATAGTCGCTAGACTGTTACAGATGCTCGTGCCATCTAGTTGCGAGAAGGAACATGATTCATGTAGTGTGTAGGCAGATGATGATGAGGTCTATCAAGACCATTCACCAATAGAGATTTGGCTGGAAGAGCGTGCAGAGTGAGGCCACTGAGAGAGAGAGTGGTAGTGCATCTCCAGGATCTGCTGTTGGACAAGAGGAATGGCTCTGTGAAGCAGCATGTAGGATGGACATCTGATGGAGAATTATGTTGTAGTCATGGAGGATTTGATCAGTCTGAAAGTATTCTATTGCTAGGAGTAGGAGTATGAAGATGCTCTAAAATGTTGATGGTAGTTTGCCATTGTTGGTTGGTTGGTCACTATTCCATTGATATGAAGATTTGAAGCCTGAAGCTGAAGAGACAGAGTGAAAGATGAAGCCAGACAGAGATGCAAGAAAAGGTAGTTTTTTTTTGTAGGTACATTTCCAAGGGACATTGAAATCTTTGTTGGTTGGTTGTATGGTGCAGGAGCACCCCGAGACACTAAGAATCTGAAGGATTCCATGCATATTCTGTTCTGTCCAAAGTGTCATGTTGTAAGGCCTTAGTGCCATATTAAATCATGCTTAGCCGAGTAGTGGTATACAACTAAGTCTGTATACATGTCATACAAGATTGTAACTAAATTAAAAAGATTGTAACTAAATGACAGAGGTGGTTATAGGGCAATTCGCCTTCCATCTTGTGTAACTGCCGATATGAGAGTCTTTATAGTCAGTCTATGTTCGTTAAAGAGATAGAGAGGAATAAAATGTGAGGCATAGACGGAGAAAATTGATTTGTATGTATAGTTTCTAAGGAATTAAAAAGTTTTGTTTGATCTAATTACAAATATGTAGATCGGAAGCATTCCACTGGTTGAGATTTCTTCGAAATCAGTGGAATGACTTCCTTAGGAGTAGAGTGTTTTCTGTTCTGTTGAATTTTGCTTGTTTCTATGCGAGTTGTTTGGTTACAAAGTTGCAGAGGTTGTCATCGGCGTAAGTTTCATATTGTCCCACCGAATGTACGTTGCGAATTTATATCACAAAAGCACATTGAGAATGTATCTCGCAATTGTATGTAGAGAATGTACATTTCGTATGATACAAAGGGTGACCAGTTGTGATGCAGAGTGCACAGTGAAACCATAGTACACAATGCTAGCGAACTCTTATAAACCTTAGCCGATGTGCCAATACACCAACTTAGCACATGCTTGGTGTGACTTTCTAATACCGGTGGCAATACTCTAATTCACCATTACTACTAGTCACCATTTGTATCAGCTGAAATGTACATTCTCCACATACATTCGCAACATGCTTTTCAATATGCATTCACAACATACATTCAAAACTTACGCCAATGCTAGTGTCTTCGGTAGGATTCTTGTCATTGGTGAACGCTCATACATTGAGGCCGATGCGCTTTGTCACCCCGATCTGAATCTTGGGCCACAACTTTCATTCAACACCCTAAACTCCTCTTCGGCCAGATTGCCCTTAACGCTCTGAAAGGGAAATGGTTCACTGATGGTCTCTATCTCACTGACAGCATCTCAACTCCTCTGATCCAAACCCTAGCACATGGAGATGCTAGGTGATCTACTGTGCACAGCCAAATTTGGTCCTGTGCGCCGCCAAATCATGAAACAAAATAGAAAACAAACAAATATGATACAAGGAAGCCATTCCATTGATTTCGACAGAATTCTTATCAGTGGAATGCTTCATATCGACATATTGCAATAGTGTGAAAACACAGAGGAATATAAATCTACAGCTATGCAATTCGTATTTACAGAGAATGGAAAACAAATTGACAGCACAGGAAAATAGTTTGATTTCTCCTTAACACAATGCATGGTTACATTCAATCTCCTCTTCGATCTGATTACAATGAAAATGATATTTTCATTTGGTTCAATCCTCTGGGTTTATAAACTCGCCCTAAGTAGTACCAAACCCATTCCAAGCAGCTAGGAAAACTACTACCTATTTTTGGCATTATTGCTATTTTTAGCATTATGCGATTACAATTGACAAATGTCACTTGGGACTTACAAAATGAACCTAGATTTATTCCACTCAGACTCACACATGGCACTAGGCCTTACAATTGGTCACTTGGACCTTATACAACACCAAAACATCAAAATGAACATGAAATTAATTAAAGTATCTAGGTGCCCCTGCACCAGGTTGTAATGGTGAAATCAGGGTGAAGATACATTGGTCCACCGGTAGTAGCAATTCATATCATGTATATACTAAGTTGGCATATTGGCAGAGTGGTAATATCAGGGGACAAGTGCAATATCCTGCTGAAGTTAGAAGTCATGCCGAAAATGAAGAATGTATGTGTTTGGACCGTGAGGAAGTTATTTAAAGCCGACTAAGCAATAATTTCTTTGTACTGTGGGTTAGATGGGTATTCACCCATGTTTAGAAACATTTCTCTATGTGCTCTGCATCAGGAATGCTTCACGATGACATACAGCAACAAAATGGAAAACACAAGGAGAACGGAAATCTACAGCTATACAAATTTGCAATTACAAAGAATGGAAATCGAATTGACGGAACATAATATGTTTATATCTCCTTGAAACAATGTTCAATCATACTCAATCTCCTCTCTGCAATCTGATTACAATGATCATTTGGTTCATTCCTCTAGGCATTTAACAACTCACCCTGAGTAGTACCAAACTGACTCCAAGTGGCTGGGAGATCAATCCAAGTGGCTAGGAGACACTATAGCCTATTTTTGGCATTATGCGATTACAATTTGACAAATGTCCCCTAAGTCACTTGGGACATACAAAATGAACCTAGATACAACTGAAATAAAAATGCATTGGTCAAGTAGACTTTATTACAAAAGAAAACTTGATTTTCTAGGTGCTCCTGCACCACCTTCCAGGTTACGTAATAATTATAAAGAATAAAATATTAATTAAGAAGCGAGAAAATTTCTAGTTGCAATTTGCAAGGTGATCTCCCTGATAGCCTTTCATATGTTTTGATTGGACAAACCTTCACAACATGTCACCGACATCGTTGTGAGTATTGCTTCAGCCAGACTTACAAACTTTGGTCTGATTCATTCACTTTCACCGACGGATTTTATACATGTCAGCATGACTTATACGGAAACATTCTCATCAATCGCTAAGACATTATAGTGTCAGAAGCTCCTTAATTTTTCATGCCGATACTCATTCCTATCGATGACCATTATGAAATGAATTTGAAATCTCCTTTGAATCCGCATTTGTATCACCTTTTTGTATATCGAATGCATGTGCTTTATATACAATAGCGGACCCTAGCTAAAATTCACAATATTTAATCTGTCATTCAAATCTGGGCTTGTATAAACTTGTATATCTATTGGCGATGGAGCCCATGTGGTGTTTGGTGCACTTGTATATACATTTCCTTTGTATCTCATATGCATTTGTCTTTGTATCTTATATACATACAAGCATTTAAACAAACAAAGACTTTTCTATATTGAACTTCTTTTAACATCCGGCTTGTATCTTTAACTTGTATCTTCACTTGTACATCAGCTTGTATCTTGAAGACATACATTGTTATTATGCAAATCCGATATGCAAGCGGTGGGACCCACCCTACTTTTCATTTATGATATCGTATCAGCAAGAGATTTCCACGCCTCACCCGATGTGGAAGTGGGCATAGTTGCTATCGGCATGACTTTCTTCATCGGCATGTGATTAAAATTCTTCCCTGATCTCTCAAGTGTCACCGATGGAAACATCGGTGAGAGTCTTGTCGAATTCATTCACTTTCACTGATGATGCCGACATGACTTATACCAAAACATTTCATCAATCGCTGAGATGCAGATACAAAAGGTGGGGTCTGCTTTTCAATGTATACGTGATTGTATCTTTGCACATACATTTGCATATACAATGGCATATACATTCTCGACATACAAGTCCCGGACCTAAAAGGAACATACAATTTGGTTTATAAAGGCAGATGTTTGTTTGCATCTTTGTATGTATGTTTGCCTTGTATGTTTGCAGATGCAGGTTTAAGTGCTTTCCATCACAGATAATTCTTGGTTTCATACTTAATCATTTTTATATGCATATACAATTGTATGTGTCGTTGTATGTTCAAATATACAAGGAAAATGATACAAAGGACATATGCAAGGGTCAGGATACAAAGGTGAATGTACATCGGTAAGGTACAAAGGCAATATACAAGGTAGGCATACAAAGGATTTTTGGCGTGACGATGATCATCAAAGGCTCAACTCATAGTCTCTCTGATTGATGTAGAGTGCATAGTGAAAACATTTAAAAATAGGGGTGAAATAGATCTTTCAATACGTCGTTTCCTCTCGACACTTCGGTGAGACTAAAGCAGCTCTTCATTGATGCACCTACTGTCGATTTGACACTGTTGATTGGTGTAACTTTACAAAGCTTCCCCGGAGGTTGTTTCATGCCGATGCCATTTCTCCAACTCTGCAACTATGTGAACACTAAACAAATATATAGAGACAACCAAAATCTCAACAGAACGGTAGGATCTATAATCTTCTGCAACTATGTAGCTGAACAACTCACAGAAATAACAACTCAACAGAAGGGAAAATAATCTACTCCTAAGGAAGTCATTGCACTAATTTCAAAGAAATCTCAACCAGTGGAATGCTTCTGATCTACATTCTTGTGATTAGATCAAACAAAACTTCTTTATTCCTCTGAGAATATACATAAATCAATCTTTTCTGCCTCTCTCGCTCTTTGTGTCTCTTTAACCAACACAGACTGATTATAAAGACTCTCATATCGATAGTTACATAATGTGGAAGGTGAATCGCCCTACAACCACCTCTGCCATACTATTACAGTCACTCAAATCAGTTACAAATTTTAATAACACGTATACAGACTTAACTTATATCGCTACTCGGCCAACTATGATTCAATATGGCGCTAAGGCTTTACAAACATAACACTTTGGACAAATAGAATATGCATGGAATCCTCTAGATTCTCAGTGTCTCGGGGTGCTCCTGTACCATACAACCAACCAACAAAAATTTCCAAGTCCCTTGGAAATGTACCTACAAAACAAAACTATTTTCCTACATCTCTGTCTGGCTTCATCTTCTGTCTCTTCAGCTTCAGGCTTCCAATCTGCACATCAATGGACTAGTGACCAACCAAATAACAAAATCAAACTACCATCAACTTCAGAGCATCTTCAGACTCCTTCTACTCCCAACAATGGACTACTCTCAGACTGATCAAATCCTCAATGACTACAACACAATGCTCAATCAGATGTCCATCCTATACGCTGCTACAGACCCATTCCTCTCATCCAACATCAAATCCTAGAGATGCACTACCACTCTCTCTCGCAGTGGCCTCACTCTGCACCCTCTTCCAGCTAAATCTCTATTGGTGAATGGTCTTGACAGACCTCATCATTGTCTGCCCACACTGCAGGAATCCTATTCCTTCTTGCAACTAGATGGCACAAGCATCTGTAACAGTCTAGCAACTACTGTCAACCTTCAAAATACATTCTATGATCTCTATTTTCAAAATAGTCACCAACCAAACATTTTTCTTCAACTCTTTAGTTTTTCTTCAATTCTTCACCTGCCTTCTTAGTGACAGAAATCAAATACACAACTGCCTAGACCTTTCGCTAGCTCTGATACCAATTTGATGCAGAGTGCATAGTGAAAACGCTTAAAAACAAGGGTGAAACAGATCTTCTGATACGTTGTTTCCTCCCAACACTTCGGTGAGACTAAAGTAGCTCTTCACCGACGCACCTACTGTCGGTTTGACACCGTTGATCGGTGTAACTTGACAAAGCTTCCCCGAAGGCTGTTTCACACCGATGCCATTTCTCCAACTCTGTAACTATGCGGACACTAAACAAATATACAGAGATAACCAAAATCTCAATAGAATGGTAGGATCTATAATCTTCTGCAACTCTGTAACCGAACAACTCACACAGAAATAACAACTCAACAGAAGGGAAAACAATCTACTCCTAAGGAAGTCATTCCACTGATTTCGAAGAAATCTCAACCAGTGGAATGCTTCCGATCTACATTCTTGCGATTAGATCAAATAGAACTTCTTTATTCCTCTAAGAATATACATACATCAATCTTTTCTTCCTCTCTCTCTCCCTCTTTGTGTCTCTTTAACAAACATAGATTGACTATAAAGACTCTCATATCGGCAGTTACATAATGTTGAAGGCGAATTGTCCTACAACCACCTCTGCCATATGGTTACAATCACTCAAATCAGTTACAAACTTTAATAACACGTATACAAACTTAACTTATATCGCTACTCAGCCAACAATGATTCAATATGGCGCCAAGGCCTTACAAACATGAAACTTTGGACAAACATAATATGCAAGGAATCCTCCAGATTCTCAGCGTCTCGGGGTGCTCCTACACCACCGACGGCCGATGAAGCATACAAGGTAGACATACAATCGCACATACAAAAGGTGGGGTCCACAATATACAAAGGTGATTGTATCTCATATACAAGTAACATATTGAAAAGGTGGGGTCCACTTTTTACATGTATACGTGATTGTATCTTTGCACATACATTTGCCTATACAATGGCATATACATTCCTAACATACAAGTCCCGGACCCAAAAGGCACATACAATTTGGTTTATAAAGGCAGATGTTTGTTTGCATCTTAGTATGTATGTTCGCCTTGTATGTTTGCAGATGCAAGGGTCATATACAAAGTAGTATACAAAGGTCAGATACAGGTTTGTAGATACATTCTCGACATACAAGTCCCGAACTTGAAAGGAACATACAATTTGGTTTATAAAGGCAGATGTTTGTTTGCATCTTTGTATGTATGTTCATCTTGTATGTTTGCAAATGCAGGTTTAAGTGCTTTCCATCACAGATAATTCTCGGTTTCATACTTAGTCATTTTTATATGCATATACAATTGTATGTGTCGTTGTATGTTCACATTGTATGTTCAAATATACAAGGAAAATATATAAGGAAAATAATACAAAGGAAAGATGCAAGGGTCGGGATACAAAAGTGAATGTACATCGGCAATATACAAAGGTGAATGTACATTGGCAAGGTACAAAGGCAATATACAAGGCAGGCATACAGAAGATTTTCAGCGTGACAATGATCATCGGCAGATCAACTCATACTCTAACCAATGGCCGATGAAGCATACAAGACAGACATACAGTCATAGATACAAAAGGTGGCATCTGCAATATACAAAGGTGATTGTATCTCATATACAAGTCGCAGATACAAAAGGTGGGGTCCCCTTTTTGCATGTATATGCAATTGTATCTTTGCACTTACATTCGCATATACAATGGCATATACATTCCCAACATACAAGTCCTGGACCTGAAAGGAACATACAATTTGGTTTATAAAGGCAGATGTTTGTTTGCATCTTTGTATGTATGTTTATAGATACAGGTTTAAGTGCTTTCCATCACAGATAATTCTCAGTTTCATACTTAGTCATTTTTATATGCATATACAATTGTATGTGTCATTATATGTTCACATCGTATGTTCAAATATACAAGGAAAATATACAAGGAAAATGATACAAAGTAATAATGCAAGGGTCGACATACATGCCTGCCTTGTGTATTGCCTTTGTACCTTGCCGATGTATATTCACCTTTGTATATGGCCTTTGTATATTGCCGATGTACATTCACCTTTGTATCCCGACCCTTGCATCTTTCCTTTGTATCATTTTCCTTGTATATTTTCCTTGTATATTTGAACATACAATGTAAATATACAACGACACATACAATTGTATATGCATATTCTTTTGTATCATTTTCCTTATATATTTGAACATACAATGTGAACATACAATGACACATACAAGGCAGGCATACAAAAGTGAATGTACATCGGCAATATACAAAGGCCATATACAAAGGTGAATGTATATCGGCAAGGTACAAAGGTAATATTTTCCTTGTATATTTTCCTTGTATATTTGAACATACAATGTGAACATACAACAACACATGCAAGGTAGGCAAACAAATGTGAATGTACATTGGCAATATACAAAGGCCATATACAAAGGTGAATGTACATCGGCAATATATTTTCCTTGTATATTTTCCTTGTATATTTGAACATGCAATGTGAACATGCAATGACACATACAATTGTATATGCATATTCCTTTGTATCATTTTCCTTGTATATTTTCTTTGTATATTTTCCTTGTATATTTGAACATACAATGTGAACATACAATGACACATACAAGGCAGGCATACAAAGGTGAATGTACATTGGCTATATATAAAGGCCATAAACAAAGGTGAATGTACATTGGTAAGCTACAAAGGCAATATTTTCCTTGTATATTTGAACATACAATGACACATACAAGGCAGCCATACAAAGGTGAATATACATCAGCAATATACATAGGCCATATACAAAGATGAATGTACATAGGCAAGGTACAAAGGTGAATGTACATCCGCAAGGTACAAAGGCAATATACAAGGCAGGCATACAAAGGATTTTCAGTATGACAATGATCATCGGTGGCTCAACTCATAGTCTCTCTGATAGCTGATAAAGCATACAAGGCAGACATACAGTCGCAGATACAAAAGGTGGGGTCCGCAATATACAAAGGCGATTGTATCTCATATGCAAGTCGCATATACAAAAGGTGGGGTTCGCTTTTTGCATGTATATGTGATTGTATCTTTGTACATACATTCTCATATACAATGGCATATACATTCCTGACATACAAGTCTTAGACCCGAAAGGAACATACAATTTGGTTTATAAAGGTAGATGTTTGTTTGCATCTTTGTATGTATGTTCGCCTTGTATGTTTGTAGATGTAGGTTTAAGTGCTTTCCATCACAGATAATTCTTGGTTTCATACTTAGTCATTTTTATATGCATATACAATTGTATGTGTCATTGTATGTTCACATTGTATGTTCAAATATACAAGGAAAATGATACAAAGGAAAGATGCAAGGGTCGACATACATGCCTGCCTTGTATATTGTCTTTGTACCTTGCTGATGTACATTCATGTTTGTATATGGCCTTTGTATATTGCCGATGTATATTTACCTTTGTATCTCGACCCTTACATCTTTCCTTTGTATCATTTTCCTTGTATATTTTCCTTATTTATTTTCCTTGTATATTTGAACATACAATGTGAACATACAATGACACATACAATTGTATATGCATATTCCTTTGTATCATTTTCCTTGTATATTTTCCTTGTATATTTGAACATACAATGTGAACATACAATGACACATACAACACAGGCATATAAAGGTGAATGTACATCGGCAATATACAAAGGTGAATGTACATCGGCAAGGTACAAATGTAAATGTACATCGGCAATATATTTTCCTTGTATATTTGAACATACAAAGGAAAGATGCAAGGGTCAGGATACAAAGGTGAATGTACATCGGCAATATACAAAGGTCATATACAAAGGTGAATGTACATCAGCAAGGTACAAAGGTGATTGTATGTAATTTTTCTTGTATATTCGCATTTCCGGCGACTGAATATTTTTGGGGACTTGGCAACTGAAATTTCTGGCGGTAACTAATTATTTCTGGGGGCTTGGCGAGTAAAACTTCCGGTGACTGAAATTTTTGACGACTGAATATTTCCGGTGACTGAATATTTCCGGCGGCGCCTGAATATTTTCAGGGGCTTGGCGACTGAAATTTCCGGCGACTAAATATTTTCGGCGAATGAATATTTTTGGGAGCAAAAAGCTCCCACTATAAGCCTATTGCCTAAAAATTGCACGCCTTGCACACCACCATTCTTATCTAGGTTGTCCCATGTAGTTTTCCTCTTTTGATGCACAACAGAACTCATATTCTATTAAAATAAGATAAATAAAATACTAGTTTGACCTTGGATTATATTAATTTAAGTTTTGTTGTTCTGAGAAGAAATTTAGTGCACATGAATATTTGACTAAAAAAGTTCTACAAACACTTTTATGTTGTTCACCCTCCTGAGAATAAAAACATTATGCAAAGGCATTTATACTGTTAAGACTTGGGATGGTTAAAACATTATACAAAAGACATTGGATTTCTTTCTTGGTTTCTTTGGATAGCAAAGAAAAATGGCAGGGCATGCAGTAGTTGTTCCGTATCTAGGGCGAGGCCACATCAATCCCATGATGCACCTCGCCAGAAAGCTTGCCTCTCATGGAGTCTCTATTACATTCGTGCTGACTGAGTCATGGCACAAATCCATTACACAGGCCGACGATGATGCTTTTCTGTAATGTGTCATACTTGTTTGTATATTTTTAAAATCTTTTTATGTGTTATTTTATTATTTTATTGTGTTCTTTCAGGCGAGTCAGAAGAATGCAGAAGGGGTTTTCTATTTTCCTGTAAATGTGTTGTGGGAGCATACAATATAGAGCATATAACCAAAACCCTAAAAATTTATAATGAATATAAGGAAACTAATGACTACCCAGATAGTAAAATGGCCAAATATGAATTATCATGACATACCCATATCTAGAAATGCAACTTAGTACAATAGCCGAAATGGACCAGCAAGTGGGTATAGCTGGAAATGCATTAAATCTTCATAGAATGATATAGAATGTCCATACAATGTGATCAGCACATAGAAGGCCCTGAAACGCCACTCCCAGGCCAAATATAAAACATAAAATGAAAGGGAAAGAGCCTCTAAGGACCCACGTCCTCACTGGAGTTGGTATGGCTATGGTTGGGAGTCCAATCTACAACAAATACTTCTAAAATTCCTTTCTAACTGTTTTGAAATGGATCTGCAATGACCCCTAATAAATGACGACTCATCTCCATGAAGAGAATAAACCCAGTTCTTCCTCAAACCCTCAAAAATTAAACTCCAATGAAGCACAATTGTGAATACTGGATGTATCCACCAAAGAAGCACCATTGGGTGGTATTGCACACCTGTAGAATGTTGTTACCTATGGAGGTTTCCATCTCCACAAGCCTCTGGTTTGAATCCTCAAACCTCTACAATAGCAGACTCTAGCAGAGCTCAAAAGAATGAGATATCATAAGCAAGCATAACTCAAATGAGGCACTTTTCCCTCTTTTATAACTCTCCAAGAGGCGGTGTTTTACTTTGGAGGGAAATATTTCTTTTAATTTCACTTTTTAATATTTCCAATGTGAGCGCTCCATAAAATGACTTAAGTGACTTTTTAAATATTTCATTCTTTGGTGCAGGGGCACCTACAAAAGCATGTTTTCTCTTGTAATAAGGTCTATTTGACCAATGCATTTTCATTTTAGTTTATATCTAGATCTATTTTGTAAGTCCCAAGTGACTTAGGGTACATTTGTCAAGTTGTAATCGCATAATGTTAAAAATAGCAATAAAGCTAAAAATGGGTAGTAGTGTCTCCCAGCCGCTTAGATTGGTCTCTCAGCCACTTGGAGTCAATTTGGTACTACTCAGGGCGAGTTGACAAATACCCTAAGGAACCAAATGATTATGAATGTAATCAGATCGAATGTGATTGTATTGTGCTTAGGAGTAATAAAGCAAATCTGTTCTGTCCATTTGATTTCTGTTTCTTATCACTGTAAATCATGTAACTGTAGATTTCCATTCATTTTGCATTTTCCATTGTTGTTGTATGTTGTCATGAAGCATTCCACTAGTGAGATTTCTATCAAAATCAGTGGAATGGCTTCGTTGTATAAATATTTGCTTTCATTTTCTATTTTGTTCCATTGTTCGATAGTGCAGAGGATCTAGATAGGGCATTTCATGTAGTAGGATGACCTAGCATCTCCATTTGCTAGGGTTTGCAAGAAGTAAACTGTGCGACGACATTCTTGGTGAATCAGCTGAAGGGAGACAGTTATCAGCGTAAGTCAAACGACGGAGCGACTTTAGAAAATCGTCCCAATGGTGGCTATTCAGCCGATGGAAATGTTTGGCGGCTCATATGTGAAGTCTTTGTGAATGTGAGGTTATTAGGCCCGATCTGTTGTTTCTCCTGTGCGCTCCCCATCATATTGGTATCAGAGCCAAGAAAATGATTTGGGTGGCAAGTCGAATTGAGGACTTGCAGGAGTGTTGGCATTTGGTTGTTGTCTGTGAATGTTTATGTCAAACAAAGAAAGCAAGACAAAGGTGGAGAGGATGCCTCCCAAAAGTATGTCGCAGGACGCCGTTAAGAAGATGATTGAGGAGATGCTTGAATCCAAGTTGGGAGAGTTCAAACAGTCCAAAAGCAAAGATAGGGAAGATGAAAGTGACAACGATGAAGGCGATGCAGAAATTACTGAAACCAGTAAGAAGACAGAAGAGATACCAGTAGACTAGAGGGCATTTATAAATGCATTGCAGTCAGTCAATAGGGACACCATAGATGGGTTACCTATGTATAGTGGAAGTATGGAAACTGAAGATGTGATTGATTGGATCATTTCGAATACAAAGAAGTCCTTGATGATAAGAGGGTTAAGTTGGCAAAGGCAAGATTGAAGGGATGTACTCTTGCATGGTGGAATTATGAACAAGGAGAGAGAGTCAAGGAGGGGAAGAATATGATAACCTCTTGGGAAAGGATGAAGACTAAAATCAAGGCACAATTCTTACCCCTGGACTATAACGTGCAAATGTATAGGAAATTGCAGAATCTCAGACAGAGAGACCTTGATGTGAATGCATACACACAAGAGTTTCATAAACTCAGTCTCAGATCAAAGAGACAAGAAGAAGAGTCAGAGAAGGTGGCCAGGTATTGGAATGGCCTAAGGATGAACATCCAAGATGAGATCAACATTTTAGCACCAGAAACAGTGAACAAGTGTTTCCAAATGGCCTTAAGGGCTGAAGAGAAGATAAAGAGAAAGAGTGAACAGAATAATAGAGGTAGAGGTGGAAGGAATTTCAGAGGCAGAGGTAGTTTTGGAGGAAGAAGTCCTAACCAGAGGCCTAGTGGTGAGTCTAGCCAAGAAGAACAAGTTGGGGACTCCAGTAGCAGAGGAGGCTATCGCGGAAGAAGGCCTAATGGAAGAGGTGGGACAAGTGGATCAGGTAGAGGATCCAAATTCTCCAATATGAGTTGTTATAACTACAGTCAGATAGGGCACCTAGCATACAAGTGTCCAGATAAGGCATCAACTTCTCATGGTGGTGAGAAAAGAACCACTTTGATTCAAGAAGATGCAAGGAGTGTGACATCTCCTGAAGTGAATCTAGAATCAAAAACGGGAGAGAATTTGATGATCAAGAGGATGCTGCTCAAGGAACCAGTACAAACTGAACCATTGCAAAGAAGGGCTTTGTTTAGAATCAACTGCAAGATCCAGGTAAGGTTTGTAAAGTTATTATTGACTCTGGTTCTACTGATAACATTATATCTTTGGAAGTAGTGAATAAGTTGAAGTTGGAAAAGATACCCCATAGCAGTCCATATAAAGTCAGTTGGTTGAATAAGGGGTAGTACATACTCATCAATGAATAAGCATGGGTAGAATTCAATATTAAGGGGTATAGAGACAAAATTTTGTGTGACATCCTTCTAATGGATGCTTGCCATTTTTTATTAGGCAGACCATGGCAGTTTGATAGGAAGGCTCATGATGATGGAGAAAAGAATGCTTACTCATTCGAAAAGGATGGTATGACTTATTGGATATAGTCATTGGTAGAAGAGGATCCACAACATGTAGGGTCTAGTGTAATGCTGATAGGAGAAAAAGAATTCATGGATACATTAAAGGAAGGTGATTGAGTGGGTTTTGCTTTGATTGTAAGGCCTACGGAAAAAAGAAGGAAAGTGTGAGAGAAGTAGGACCTAAGGAGGTCAGGGACTTGCTTGACAGTTACAAAGGAGTGATTGCAAAAGATATACCTGATTCCCTACCACCTATTAGAGACATTGGCCATTAGATAGATCTCATACCAGGAGCAGTACTTCCTAATAAGGCAGCATATAAAATGACCCCACAGCAGAATGAAGAGATAGGAAATTAGATTCAAGAACTCCTAAACAAAGGGCTGATAAGGAAGAGCCTTAGCCTATGTCCAGTACCTATTACTTTAGCCCCAAAGAAGGATGGGAAATGGAGACTGTGTACTGATTCCAAGGCAATAAATAGGATAACCATCAGATATAGGTTTCCTATTCCTAGAATTGAAGACCTAGTGGACTGTTTGCGAGGTGCTACTAATTTCTCTAAGATAGACTTGAAGAGTGGGTATCACCAGATAAGGATAAGAGAAGGGGGTGAGTGGAAGACAGCTTTCAAAACTAATGAAGGGTTGTATGAATGGCTTGTGATGCCTTTCGTTCTTTCAAACGCCCCTAGCACTTTTATGAGGCTGATGAATGAGGTGTTACAGGAATTCATAGCAAAATTTGTGGTAGTCTACCTTGATGATATTTGGATGTTCAGTAAGAGCAAGGAAGAACACTTGAAACATTCGAAGATAGTCTTGAAGAGGCTATAAGATCAGAAGTTACTGATAAACTTGGAAAAGTGTGACTTCATGAAACAAGAATTGGTGTACCTAGGTTTTTGTCATCTCTAAGGGTGATTTTAAAATGGATCCTTCCAAGGTAGAAGCTATTTTGAATTGGCCTACACCCAGGACAGCAAGAGAGGTCAGAATTTTCCATGGTTTGGCCACATTTTATAGGAAATTCATTAAGAACTACAGTGACATCTGTGCACCTATGTTGGAGACCATCAAGGGTGGAGGTAAGATGAAGTTTGTGTGGACAAGAGAAGAAGATAGGAGCTTTGAAAGTCTGAAATAGAAAGTTGCTAAATTCCCTATTTTAGTGTTACCTAATTTCAATAAAGTTTTTACCATTGAATGTGATGTAAGTGGGTTGGCTATAGGAGTAGTGTTGAGCCAAGAAGGCAGACCAGTAGCCTTCTTCAGTGAAAAGTTAAATGAAGCCAAGAGAAAGTACTCCTCTTATGATTTAGAGTTGTATGCCATGGTACAAGCTCTGAAAAAATGGAGGCCTTACTTGCTTCCTAAGGAATTTATTGTATACACTAACAATCATGCTCTCAATTTTTTGAATAGATAGGAAAAGCTCATCCATAGACATATGAAATGGGTGGAAAGTCTTCAAGCCTACACCTTCATCATCAAGCATAAGAAAGGAATAACCAATAAGATTGTTGATGCTCTAAGCAGAAGGGTGTTGACAGTGCAAGAAGTGCAGCTACAAAGTATGGGTGTTGAGTCACTCAAAGGATTGTATGAAGAGGACCAAGATTTTAAGGAGATTTATAGGGTATACAGTGAGTTTTCCAATGCTTTCCACAGTGACTTTTCAGATTATACATTGCAGGATGGACTTTTGTTTAAAGGATACCAACTATGTATCCCTAAGTGTTCAATGAGGGATAATATTGTGAAGGAAAAACATAGTGGTGGTTTAGGAGGACATTTTGGGCTCAATAAGACCTTAGATCTTGTAAGAAGGTTTTACTTTTGGCCAAGGATGCAATCTGATATCAAAAGGTTTGTTGAGAGTTGTATGATTTGCCAAAGAGCAAAGGGAGTCTCAACCAATGCAGGATTGTACCAACCTTTGCCCATACCAAATAGACCTTGGGAAAGTTTGAGTATGGATTTTGTGATGGGATTGCCCAAGACAAGGACCGATTATGATAGTGTGTTTGTTGTGGTAGACAGGTTCAGCAAAATGGCGCAGTTTATTGCTTGTAAGACCACCAATGATGCTAGTTACATTACAGGTTTGTTCTTTAAGGAAATTGTCAGGACTCATGGATTGCCTTTGAGTATTGTATCTAACAGAGACAACAAATTTGTGGGACATTTTTGGAGAACCTTACGGAAAAGATTGGGTACAAATTTTTTTTTAGTTCCGCCTATCATCCTCAAACTGATGGCTAAACTGAGGTTCTGAATAGGTCATTAGGCAATCTACTAAGATGTTTGACAAGAGAACATGGCAGTAGTTGGGGTGTGGTACTCCCACAACCAGAGTATGCCTATAATGATTCTACAAATAGAAGCATAGGTTTAAGTCCTTTTGAATTTGTTGATGGTAGTCATCCTAGAGGTATTTTTGAATTAAGAGATGTTCAAGGGTTGGACAAAAGGAGTGGACATATTGATACATTTGCAGAGGCTATGACAGAGATCCATCAACAAGCCAGAGATACTCTACACCAGAACAGTCAGAAGATCAAGGCTAGAGTGGATCAAAGAAGAAGGGATGTACAGTACCAAATAGGAGATATGGTCATGGTTCATCTCAACAAGAACAGACTACCCATAAGAAAACACAACAAGTTGATGATGAGAAAAATTGGACCTTGTCAGATTCTGGAGAAATATGGTTCTAATGCTTACAAAATTGAACTCCCTGATGATATTGCTATTTCACCTATATTCAATGTTGCTGATCTGACATTATATAGGAGTCCTGATACAGGAGAAGGTACAACAGATTCTGTCCAAGACAATGCAGAGTGGATGCAGCATTTACCACCTCAGGAACCACTGAAGATGGAATGAATTTTGGATAGCAGGATAGCCAAGAAGACCAGAAATTAGACCTATTTTGAGCACTTAGTCAAATGACAAGGATTTCTAGATTTAGAAGCCACATGGCTGCTAGAAGAAGACATCAAAAAGTAGGGTAGTGATTTGTAGCAGTTAGTCTCTAAGAGGACTTGAGACAACTTTCACTCGGGGAGTATGGTGCAGGGGCACCTACAAAAGCATGTTTTCTCTTGTAATAAAGTCTATTTGACCAATGCATTTTCATTTTAGTTTGTATCTAGGTCTATTTTGTAAGTCCCAAGTGACTTAGGGGACATTTGTCAAGTTCTAATCGCATAATGCTAAAAATAGCAATAATGCCAAAAATAGGTAGTAGTGTCTCCCAGCCGCTTGGAGTCAGTTTGGTACTGCTTAGGACAAGTTGATAAATACCCTGAGGAAGGAACCAAAGATTATGAATGTAATCAGATCGAATGTGATTATATTATGCTCAGGTGTAATAAAGCAATTATGTTCTATCCATTTAATTTCCATTTCTTATCACTGTAAATCGTGTAACTGTAGATTTCCATTCATTTTGTATTTTCCATTGTTGCCGTATGTTGTCATGAAGCATTCCACTGGTGAGATTTCTATTGAAATCAGTGGAATGGCTTCTTTGTATAAATATTTTCTTTCATTGTCTATTTTGTTCCATTGTTCGACAGTGCAGAGGATCCAGACAGGGTGTTTTGCACAGTAGGATGACCTAGCATCTCCATGTGCTAGGGTTCGCGGGAAGTAAACTATGCAATGATGTTTTTGGGGAATCAGCCGAAGGGAGATAGTTATCAGCGTAAGTCAGACGATGGAGCGACTTTAGAAAATCATCCCGATGGTGGCTATTCGGCCGATGGAAGTATTCGTCGGCTCATATGTGAAGTCTTGCTGATTGCGAGGTTATTAGGCCCGATCTGTTGTTTCTACTATGCACTTCCCATCATTCTTCATCACTTAACCAAACTGCTAGTCCATAGGAATTCTATGATGGACTAACCATGAGTCTAGAAGGGGACATTACAGTCTGCCCTCCCTAAGATTGCTTCCCTCAAGCAATCTCAAGTCAAGATGCTCTAATATCTACACATTCTCCCAAGTAGCATCCTCCACTGGATGGATCTTCCATTTAACCAAGTACTCTCTGATGATCCTTCTCCTCAAATTATGTTCCCTGGTATAATTATAGCCTCGGGTGCTAGTATCAACTTCCCCTCTTCATCAAGAGGAGGCAACTCTGCTGATGGTGTCACCTTATGCCCCAATGCCTCCTTGAGGTGAGATACATGAAACATGTTATGTACCCTACTACCTGCTGGAAGCTCCAACTCATAAGCCACTTCTCCAATCCTCTTGGAGATCTAGAAAGGTCCATAGTACCATGGCTTCAACTTCTCTGCCCCACTCTTTTTGTGAGCGGACTGTCTATAGTGCTGCAGTATAGATACACCATGTCACCAACCTCAAAAGATCACTCAGTCCTTTACTGATCTGCATACTGCTTCTGCTGATTCTGAGCCTTCTGTATGTTCTCCTTCAAAGACCTCATGATGTCCTGACTCTCCTGGAGAAGGTCTTTGGCCTTCGGCACTCTACTATCACCAAACAACAAATCAACAAAGCTCGGTGCCTCATACCCATACAAGGCCATAAATGGTGACATCTGAATAGACATGTGGTATGTGGAATTGTAATAGTACTCTCCCATGTGAAGCCACTTAACCCATGCCTTTTTCTACCCTGAAACATAGTTTCGGAGGTATCCTTCTACCTATTTATTAACTATCTCCATCTGACCATCTGTCTAAGGGTGGTAACTCATATTGGGTGTGAGCTCTGTCCCGGTCAACCTGAAGAGCTCCTACCAAAAATTACTAAAGAACCTGTTGTCCCTATCACTAACAATGTTCCAAGGTAACCCATGGAGTTGAAATACCTCACAAAAGAATAATTTTGCAACCTGTGCTGTAGTAAAAGTGGTAGGGAGGTATTATTATCCTTATCTGGTACTTCATATGCAACATCTGTCCCTAAATCATCATTATCTCTATTTTGTTCCAAATGCGTGTCTGACTCCACAGACTCATCTGTTAAGAAGTACTCAATCCGTTTTGCCTTCCCTTGGGTAGCACACTTGTGCTTAGGATCCCAAGGCTCTCTGCAGTGAAAACAAAGCTTCTTCCTCCTGAGGTCATGTTGGTTTTTTCCCAGACTGGATGCTTACTCCCAGATTTCCCTACAAGGTAGCCATCAATGATCAACAGGATCTCTAGGCCAGGGGCCAATAGTATAGGAGATAGACTCTATTTTTATCTCCTCTTCTTCTTCAGGCTCTACAAAACCTAGGGGGTATTCCCTACTCATCATCCATGAGAATATGCATACAAAGGCTAGGATGTTGACATGAAGCAGATAAATCCTCCTGTAAGTAGACCAAAACTGCAAGATAAGAGCAAAGGGGCTAGCTTTGGGCCTATTTTTAGTTGTAGACAAAGGACTTGGGATCCTAAAACTAATTCTACTGTCCTAATGGTTGTTTTGGAGTTTGATTTTAATGTTGTGTTTGGATGCAGAGCTGGACCTGGTGTATAACCTCAACACAGAACTAGATTGGTGCCTATCCAGGGCTTGGAGTTAGTAGCCATACACCTGTGAATGGTTAGTATGAACAACTAAAACTAGATTTCAACGAGATTTATGTGATATCTGCCTTGCAAATATCTCCCAATATAGAGTGTTAATCTATCTATACTTATGGCATCCCTATTGCAGTATACCCTTCCCAATATTCAATCTGAAAATAATTTAATCTACCCCTTGAGCAGAAGTTGGAAGATCAAACATTCAATATAGGAATTCTGTATTCTAGAAAACTAGACACCCCTTAGATATCTAGATTAAGAAGAAGAACACATGCAATACTGGAGACAGAATTAACAAAACATATGCAAATATAGCATTACTCATATAAAACCAATCATGAAATCAGTAGATTCATGCATGAGACACTCAACAAGAGATACGTAAACTCACAAGACCTCCTGCACGGAGCAACCAAAACCATTTGTATCTTATTACAGGGCCAGATATGTCTAGTTTTCAACAACCTTAAAATGGGTGACACAGTCTGCCATTTATAGCAAAACTGTGTACTTAGCAAATTAATTACAAGGGAGGCCAAAAATCTTGTCAGGTACATAGTATAAAAAAAATGGCGCTCAAAATCATAAATGCAATAGGGGACAAATCATGGAGAAGCCAGAGAAGGATGAGGAGTAGTTGAGCTCGAGCCCTATGCCACTGCTCAAAGACATGCATCATAAAAATGGTGGTTGAGTTGTTCATTCGACCCACGCCTTCTACAAAAAAATGCCATTAATGTTTCACCAACCTATAGCCCCTGGAGTGCAGCCACAGCAAGTTTCCCTACCAAAAATAGTCATAGATGTGCGGGAAAAAACCCATCACTGCAAGATCAAAACGTGGCCGTCAATCATCCTCCTATTGCTAAGATCAATGGTGTCAAAAACGTTGAAAAGTCACCAGCCAACAAAACTGTGCCATGTAGGCACCTCAAGTTTCCAACACTGGGTCATCACTTACTTTTTCCCTTAATTTTTCCTGCCGAGAACCAATTGCCGGAACCTCATGTGGAAGCCACCACGTGGCAAGCTCCACGGCACCCCTGGAATGCTAGAGACCCTTCGTGAAACTTTTGAGAAAGGGACATGTGGCAGCCTCCGCAGTGTCCCTGAAACATAAAGACCCTCCCTGAAGCTCATGTGGGTGCCGACACATGTCGCCTCCCATGCCACTCTTGAGAAACATTTGAAACTTTGTTGGGAAACAGGGAGAGGCACGCAGAAGCAGACACTTGGCAAGCTCCGCAACATCTTAGAAACTGTAGAGATCCTTTGAGAAACCCCAGCAGAACCTGACATGTGTCGAGCTCCATGCTCTTCTTGAAACACAAAAGACTCCTCTTTGAAACTTCGTGGACTGCGACACTTGGCGCTTTCTGTGCTCCACTTGATATTCAAATCAGGTCCCACCTCCAGCCTCGCCACACTTCAAAATAAAAAAGAAACTCCAGCAAAAGCTGACACTTGTCAGCTTCCATAGCAATTACAAAAGACATGTGTTATGGTCCACTCCTGCTTGGAAACTTTTAAGGAACTGTGTAGAAAGTTCGGTGGGAGCCGACACATGGCACCTTCTGCACATAATTGAAACTTTATCAAGGGGCTGCTTCCACTGCTGACACGTGGTGTCTTCCGCAGGGTCTTAGATTCTTCATTGGGACCTACTCCATCCTTACTTAGCGCCAAAACAAAAAGAAACAAAAAGGTTCATAACGCAGAAGTTGCCACTTGGCGAGCTCCGTAGAACCTACTAGAAACACATGGCACTTTCCATGGGTGTAGCAAGAAACATAATAGAAACATTAAGGGTCTTTCAGAAACTGGCAGAAACTATGAAACTTTGAGAGTCTATTAGAAACACTGGCAGAGGCCACCACGTGTCACAGACTGCGGGGCTCTGAGCTACCAATCCTATGTCCCTCGGGTGCCTCCACGTGGTGCATTCCGTGGCACCCTTGAAACTTAAAAGAAACTACATAGAAACTTCGGCGGAAGCCGACACGTGGCACTCTCCATAGCGAGTAGCTTGAAACACAAAGGAAACACTTAAAGGGTCTTTAAGACACAAGCGGAGACAGACACATGGCAGGATCCGCGGCCACCAAAGAAACTCAAAGAAACATTCTTGAAACTCTTAGAAACAACCACATGGTGCCCCCGCGGGAAGCATAAGCAATGGCGTGGACTTGAACTAGGGCAAAATACTTGGTGAATCACGCAGCACTGGCACAATGAGACCCTTCTAGCCACTTCTAGAAACATTTAGAAACTTTGAAGCAATGACCCGATATGTATTTTTTATGCATTTGACCCATTTTTTATCAGTTTTCTGGGACTGAGGGAGACTTCACAAGTTTGCCAACACATATTTCACCTTTGAATACATAGAACTTAACAATTTTCTCAAATGCGACAGGAAAAATAGTTAAACAATGCATGTGGGCCGGGGAACAATTTCAACCAAGGCACTAAGGGTTAGAAGGAAAACACACAGGAACTTGCAAATTGGAAGTCAAAACCCTAACCCTAGGTGAACACCACCAGTGGCTTCGATTGGGGATGTGCAGATGCAAGACTACAGCGAGAACTAGACTACTCTAGGGTATACCAGATAAAACCCAAAACTCAAAACATGACCAACTATACAAGGTATGTACAAAACATTTATATTCAGTTTACAATGTGCACAGAAAATAACCATTATAAGAAGTAATGCTTCAGGAACTGACCATACACTGGCAATTCCAACAATTCACCACTTAGGGCCTGGAGAAAGTAAGAATCTCCTCCATGGATGTCACTGATTTGATATGGGCCCATCCATAAGGGCTCAAATTTACCATGTTTGCCCTTATCTTGGTTCCTTGCATTCCATACAAGGACCAAATCACCTTTCTGAAACTTTCTTTCTATAGCTCTCTTATCAAACAGATACTTTACCCTTCGCTATCTCATGATGTTTGTTTTCTGTGCTTCCCTTCTTATCTCATCTAGTGCAACTAGCTGATTGATTCTCTCAGTCATTGGATCTCTGATCTCCTCCATGTTTTCTTGTATGAATTTGTAAACTGGTAAAAAGTTGTTTATAGGTAACTTAGCTGCTGCACCATACACTAGTTCAAAAGGAGATCTTCCAGTTGCCTTCTTGGTTGTCACTCTGTCAGGCCACAATGCCATTTTCAGCTTTGAATCCCAAGCCTTTTTGTTTTTACCTACCATTCTCTTTACAATTTTTATGAGGCTTTTGTTGCTTGACTCAGCTTGACCATTTCCATGTGGGTGATACGATGATGCATGTAACAAATTAATTCCATAATTACTGCAAAAATTAGTAAATTCACTAGACCTGAAGCACATAGCATTATCTGTGACTAATTTTAATGGTACTCCAAACCTGATAATAATATTCTCTAGAATGAAATCCATCACCACCTTGCTGGTAGCTCTTTTGGTCGGGATGGCCTCGATCCATTTGGTGAAATAATTAGTAGCAACAAGAATCTAGCTATGTCCTCCACTTGATTTCTCTGAGATTTCCCCTATGAAATCAATCCCCCACTACTGAAATGGAGCTTCTACAGTCACAGTCTTAAGGGGCAATGCACCTCTATATTTTAGCTTTCCTGAGAACCTTTGGCAAGGATCACACTTCCTTATCATTCTATGTGCATCTGAGAAAAGAGTTGGCCACCAGTAGCCAGCTCTGAGAATTTTGTGGGCTGTTGTATGGGAAACATAGTGTCCACCACATACTCCATTGTGCATGTCATTTAGAATGTTCTCGGCCTGATTTTCATCCACACATCTGAGTAATACACCATCATGATTTCTCCAATACAGCTCTCCTTGAACAATGATGTATTTAATAGCTTGCAGCTTCAAAGTTCTCTTCTGGATATCATTGAGATGGGAAGGACAGTTCAAATTCTACAAATAATATACTATGTCCTTATACCACTCAGATTTTGACACATTTACAACTTCATTATGCACTTCATTCACTTGGCATGCCTCTAGGTTTGACTGTGTCATTAGCTTTGCTAATCCTTGTCCTTTTACCAATTTTGTGATCTATATCTCTATGTTGAACTCTTGTAACTTATTTATCCATCTGCATCTTCTTCCAGTTACCTCCTGCTGAGCAAATATATCTTTGACTGCTACATGAGGCACATATGTAATTATTCATGAGCCTACCAAATATGGCCTAAAGCTCTTGACTGCTCTAACCAGTACATATGCCTGTTTCTCCATAATGTCATACTTTAATTCAGTAGCCTGCAATGACCTACTAAAGAAAGCAATAGGCTATTCAAACCCTTCCTCATTTTTTTGCAATAAGCATGCAGTAATAGTATGGAAAGAAGCAAATGAGAATAACTAAAATGGCTTAGAAAAATTAGGAGACATTAGCACAGGAGCCATCTTTATAGCCTCTTTTATGTTCTGGAATGATTCAGTTGCTTCATCCTCCCATTTGACAGTTGCACCTTTCTTCAACATCTTGGAAATTTCTTTTGTGGTCTCTACAAAGTTAGGAACAAATCTTCTAACAAAGTTAATTTGTCCAAAGAAGGACTGAACACCTTTTATTGTCTTAAGGATCTGAATTCTGTCAATTGCTACTACCCTATCAGGATCAATCCTAACTCTATCTTTGGAAACAATGTGTCCAAGCAATTTTCCTTCCACAACCCCAAAAGCACATTTCTTTGGGTTGAGTGAGATACCATATTCTAATGCTCTAATAAAAATATGCTCCAAGTGCATACAATGTTGCTCTTCCTTCTTTGAAAAGATAGTCAAGTCATCTTGATAAACAACCAAGATTGAGTCAATCAATCCTGTAAAAACAACATCCATTGCCCTTTGAAATGTAGCACCTGCATTTGTTAGTCCAAGTGGCATCCTAACATACACATAGGTTCCCCATGGGGTGGTGAAAGTAGTCTTGAATTGTTCTGATTCTTTCACTTTCACTTGATTGTACCCTGAAAAACCATCCATCATAGATAAAAGTTCACAACCAGTCACTCTTTGCAACATGGCCTCCATGTTTGGCAATGGATAGTTATCCTTCAAAGAAGATACATTTAGGTTTCTAAAGTCCACACACAACCTTATATCACCATTCTTTTTTCTGACTGGGACAAGGTTAGACACCCAAGTTGAATGTCTGATAGGCATGATTATTCCAACCTCCCTAAGCTTCTTGAGTTCTTCTTGCATTTTTTTGAGCTAAGGTTGGGTTGATAGGCCTCTATTTTTGTCTAAATGGTTTAGCTCCAGGCTTCAAAGGGATTTCATGCTGAAATAAATCCTCTCTATAGGCTTTCAAGTCCTCATATGACCAAGCAAAAACATGCTTATACTTTCTCAATAATGCAATCAGCATACTTCTAATATGTGGTTTGAGCTGTTTGCCAATGTATACCTTTTTGGGAGCATGAGATGTTCCCAAGTTTATCTCCTCTAGATCATTCTTGTTTGTTGGAGATGCTTTTGTAACAAATTGGTCCCTATTGTCAAAAGCTCTTTCTAAAGCTACCAACCCTCTAGGGATTTTGTTTGTCTTGAGTTGAATTAGTTCCTTCCCTAAAAGAGTTTCTTTTCCATCTACAACTTCCACAAAGTTCTGAAAATCCATTTCTTGTTTCTCATATTCATCAATATAATGCAGAAATCTTAGTAAATCCTTATCATCATCAAACACTTGCCATCTGCATACATTATCTGGCACTGTAGGCCTAAGCTTGACTTCAACATTTGTAACATCTGACAAAGTTATATCATCTGGCCTTATGGCTACATTGGCTAGAAAATCTGCTCTGACATTTTTTTATCTTTCTATCCAATTTATTGAAAAAGCATCAAACAATTCAATTGTATCCCAAACAACATGCTTGTATTGTTTCAACCTTTTATTTTTTTATGCATACTTATCTCTAATTTGAGACACAATAAGCTCTGAATCACCAAACACTTTGAGCATCTTAATTCCATGCTTCAAAGCAACATTTAACCCTAATAACAGAGCCTCATACTCTGCAATATTATTTGTACATGCAAACTTCAACAAGAAAGAGAATTGGAGAAGCTTACCAGTTGGAGACAGAAAAACAATTCCAGCACCAGAGCCTTCTTTTGAACAAGCTCCATCAAAATACATGGTCCAAAGACCTTGTTGATTCAATTCTTGAATGCAAATATTTTCTCTTTTATCTTCCTTATCATCTGAGACAACTTTGAAATTTTCACAGTCAGTGTCTACAAAACATATATGCTCCTCTGATTCTTGATCCTCCACTATCTCTGATGATCTTTCTTCTCTGATTAGTTTGACATCCTTGCCACTCATTGGGATCATGGCATATGACAGATCCAGTTGCATACTTCCACCAATCATTGCTGCCCATCTTCTTGACAGCAACATGCCATATTGTGGCTTGATATCAACCACTATTATGTTCATTTTATAGATCTTTTTAGGATATGCTGCCAGTCTGAAATCCACATCCTTTATGATTCTAATGACTGGTACCTCCCTAGCATCCATTGCATAGCATTTTCCACATGCCTTGTCTATTTTTAATCCAGCTTGCTGCATAATGGCTAAAGGCATGATGTTTGTAGATGCTCCAGAATCAAGCATACAATTTCTAATTACTTTTCCATTTATAACCAAGGATACATAAAATGGCTCCACTTGTGAAGGGCATTTTATCATGGTCATCCCTAGATATACCTCAGGAATTTCATCCTCTTCAATGCACATAGCTTGTTTCTTATCCTGAGTCTCAATATTCTCATGGCTTGACATGGTACTCCTGAGATCAAGGATATAGTCTTATTTTTGAATTCTTCAACTTTCATCAGCTCCATTAGTGGAACAGAGACTTTTATTTGAGACAAGATCTGAGTGATGTCAAATGGAGCATTATTTTGAATAATAGTTGTAGCCTGATCCACAGTTTTACCTCTATCCTGAGATGATCTAGCTTTAGTTTTTATGGCTCTCTGACTATCATCCTTGTTCTAAAAATTCTTACTTTGATCCTCAACCTGGGGAACTCCATTTTCTGGTCCTTGGGGATCATAACCTATTTTTTGCTTAAAATTTTGCCTATTATTGTTGCATTGCTTCATTTGTGTCTCAGTTCCTTTATGACTGTGTACGGGCTGATTTGTAAAATTATCCTCTAGTTGGTGTAAGTTACTTGTCTGCGCTTTACCTCTTAGGTTGTAGTTGCTTTCGACTTGAGCAACTGCTACAGCTGTGAAGGCCCTAATTTCTTCATCAGAAGGCCTCCTCAAGTTATTTAGAAAACTGTGTGAATCTTGAGCATAGGCATAGTTGTCTTCATCATCTTCATCATATGGGAATTGTTGGCAAACCTGAATTTCATCATTTGCATTTGCATCAGCATCATGAAAAGAGTATTCTCTATTTGTAGACAACATGTTGACATTATCATCTTCCATGCAATGAGGCTCCTTGCACTCATCACAGGCCACGTCATTGTTATATAGAGACTGAGCAATCATACATTGTGACTGTGAATGAGGCATCTAGCATATTATACACCAAGGGGTGTCATTAACAATATTAACAGCCTTCTTCAAAGGATCAGGTGTTTCCTTTGGATTTTGAGCTCTTTGATTTGTATTGCTGTGTGGAAGGATAGGCTTACCATTATGCCAATTGGTATTATATGGCATATCATGTAATGATGGTCTCTTTTCCTGTCTTTGGTGAGCTTGCCTATCAGGACCTATCCCTTTTTCACTTCTAGCCAGTCTATAGCTTAGGTCCTTAACAACATTTGCCAATTTATCTATCTTATCTTCAGAAGTAGATGCATTACCTTGAACAGTTTGAGACTTAATATTTGGATTTTGCAGGATTTTCACATCATCCCTTCTGTTTGTTTTACCAGATGCCTTTCTGTTATTTTCAATATTTGTTGCAACTTTGAAGGCATCTCTGAGGCTGTGAGGACCCTTGTCTCTTAATCCATAAGCTATCTTGGAATCAAAAGCATTTATGTACAACACTATGCACATAGGTTCATTAGGCCTCAAGTCTTGTGGCAATTTGTTCAATACCTTCATGAATCTAGCATTGAAATCAGCAACCTGTTCATTTGATCCTTTGGTAATGCTAGTGAATTCATTAATGAAGAAACTAGGATCAGTTTTATCACCATATTGTTCTTTGAAAATTCTTCTGAAATCATCCCATGATGAAATGCTTCTGTCAGGTAGACCCTTATACCATTCTTTGGCTTCATCAACCAAAGATTGCATGAATGACTTCATAAAAACATCCTCATGCTCAACCTCAAAGTTATCCATGACATTCTGAAAAGCTTTTAAATGATCCTCTCCTGAGACAGTATTGTTTCTTGAAAATTTAGGCACTTGCAGCCTCACTTGTTTGTCAATAGGGTTTGGATAACCTAGAATGCCATCAAAAATAAGCTGTCTGAACCTATCCAACTGCATTGGGTGCCTTTCAAACTGATTAGCATTTGCATTTCTATTTACATTTTGATATCTCACATAATTTAATGGAGCTCTGATGTTATTTGCATTGTGTCTTTGATCATTGTGTTGATTCCGGACTTCATTTCTTTGTTGATTTCTCTACATATTTGTATTATCAAGGGTAGGAATTGAATCATTTTGAGCAACTCTCAAAGCCTATACTTTCTATCTCATATCATCTCTAATTTTTACTGCTTGCAGATATTCTAACTCAGCCCTTAAGCTCTTAATTTCATCAGCTAGTTCTTCCTCTCTAGGCATAGAAGAGGATGGTTTTGTCATATTCTGATCATCATTATCATCATCCTTTAAGGATTAAGCCTCTTCAAATCTATCAGGAGAATCATGAAAAGGACGTTCTTGAAACACCTCTGACCTTATTCTCAAACCATTACCTTGTTGTCTTTCATACACATTCTAGATTTCAGCCTCAGTGTTTGAAAAATAAGGTATTGTCTTCTTTGAGGATCCTGGATTATCCTGAATAAAATCATTTTTCTTGGGGCTAGCAGAACCATCTTGACTAGCTCGAACAGTCCCCTTTTTTCTATACATCATTTTTATGGGTAACTCTTCAAATAGTGTATTACGCTGGGATCTTCTCCCTTGCATACAAATTTTTACTTTATCAGTTGGGAGATTAGTTCAGAGTCGCCACCTATTACTAGGAACTGTTTTCTTTTTAAAAAATTAGGGTTCTTTCACAAGTTCCCCAGCAGAGTCGCCAATTTCTATTGGTTTTTTCCTAGACTAGATGCTTACTCCCAGATTTCCCTACAAGGTAGCCATCAATGATCAATAGGATCTCTAGGCCAAGGGCCAACAGTATAGGAGATAGACTCTATTTTTATCTCCTCTTCTTCTTCAGGCTCTGCAAAACCTAGGGGGGTATTCCCTACTCATCATCCATGAGAATATGCATACAAAGGCTGGGATGCTGACATGAAGCAGATAAATCCTCCTGTAAGTAGACCAAAACTGCAAGATAAGAGCAAAGGGGCTAGCTTTGGGCCTATTTTCAGTTGTAGACTGAGGACTTGGAATCCTAAAACTAATTCTACTATCCTAATGGTTGTTTTGGAGTTTGATTTTTATGTTGTGTTTGAATGCAGAGCTGGACCTGGTGTATAACCTCAACACAGAACTAGATTGGTGCCTATCTAGGGCTTGGAATCAATAGCCATACACCTATGAATGGTCAGCATGAACAACTAAAACTAGATTTCAAGGGGATTTATGTGATATCTACCTTGCAAATATCTCCCAATACAGAGTGTTAAGCTATCTATACTTATGGCATCCCTATTACAGTATACCCTTCCCAATATTCAATCTAAAAACAATTTAATCTACCCCTTGAGCAGAAGTTGAAAGATCAAACATTCAATAAAGGAATTCTATATTCTAGAAAACCAGACACCCCTTAGATATCTAGATTTAGAAGAAGAACACATGCAATACTGGAGACAGAATTAACAAAACACATGCAAATATAGCATTGCTCATATAAAACCAATCATGAAATTAGTAGATTCATGCATGAGACACTCAACAAGAGATACATAAACTCACAAGACCTCCTACACAGAGCAACCAAAACCATTTGTATCTTATTACAGAGCCAGATATGTCCAGTTTCAACAACCTTAAAATGGATGACACAGTCTGCCATTTATAGCAAAACTATGTACTTAGCAAATTAATTACAGGGGAGGCCAAAAATCCTGCCAGGTACACAATATCAGAAAAATGGCACTCAAAATCATAAATGCAATAGGGGACAAATCATGGAGAAGCCAGAGAAGGACGAGGAGCAATTGAGCTAGAGCCCTATGCCGCCGCTCAAACACATGCATCATAAAAATGGTGGTTGAGCTATTCATTCGACCCACGCCTTCTACAAAAAACTACCATTAATGTTTCACCAACCTGTAGCCCCTAGAGTGCAGCCACAACAAGTTTCCCCGCCAAAAACAGTCGCAGATACGCGGGAAAAAACCCATCGCTGCAAGATCAAAACGTGGCTGTCGATCATCCTCCTATCGCTAAGATCAACGGTGTCAAAAATGTTGAAAAGTCACTAGCCAACAAAACTGTGCCATGTAGGCACCTCAATTTTCCAATGCTAGGTCATCACTTATTTTTACCCTTAATTTTCCTGCTAAGAGCCAACTACTGGAACCTCACATGGAAGCCACCACGTGGCAAGCTCTACGGTACCCCTAGAACGCTAGAGATGCTTCGTGAAACTTTTGAGAAAGGGACATGTGGCGGCCTTCATAGTGTCCCTGAAATATAAAGACCCTTCCTAAAGCTCATGTGGGTGCTGACACATGTCACCTCCCACGCCACTCTTGAGAAACATTTGAAACTTTATTGGGAAACAAGGAGAGGCACGTGGAAGTGAACACTTGGCAAGCTCTGCAACATCTTAGAAACTGTAGATATCCTTTGAGAAACCCCAGCGGAAGCTGACATATGTCGAGCTTCGCGCTCTTCTTGAAACACAAAAGACTCCTCTTTGAAACTTTGCAAACTGCAACACTTGGCGCTTTCCACGCTCCACTTGATATTCAAACCAAGTCCCACCTCCAGCCTCGCCACACTTCGAAACAAAAAAGAAACTCTAGCGGAAGCTGACACTTGTTGGCTTCCGCAGCAATTACAAAAGACACGTGATATGCTCCGCCCATCCTTGGAAACTTTTAAGGAACTACGTAGAAACTTTGGCAAAAGCTGACACGTGGCACCTTCCGTGCATAATTGAAACTTTATCAAGGGTCTGCTTCCACTGCTGACATGTGGTGTCTTCCGCAGGGTCTTAGATTCTTCACTGGGACCCACTCCATCCTTACTTAGCACTGAAACAAAAAGAAACAAAAAGGTTCATAACGCGGAAGCTGCCACTTGGTGATCTCTGAAGAACCTGCTAGAAACACATGGCACTTTCCACGGGGTGCAGCATGAAACATAATAGAAACATTAAGGGTCTTTCCAAAACTAGTAGAAACTATGAAACTTTGAGAGTCTATTAGAAATACTGGCAGAGGCCGCCATGTGTCACAATCCGCGGGGCTCTGAGCTACCACTCCTGTGTCCCTTGGGTGCCTCCACGTGGTGCATTCCGTGGCACCCTTGAAACTTAAAAGAAACTGCATAGAAACTTTGGCAGAAGCCAACACGTGGCATGCTCCACAGTGAGCAGCTTGAAACACAAAGGAAACACTTAAAGGGTCTTTAAGACATAAGCGGAGACAGACACATGGCAGGATCCGCGGCCACCAAAGAAACTCAAAGAAACATTCTTGAAACTCTTAGAAACATCCACGTGGCACCCCCCGCAGGAAGCATAAGCAACGGCGTGGACTTGAACTGGGGCAAAAAACTTGGTGAATCACACGGCACTGGCACAATGAGACCCTTCTAGCCACTTCTAGAAACATTTAGAAACTTTGAAGCAGTGACCAGATATGCATTTTTTATGCATTTGACCCATTTTTTATCAGTTTTCAGGGACCGAGGGAGACTTCACAAGTTTGCCAACACACATTTCATCTTTGCATACACAGAACTTAACAATTTTCTCAAATGCGATAGGAAAAACAGTTAAACAATGCATGTGGGCCGGGGAACAATTTAAACAATGCACTAAGGGTTAGAAGGAAAACACATAGGAACCTGCAAATTGGAAGTCAAAACCCTAACCCTAGGTGAACACCACCAGGTCATTCAGCTGATCATTATCTAACCTGGAAGAACTCTTATGTGGCTGGTGTCCTGAGTCCCTATGGAAATGTCTCCTATCTCTCTCCTTATCTCTCCTATGCTGAAAGTTCTTACTCTGAAATTTGCTTCTCCATGCGGATGATTCCATACCATGAGCCTTCTTCATGGCCTCGTAAAATGTCATAGGGTCTAAACCCTTCACCCATCCTGAGAGATCAACCTCCTCTTTGATATATCTGAAACCATGACTGAGAGATCCTAGAACTCTGAAATGTATGCGTTCACTGATCCACTCTATCTCAACTATGCTAGCTCCTTGAACTGCAATTTAGGATCCTTCTTATCGAACCTATCTATGAGTCTGGCTATGAACTCAACATAAGATGTGATCTGGTCATGCCCCAGAGTCAACTTCCCATTGCTCCACCACTTATGCACACTACTCTCCAAGTGTAAGGCCACGTATGTGATGGCATTTGTCTCTAGGATGGGGCTAATCTAAAGGTAACTGTCCAACTTTTGTACCCACGCTCTTGCTGAAGTTTTTCCTGAACCATCAAAATATGGTAAGGTCATCTTGCTAACCTTCTTCTGCAGCTCATTATTCTGTTGTCTCTTACCCCCTCTGGTTTTGTGTCTCATCCGAAGATCTGAGTAGTCTCTGAAAGTCATTTCAACTCTAAACCCTTCGCTGGAAGCCTGCCAATCCCTAAAGATCTCTTCTTGAAACTCCAACTGTGTAGCATCCCTATCTGGTATCTCGTCCCTCAGCTTGAAAGTCAGAATGCTTGGTCTATCTACAGCCGCGACCTATGTAGCACCCCAGTTATTCACCGAAGCCTCTCCATCATGATTCCTATGCCCATTTCTATCACCAACGTTTTGGTCTCTATTCCTGTCATGCCGGTCTCCATGCCTATCATTCCTGCCTCCATTCCTGTCATTTCTATATCTGTTTCGACCTATATTCTCCTCATCTTCATCCAGCTTAGGAAATAATCAGCCAAGAAGGTTCCCAAGTGCCTGCTGAGACCTGTCCAAGATAGCCACGATTTGTTGTTGACCTCTAGCCAAGTCATTGATGACATCTCGTGTTCTTGGTTCTTCAATCTCCTTATCTCCCATTTCCCCTGTATGCTCTGTAAATGGAGGTAACTCTCTAGAAAAGGGGTCTGTCCATGAAACCTGAGAATCGTCCTCTGCAGCTACTACCTATATCTCTAGGTCTGACTCAAAAGGATCTGTTATGGGTACTGGATTCTCTGGAACTATCAACTGTGGAATCTATGTTCCTTGCCTTGCTCTAGTATTCCTAAAAGAATATCTATCTGCCAGTCGCATATCTCATTTTCACTTCTGCATGCCTATTTCACCTCACAGGATGGCAAGATCATGGCTCTGATACCACTATAATGTGCTGTACCTGTTTGTAAATTTTTAAAATCTTTTTGTCTTATTTTATTATTTTATTGTGTTCTTTCAGACTAGACAGAAGAATGCAGAAGGGGTTTTCTATTTTCCTGCAAATGTGTTGTGGGAGCATACAATATAGAGCATATAACCAAAACACAAAAAATTTACAATGAATATAAGGAAACTAATGACTACCTAGATAGTAAAATGGCCAAATATGAATTATCATGGCATACCCATATCTAGAAATGCAACTTAGTATAATAGGCGAAATGGACCAGCAAGTGGGTATAGCTAGAAATGCATTAAATCTTCATAGAATGATATAGAATGTCCATATAATGTGATCAACACATAGAAGGGCTTGAAACGCTCCTCCCAGGCCAAATATAAAGCATACAATGAAAGGGAAAGAGCCTCTAAGGACCCACGTCCTCACTGGAGTTGGTAGGGCTATGGATGGGAGTCCAATCTGCAACAAATACTTCTAAAATTCTTTTCTAACTATTCTAAAATAGATCTGCAATGACCCCCAATAAATGGCGACTCATCTCCATGAAGAGAATAAACCCAGTTCTTCCTTAAACCCTCAAAAATCAAACTCCAATGAAGCACAGTTGTGAATACTGGATGTATCCACCAAAGAAGCACCGTTGGGTGGTATTCCACACCTGTAGAATGTTGTTACCTATGGAGGTTTCCGTCTCCACAAGCCTCTAGTTTGAATCATCAAACTTCCACAATAGAAGACTCTAGCAGAGCTCAAAAGAGGGAGATATCATAAGCAAGCATAACTCAAATGAGGCACTTTTCCCTCTTTTATAACTCTCCAAGAGGGGGTGTTTTACTTTGGAGGGAAATATTTCTTTTAATTTCACTTTTTAATATTTCCCAATGTGAGCGCTCCATAAAATGACTTAAGTGACTTTTTAAATATTTCATTCTTCATCACTTAACTAAACCGCTAGTCCACAGGAATTCTATGATGGACTAACCATGAGTCTAGAAGGGGACATTACATTTTTCCCATGCTCAAAAGCTTGGCCTCGACATTCAGGTAGGCATTATTCCAAACTGCGTGGTGGGAGAGTCAGAAAGGTGGGCTAACATGAGGGCCTTTTTTCTCTTGCTCGAAAACATGGAAGATCATGTGAGCGAACTTATAACAAACCTCCATCGCTCGAGAACCACCCCATCCTGCATAGTGGCTGACACTGGGCTCCGTTGGGCTATACCTTTAGCTAAAAGACATGCTCTCTTCTCTGTTGCCTTGTGGCCGATGTCTGTCACAACTTTTTCCATCTTTTTATCATTCAAACTTGGGTAAAGAAGAAAACCAAGAACCATTAGCACTTAAATTATTTGAAGGTTGGCAGTTTTTTTTTAAATACTGACTGTTTGAACTAATATTCCTAGTGTGCCTTCACTTAGATAATATTCCTAGTGTGCCTTCGTTAAAATGGATGGAACTTCTGAGTTCACTTACTTCTCCCTCACCTATAAGCAATGAGATTGTGCAGTGCTTTATAAATGTGAGAGAAGAAGATTTGATTGTTGGGACTCTTTCTACGCGTTGGATTGTAGGGCAGTGGACACTGGGGTTAAACAACACACTCCAAGCTTTGACTTAGAGTGTGAGTCAAAAATCCATTCTCCATTTCCGTTTTCCTCTCTGTGTTTCTGTTTTCCTCTCAGTGGTCACATCACTGCCATGGTTATCTGTAGCGGTTAAATTTATTTTTATTTTAAAATCTCTCTCCGACCCTTTCCAACAGTCACGGTCAAATTTCAATTTCTATTTCGACTCTGCATATCCTGCCTACCACCCAAACTATTAAAAACATCAACACATTGCATCGGCAAGCTATTTGTTGTTTAAGCCCAGCCCTCTTGTGGCTGTGAAGATGCTGGACAGATCAAAAAAGGGTGAAAAAGAATTTGAAGCAGAGGTGATGAGCATTGGCTCTATTCACCATGTAAACCTGGTATGCCTCATTGGGAAGGCATTGTAGACTGTTAGTGTATGAGTACATGGAGAATGGGTCTCTAGACAAGCACCTCTTCAACACTACATCTGTCCTTCCATGGCCTGCGCACTTCAACATTGCTCTTGGCATAGCGAGAGGAATGCACTACTGTCACGACCATTGTCGATCATGTATTGTGCACTATGATTTGAAGCCCCAGAATGTCCTTCTGGACACTTAGTTCCTAAAATATCAGACTTTGGACTGGCAAAGCTCATGTCCAGGGAAGAAAGTGGCACTCTCATAGTTGCAAGAAGAACCAGGGGCTATCTCGCACTAGAGTGGATGGGTGATGTGCCCATCATAGTAAAAGCAGATGTGCATAGCTATGGCTAAATGTTGTTGGAGCTGATTGGTGGAAGAAAGAACTTGGTTCCCACTGTCAGCCCCAGTAAGCAGTATTATCCTTGCTGGTCCTTCAAGAAGACACTGAAAGGAAATATTGAGAGTGTGTCAGATCCTAGGCTTGGAAGTGAGGTTGGTCTTCAACAAGTGGAAGTGCTAGTGAAGGTGGCATTTTGGTGCATTCAATGGAACAGTGTCTCCAGGCCTTCCATGGAAGTATCGATGCCACCAAATCCCAAAAATCTTTTCCTCCTGGTAAATCTTTTATGAAGGAGATGATTGTGAGTGATACTTCCACACCTTGATTACTTCCTATTAAATGAACAACGATATGGGATTTCCCTAGGAGTTGTAAGGAACAATGGTATGGGTTTTGCTTATGAGTTGTAAGGTTTCAATAATGGATTTTAGTATTAAAATGAATTTAAAAATGTAAACAATTATTAAAGGTAGTTTCACATAGTTATAGGGCATGAAAAATGTATATATACGCGTAAGAATGGTTATAATTTGGTTTGCACTCTATAATGTGATGGCCATGTTGAATACTATTCCAAGGTCTATGGGATTTTTTTTAATTGATAAAATTATATTTTGATTGTTCTAATGTGTGACTTGATTTGATGGGATGGCACGTAAACTATTTGATAGGACACCTCAAAGATATCACATCTCATGGAATGCATAAAGGATCTTTGGAATAGGATACATGGACATCCATCAAAGCATAAAAGATATGGGAATTTTGTTAGATGTTGTAGTTGCAACTACCTTGGGTGACATGTATGCAAAGTGTGGAAGCATAGACAAGGCACGTGAATTGTTAGACATGATACCTCAATGAAATGTCATCTCATGGAATGCAATGATTGCAAGACATGCACAAAATGGATTTTTGATAAGGCTTTAAAAAATTTCAAGCAAATGTAATTGGTAGATGTAAAGAAAATGTAGAAAGGTGAAATAAGGATATGCAAAGCATCCAGAAACCATATAGAAGGTTTCAAGAATGAATTTTAGTATTAAAATGAATTGAAAGATGTAAACAATTATGAAAGGTAGTTTCACATAGTTATAGTCGGTTTAGGGCATGAAAAATGTATATATATGTGCAAGAATGGTTATAATTTGGTTAGCACTCCATAATGTGAGAGCCATGTTGAATACTATCACAAGATCTATGGGATTTTTTTAATTGATAAAATTATATTTTGATTGTTATAATATGTGATTTGATTTAATGGGATGTAAGTGTTTTTAATGTTTGTTTATTTTTATTTTTTAAATATTTTTTATAATTTAATAATGATGTAGTCTATAATTAAATATGAAAATAATGATGAAGCAAGGAGTTATACATTATTGTTATAAGATATAAAAATCATAAAATGAAGGATTCACAAGATCATAATTTACTTTTATTTATGGGAGGTTAAGATTTGGTATTAAGAGACTTTGATAGACACCAAAATAATGTAGTAGAAAAAAATTTCAATCTACTAGAAGAAAGGAACCCAATTGTAAGAGAAAATGATAAGAATTTTAAGGTAACAAAAGGAGAAGTTAAATGATTTTAGAAAATTATGTGATACATTTATAGAAATCATTAATAATTTGAACATTTTCACCAAGTTGGAGAGAGGAACAACATCTACTCATGCATGAGCCTTAGTATATTATCTTCCAAAGTTATATTATATACTGAAAGAAGTTCATCTAGAATTTGATATTATACAACATTACATGATTGCATGTTTATAAGTGAAACCTATGTCTAGTTTCCTATAATCACACTATGTGATTTGTACCATATAACTAGATAATTACAATTGATATCAATGTTTTTCTTTAACTAATTTTTTGTCTATGTTAGTGAACTACATCAACATTTATTATAGAATCATAAAAAAACAAGTAGTTGCCAACACATGGCATCAAACTAGCATAATGAGAAGAAAAAATAGGTTGAAAGAAGGAAACATTATTCTAAAAAGTTAAAATATAAAAAAATAACATAAGATGCATGACATATCTATTACTTGTGGAAATGCAGATGAGATATATCCTCTTATCCAATAAAGGTCTCATGTAGCAATATGCAAGTTAGAATATGGTGCAGGGGCACCTAGTTACTTTAATTAATTTCATGTTCATTTTGATCTTTTGGTGTTGTATAAGGTCCACATGACCAATTGTAAGGCCTACTACCATGTGTGAGTTCAAGTGGAAGAGCAAACGCATTGTAACTGAATGGGTTGATAGTTACAGAATGGTTGGCATTCCCACCGATGCAAACTGTCACGAAAAAGAACATGTATAAACAGTTCAATGAACAGAAGGAAAGGGGTAGAGAAGAAGAGTAGTATGGTAAGTGTGTGGTTTTGTGGTCAAACAACAGTGAGAAGATAGAAGAGTTGTTTTCAGTGCAGAAGTTCCCAAAATAAATAAAAGATCCTATTTTGTTTTGTGTTCTTTCACCGTGTTGCTATAATTAGTTTCCATTTTGTCATTCGGATGGATTATTGAGCCATTCAACTGACGAGACTTCTTTGAAATCAGTGGAATGGGTCTATCTATACAGTTTGTGTTTTTTTTATTTTTGTTTATGTTCAGTGTTGGGATCGAGCGTGGGATGTGCTAGTCAAGCCTAGCATTTCTATGTGCTAGGGTTTAGTCAAAAATTAGGCGAAGTGAAGTCTTGCCTAAGTGTTGGAGTATCATCAACGAGACTGGAGGTTATCGGCAAAGTACTTAGTATTCTGGGCGAAAGTAGTAGTCAGCCTAAAGAGTAGTCCGAGTGATCAAGTGCATTGGCATAAGATTTGTGTTGCTTCACCGAATATACATTTCGTGTGTATATCGCAAATACATGTTGAGAACATTTCGTGTGTATCTTGCAAAAGCATGTTGAGTGTGTATATTACAGAGGCATAGGGAGAATGTATGTTGCAAATGTACATTGAGAAGATACATTGTGTCAGATACAAGGGATGACCGGTCGTATCGGTGAAACCGGGTTGGAGATACATTAGCTCATCGGCTATAACAAGTGATGTTATGCATATACAATGGTTTGGCATATCGGCAGGAGTGGTAGTGTCGGGGGACAAGTGCAAGATCCCGTCGATGAAGGAAGTCTTACTGAAGGTTCATTGAAACCACGTTTTCATTGAATACTCTACATCATTTTGGTATCAGAGCCAGTGAAAGGTCTGCAGAAGTGTTGGCGTTGTCTGTGAATGTTTATGTCAGACAGAGAGAGCGAAGGAGAGGCCAGTGCCATCCATCCAAAGGGGATGACCACCGAAGTGGTCAAGAAATTCAAGGAGATGGAGGAGATGATCAAGACTAGAGTCAAGGAAGCACTGCAGGCTGAATTGAAGACATTGAGGAAAGGACCAAGATCGGATGAGGAGTCTGATGGAGAAGAGGAAGAAGGGGATGAGGAAATGTCCCCAGATAAGGCAGAAATATCTGTAGACCAGAAACAATTTCTGGAGGCCATAAATTGCTTGGTAAGGAGTCATCCGAGGTGAAAATGGAGATTTTGATGTTTAGTGGAAAGATGGACACAAAGGAAGTCATTGAATGGGTCGAGGCTTTGAATAATTACTTCAAGTACAAGGAGGTACTGGAGAATAAAAGAGTCAAGTTTGCAAAGACGAAATTGAAAGGTACTGCACGCACGTGTTGGAACTACACCCAAGGAGAAAGGGTGAAGAGTGGCAAGAGCATGATCTCATCTTGGAGTCGGATGGTAGAGAGGATTAAGGCTCAGTTCCTACCAGCAGATTATGAAGTGCAGATATACAGGAAAATGCAAAACCTTAGGCAGAAGGATATGGATGTATCCACCTACACAGATGAATTTCACAAATTGTCTCTAAGGTGTGGACTTGCTGAGGATGAAAAGAGAAGAATTGCCAGGTACATTAATGGCCTGAAGTATAGTATACAAGATGAGATTACCAACTTGACAATAGAAACCATGGACAAGTGTTTCCAAGTGGCACTGAGAGTAGAAGAGAAGTAGAAAAGAAAGGGAGAACAACAGACAGAGGCAGAGGTGGAAGAAATTTCAGGGACAGAAATAGCTTTGGTGGCAGAAATCTATTCCAGAAGAATCAAGGGGAGTCCAGTCAGCATGAACATAGTGGAGAATCTAGTTCCAGAGGGGGTTTCAGAGGAAGGAGACCTAATGTGAGAGGCAGATTTGGTGGACCAGGTAGAGGTCCTAACATCTTCATGGGAAGATGTTATAATTGTAACCAAATTGGGCACATAGCAGGCAAGTGTCCAGAGAAAGCCTCAATCTCTTATGGAGGAGAGAGAAGGAGCCAGCTGATTCAGGAAGAAGATTGTCAGAGTGTGACTTCACCTATGGGAAGCACAGCTCTAGCACAAGATGGAGAGAATCTCATGATGAGAAGAACAATGCTGAAAGTGCCATAGAACAAGGAACCACCCAAGAGGAAGACACTATTCAGAACTCTGTGCAAAGTTTCCAACAAAAGGTGTAAGGTAATTGTTGATTCTGGCTCAACTAAAAATTTAGTTTCAGTAGAAATGGTAGAGAAATTGAATTTGAAAAGATTGCCACATGTTAATCCATACAAAGTGTCCTGGCTGAACAAAGGGCAACAAATCTTGGTTGATGAACAAGCTTGGGTAGAGTTTTAGATATGGGAATATGGGGACAAACTGTTGTGTGATATAATTCCCATGGATGCATGCCATTTACTATTAGGTAGACCTTGGTAGTATGATGTACAATCCCAGCATGATGGTAAATCCAATTCCTTTGTTATCACTAAGAATGGTAGACAATATAAGATGGATCCTTTACCAGAAGAGGTTGTAGACAAGAATGTAAGCTCAAGTATCATGTTAGTGAGTGGGAAAGAATTTCTCCATACTCTGAATGAAGAGGGAACCCAGGGGTATGCTCTGATTTTGAAACCTAAAGACAATTCTGATTTGTCTAAAAACAAGGAAAAAGTCTCTAATGAAGTGCAGGAATTGTTATACAAGTATAAGAGTATCATGGTGCAGCATATGCCCAATACACTACCCCCTATGAGAGACATAAGTCATCAGATTGACTTCATCCTAGGGTCCACATTGCCAAATAAACCAGCTTATAAAATGACACCTAATCAAAATGAGGAGATTGCTAAACAAGTGTAAGAACTGTTGGATAAGGGCCTGGTGAAGAAAAGTCTTAGTCCATGTGCTGTACCCACAATTTTAGCTCCCAAGAAGGATGGAAAATGGAGTTTGTGCACTGATTCGAGGGTCATCAATAAGATAACCATCAAATATAGGTTTCCTATGCCTAGAATAGAGGACCTCATGGATTGTTTGGGAGGAGATCGGTACTTTTCTAAAATTGATCTCAAAAGTGGATACCATCAGATTAAGATTAGACAAAGGGATGAATGGAAGACAACCTTTAAGACTAATGAGGGTCTTTATGAGTAGGTGGTGATGCCATTTGGACTGTCCAATGCACCAAGCACTTTCATGCGTCTAATAAATGAGGTATTGAAAGATTTTATTGGTAAATTGGTTGTTGTCTATCTTGACAATATTCTAATTTTCAGCAGGACAAAGGAAGAACATTTGCAACATTTGGAATAGGTGTTGAAAAAGCTACATGAGGAGGAACTAATGATTAATATGGAGAAGAGTGTCTTCATGAAGGAAGAACTCACATACCTTGGATTCGTGATATCCCAGGGTAGTTTGAAAATGGATCCAGAGAAGGTAAATGCTATTCTCTCTTGGCCAGCACCTAAAACAGTAAGTGATGTAAGAAGTTTTCATGGGTTGGCAACTTTTTATAGGAAATTCATACGAGGATTCAGTCATATTTGTGCACCCATTTTGGATACCATAAAAGGAGGACAGAAATGTAAGTTTATTTGGAATAGAGCAGCTGATGAGTCTTTTGAGATTCTTAAATAGAAAATAGCAGAGAAACCCATTTTGGTTTTGTCTAATTTTAATAAGTTGTTTACTGTGGAATGTGATGCCAGTAACCTTGCCATTGGTGATGTCTTGAGTCAGGAAGGCAGACCTGTTTCTTTCTTTAGTGAAAAGTTGAATGACACTAAAAGAAAGTATTCCACATATGATCTAGAATTGTATGCAATGGTTCAAGCATTGAAAAAATGGAGACATTATCTCTTGCCCAAGGAATTCATTGTTTATACTGACAACCATGCTTTGATTTTTCTGAATTCACAGAAGAAGCTAAATCATAGGCATATGAAGTGGGTTGAATAGCTCCAGGCATATACGTTTTCCATCAAACATAAGAAGGGACAAGCCAACGAGGTGGTAGGTGCTCTAAGCAGAAGAGTGTGCACTATACAGGAAATCCAGTTGCAAAGCGTGGGAGTGGATTCTCTCAAGAATATGTACTAGGATGATGAGGACTTCAAGGAGATATATGCAGTTTGTTCACAATTTTTAGATTCCTATCATTCTGATTTTTTTGAATTTTTGCTACAGCAAGGGTTACTGTTTAAAGGCAACCAGTTGTGTGTGCCTAGATGTTCCATGAGGGAGAACATCATCAAAGAGAAACATTGCTGTAGTCTTGGAGGTCATTTTGGACTGGACAAGACATTGGAGCAAGTGAGAAGGTTTTACTTCTAGCCTAAGATGCAAAAAGATGTCAAGAAATTTGTGGAAAGTTACAACATTTGCTAGAGGGCAAAAGGGACTTCATCAAATGCAGGTTTCTATCAACCACTTCCAATTCTGCAAAGGCCATGGGAGTGCATCAGTATGGATTTTGTTTTGGGTCTTCCCCAGACTCAAAGAGGATTTGACAGTGTGTTTGTGGTTGTTGACAGGTTTAGTAAAATGGCTCATTTTGTGCCATGTAAATGTACTAATGATGCTTCACATATTGCTGGTCTTTTCTTTAAGGAGATAGTAAGAATTCAAGGTTTACCATTGAACATAGTTACTGACAGAGATCCCAAGTTTGTGGGTCATTTTTGGAGGACAATGTGGAAGAAATTGGGCACCCAATTGTCTTTCACATCTGCATATCACCCTCAGACGGATGGACAAACTAAGGTGGTGAATAGATCACTGGGTAATCTTTTGAGATGTTTGACCAAACAGCATGGAGAAGCATGGGATATGATCATCCCACAGGTAGAATTTGCATATAATGATTCTGTTAATAGGAGCACAGGAAAGAGTCCTTTTGAAGTTGTATATGGGATTCATCCTAGGAGAATTTTGGAGCTCAGGGATCTCCAGAACATGGAGAAAAAGAGTGCACAAGGAGAAGATTTTGTAGTAAGTATGAAAGATATCCATGATGCTGTCAGAGAAACTATACATAAGAACATAGGGAAATACAAAGAGAGAGCTGATCAAAAGAAAACGGATGTCCAATACAAAGTTGGAGATCTGGTGATGGCATATCTGAAGAAGGAAAGGCTTCCGAAGGGACAACCCATGAAGCTTCTTATGAAGAAGATAGGTCCATGCAAGATTGTTCACAAATTTGGACCTAATGCATATGAAATTGAACTTCCTCCAGGTTTAGCAATATCACCCATTTTCAATGTGTCAAACCTGTTTCCATTTAGAGGAGACAATGTTGCTGATTCAGATGTGACAGAAGCAGGGGATGCAGAATGGATTTCTGATCTTCCACTAAGTCAGCCAGTACAGCTGGAATGTATTTTGGACACAAAGGTTCAGAAGAAGACCAGACATAAAACCTACAAGCAGTATCTAGTCAAATGGCATGGTTTTCCTAATGAAGATGCTACCTAGATGAGCAAGGAAGACATCATCAAGCATGGGGTTAATATTTCAAACTTGGTTCCTCAAGGGACTTGAGTTCTTTTGAGCCCCGGGAGTATGGTGCAGGGGCAACTAGTTACTTTAATTAATTTCATGTTCGTTTTGATGTTTTGGTGTTGTATAAGGTCCACGTAACCAATTGTAAGGCTTAGTGCCATGTGTGAGTCTGAGTGGAATAGGACAAGTCATAGTGTCTAGTAGTGGAAGAGCAAATGCATTGTAATTGAATGGGTTGACAGTTGCAAAACAGTTGGCATTCCCACCGATGAAAACTATCATAAACAAGAACATGTATAAACAGTTCAGTGAACATAAGGAAAGGGGTAGAGAAGAAGAGTAGTATGGTGAGTATGTGGTTTTGTGGTTGAACAATAGTGAGAAGATAGAAGAGTTGTTTTTAGTGTAGAAGTTCCCAAAATAAATAAAAGATCCTGTTTTGTTTTGTGTTCTTTCACCATGTTGCTGTAATTAGTCTCCATTTTTGTCATTCGGATGGATTACTGAGCCATTCCACCAATGAGATTTCTTTGAAATCAGTGGAATGGGTCTATCTGTACAGTTTGTGTTTTTTTTGTTTTTGTTTATGTTCAGTGTTGGGATCAAGCGTGGGATGTGCTAGTCGAGCCTAGCATTTCTATGTGCTAGGGTTTAGTCAAAAATTAGGCAAAGTGAAGTCTTGTCTAAGTGTTGGAGTATCATCGGCAAGACTGGAGGTTATCAGCAGAGTACTTAGTATTTTGGGTGAAAGTAGTAGTCTACCCGAAGAGTAGTCGGAGTGATCAAGTACATCAGCGTAAGATTTGTGTTGCTTCACTGAATATACATTTCATGTGTATATCACAAATACATGTTGAGAACATTTCATGTATATCTCGCAAAAGCATGTTGAGTGTGTATATTACAGAGGTATAGGGAGAATGTATGTTGCGAATGTACATTGAGAAGATACATTATGTCGGATACAAGAGATGACTGGCCATATCAGTGAAACTGGGTTGGAGATACATTAGCTCACCATATATAACAAGTCATGTTATGCATATACAATGGTTTGGCATATCGGTGGGAGTGGTAGTGTCGGGGGACAAGTGCAAGATCCCGGCGACGAAGGAAGTCTTGCCAAAGGTTCATTGAAACCACATTTTCGCTGAATACTCTGCATCAGAATAGGACATGATAGTTTTTAGAAACTTGAAGAATGTGGAAGCTATACTATATCAAATGTCTTCTATTTTGCAAATAAAAATTCTAATGAAGTTGTAGTAGGTTGGATTGCTTATGGTTGAGACCTAATTGTTTCATAATTCCAACATTTATACTAATCAAATACTTACTTTTAGACATGCAACAATAACATTATGCATCTGAAGAATGACAAGGATCAAAAGATTATTCTCTATCTCAAAAAGAATTATAATTTCACTAGATACTTAGATTTGGCACTTTTCACCACATACTTGTTTCTTGGAAGGATGCTATAGACCTTTATTGCTTCCTAGTGAAGGAAAATTTGTATGGGTTTTGCTTAGGAGTTGTAAGGTTTGAAGAATGAATTTTAATAAAAATAAGTTAAAATTTTTCACTAATTATTAAATGTAGTTTCACATAGTTATAGTCAATTTAGAGAATGAAAAATGTATATATATGCATAGGAATGGTCATGATTAGGTTAGCACTCAATTATGTGAAGGAGATGTTGAATATGATCCCAACACCTAAGGGACTTTTTATTGATAAATTGTATTTTGATTGTTCTAATGTGTGACTTGATTTTATGGGATGTAAGTGTTTTTAATGTTTTTTTGTTCTTTTATGATTTTAATAATTATTTAGTCTATAATTAAATATGAAAATAATGATGAAATTAGAAGTTGCACATGATTGTTATAAGATATGAAAATGGTAAAATGAAGGATTCACAAGATCTTAATATACTTTAATTTTTGAAAGGTTAAAATTTAGTATTGAGGGACTTTGATAGACACCAAATAATGTAACAAAGAAAAATTCTAATCTATTAGAAGAAAGGACCCTAATGTTAAGAGAAAATGATGAGAATTATAAGGTTACAAAAACAAGAAGAAATTACATGATTTTAGAAAATTATGTGATAAATTTATAGAAATCACTAACAATTTGATATGTTCACCAAGTTCAAGAGAGGAACAGAATCTAAAGTACATGAGCCTTAGTATATGATCTTATAGATTTATTTTATATATTCAAATAAGTTTGTTTGGACTTTGGCATCAATAGGTAGACATTGATCTCCAAGAGCATAATCAATATAGTGGTACCAATAGGTAGAAATTGATCTAAGAGTGTAATCAATACAATGTTTCTATTTGATATTACATGAAATTACATGGTTTCATTTTAATAGGTGAAACTTGTGTCTAGTTTTCTAGAATCACATTTTTTAGAAATGAAGGCAACAACTATCGAAATGGAAATTTGATTGCAATATGTTTATGATCTTAAAGCAGTGTAATATGAACAAAGATTATGAATAAACACCATAGAAGAATAAACCATATCAACACCAGACATAACATGGAGAAAACCCTTTTGTGTCAAAAACTCCACAAATAAAGGAGGTTGAAGTTGTATTATCTTCAAAACATGAAATACATAATACATGCACTTCGTCTGTCTCTCCAACCTTTAATTCGGTAGAACATGTGTATAAGAAACTATATTAAAAACACATACAAGATACTGTATTTATTACACTAAGAGGCGTTCTACACTCACAGCAAGGGCTGAAAGATTCAAATTCCTATAAACAATTAATATTCAGATTCCATGTAAACAAAATTCATAAAATGTGTAAATAAATAAATTCGTGGAAGCCAAACAGATAGAAAAATAGAAAAACTTGGGCAGTTATGAAGTGAAATCTTTATCACGTTAAACAAAAAATAAATAAATTTGTGGAAGCCAAATGGATAGAAAAATAGAAAAAATTGGGCAATTATGGAATGAAATCTTTATTATGTTTGAAGAATATGAAAAGTCTTGCAGCATAGTCTCTTTGAATTAACTCATGTGAGCATATCAAATATTCTAACTGCAAGTAATTTATAAATGGCAACAAATTGGAAGATATCTATCGGCGTACTGTAGATATATATTTTTAAATATAAATATACTAGTAGAGGTATGTCACTCCCCAAATTAGGTGTCCACTTTCTTTCACCTTGGATACTCCAACATGCAACATTAAATGACCTCTTACAAGCTCATGACATTTGTCAATAGTCAACCATGCAAACTTGGGTGCCCATGGACAAGAATAGGCACTTATGAGGTAATAAATACTATCATAACTATCATAGATTCCATCATAACACCCCTTGAATAGCATATTCCCAATATGGGTGCTTAGAACCAAGAATAGCAAATTACAACTCATAAATATCCATCATAAGTTGTCATATTATCATAGAATCTTATGACAACTTACAGCGGTCATAGATTCTCTTACAACCACTTACCAACTTTATGATGTATGTCATACAAGCCAAATATAGATGATTCCTCCAAGGTGGTGCCTACCCTCAATTACTCTTGATATTTACAATTAATATTAGTAAATGTCATATGGCTGAGAAAGCCCTTCTATAGTGGAAGTGTGGGCAACCTTAAACTAGGGATTAACAGAGAACATAACCAATATTGACAATTCCAAAAAGCTTACTAGACAAAACACCCTTTGGACACCCCCTCCCAGAGATTGGACCAAACTCAACTTTGACAGAGCAGAAAAAAAGAATACTAGGATGGACAGTGGGGGCGGTATATTCAGAGATAGCTAGGGTGTCTTCATTGTTGCTTATGTTGGGTCCATCTGCATCCAGTCCAATAATGTTGCAGAGGGATTGGCACTGGTGTGGGTTCTCAAAATTGCTCTCTTTATGGGAATGGACAAATTATAAGTGGAAGGAGATTCTAAACTCATCATTGAGGCGGCTCTCGGTAGATCAAATAGTTGTTGGAAGTTGAAGGATATTACGGAGGACATTGTCTGCTTACTATCTGTATTTAGATAGATTGAAATTGGGCATGTCTACCACGAAGGTAACAAAGTGGCAGATGGGTTGGCTAACCTGGGACAAAGCTTGGACATGTGGAGATGTTGGAAGAGTAAGAATAATTTACCTATCTGGATTCAAAACCTTCTTGAAAAGGAGCTAAGCCCCACTCTTGACTTCTCATGATTGATTCATTTCCAAGGAGTACTTTGGGGGCCATCATGGATCGAGTCTCGATAGCCTTTTGGTTTTGAGGTCTTATGTTGAGAAGGGGGTGACGGTGGCTTGCCAGCTCAGAATTGTTAGAGGTGCGACCCGCCATGGTAGGAAAGATGGCTTGTTTTCCAGTTGGACATGGACACCTAAGGAGAGATTTCTCATGACTGGGCATGTGACCAACTTGATGTCCCTATGCATAACCTATAATTATGATCAATTAATGAATGGTAATCATGGCAGGAATAGGAGTGATAGTTCGCATATTGCGAATTTAAGTAAGTACGCCACCCCCGGTGGCCAAAAAGATAATATACTCATTAATTAGAGTATGAATATCAGGGACTGGGAGATTTTTGTAGTTCAAAGGTTTCTAAGTCTTTTACTACTTCCTGCATTGTTAGCTTGTCTGAGAGAAATTGGGACATTTCAGCCATGGGGGCTGACAGGTCTCACACTAAGCCTAAATCCTGTGAAGAGATTAGATGTAAAAAGACCCTTTAGCACATTTTCTAGGAGGACGGGGTGGCCTCCTACCTTGAATTCTTACAGGGACATGATGAAAGCCTCTCGATGTAGTTCTTACGTTGTTGGGAGGACAAAAAGGTCAAGGTGGGTAGTGTTGGTTTTGAAGTTTCTCAAGAAGTGATAGTAATGGCAACAAGGAAGCCCACAGAGGGCACCAAACACCCCAGAAAGAGCTAACTTTTTGACCCTAAGGGAATGGCATGTTTTCTAAAGAAAGGGGAGGTTCTTCACAGTCTATAGGGGGTTTTGATTGTGAAATGTTGCCAAAGCTATGGGACAAGGTGTGTTACATGCTCATAAAGTACTTCACTTTGGAAGGTAGATTCAAATGCTTCTTCCATTACCATTTCACTCTACTCAATCATTTTTGTCACAACAAACTGATAAGTTTTCCTTTCTATCTGCTTTCGTCTCTAGAAACTTCTATTTCATCTACTATTGAACAACATGTTATTGACCCCAACAAACCCCTCTTCCCGCTCCACCAGGGGCTTATCCTCAGATAGTATAAATTTTGTTTAGCACTTTGCCCCCTAAATCCCTCACGGCTACCAGGGTCGAACCTCCTCTACTGCCCTACTCCAATCCTATGGTATCTAGCCCTATGATGATAATGGAGGTCACTCCAGAAAAGTATGCTAAATCCATAAAGTCTAGTAAGAAAAAAATGACCATCGGTAAAAGCCCAGAGCCAAAAGCTAGGGACCAGACTTTCTTGTCCTCTGTGAAGACCTCTATCAAAAGAAAGATTTTACCAAGTGAGTCTACCCAGGTGACCCCACAGAAAAAGAAAATGGGTAAGTTGGAAGGAGGAAGTGGTATAGATAGTGAGAACTAGGCAAAGAATGTCTCTGTTGTGGTGGAAGAGGTTAGCTCGGAGGAAGGTATTGGTGGTAGCAATAGCACTGCCAATGAGGATTATACCTTGATGGAAAGAAAACTCTAGGTGCCATTCACCAGAAGGTTGACGAGGCTTGCAGCTAAGAAGGAGGTCTCTGAGGTGGAGGAAGATACTGCAGACCTAGAGGGTGAGGATATTTCTGATAACAAAATAACAAAGTGGATACCATTGTGCCTAAGACTGAACAAATTGGCAAGGAAATTTCTGTTAATAAGGAGACCAAAAATGACAATGTGGAGGTTGAAGTGGAGGAAGGGCCCAGTAATTTCTGTGAGCTCAATGCTAAGGGATCTGAGTTTGTCAGTTTTGAGAACACGATGAAGGAGTCGGGTAAGATGAAGAGAAAGGGCAAGACAGTTGCTAAAGATAAAGAGATTGATATTCTCTCCGCAAGGATCACTATGCGAGAAAGGAAATTCAAAACTCTAGCAAAGTTCTTAGCGAAAGTGATGCATAGATCTACCACAACCCTTGTTGTCCTTCAGGATGCTGAGCTTACCACCTAGGGATTGAAGGATAAATATCTCAAGGAGTATTGTGACCTCTACTAGTTTCTGGCTAAGGATTTAGACCAGATGTTTAATTAGTCGTTGGGGCTTCAGTTGTTGCCTATGGTTTTTGTCTACTGTTTATCTGCTATCGGTTCGTTGTGTCTTTGTCCTGGGTCTCTTTTTAGCTATTTCTGTTGGTTAGTTTGGTTTATGCTTTTTGGTTCCATTGGAACTTTGGTGCACCTTTTTAGCTGATATGTAATGGGATCAGCACCCTTTTATGCCACTTATCTTATCAAAAACTACCACTGGTAAGTTCATAATTAATGTCCTCGGTAATTAATATTTACCACTGTGGTGAAAATTGTACATCTCTTATGGGTAATTTACATATAATACTAGGAATAATAATTACAAGGATTTACTGTTGGAAAATGTGTCTATACCTTACAATTATATAAGGTTTATTATTGATAGGATATATATTTATTTATATTTTCTAGTCACACCAATAGATGTAATATACAATGGGAGCATGGGGTGGAGTGGGATGCATGTTAACATTTTTTTGTTAACAAAAGCTGTTAAATGGCCGACATACATTAAATTAATGATATATTGTAAATTTGGACTATTCATTACTAGATTTCAGATCTGATGGTATCGTGATGTATTCTAAGAGTCTTATATGGCTGTCATGTTGTCTCTAGATCTCTAATGGTGATACTCCTATGAGAAGATTTATATACAAGTATATTGTAATCTTTGTGATTTCTAAATAATATATTGGGTGGATTTTGGAGTGTGGGGTTTTTCTCTCAAAAGGGTTTTCCCCACGTAAATCATTGTGTTGTGGTATGCATGATATTTAAGTTTTTTTATGTTTAAGTTTATGTAACTATTAAAGATCTATAAAGTTTTGCATTATCCTCCTCTCAACATTAGTGTAGGAATTTGTTCTATTACCTCAGGTTCCTTACAAGTGGTATTAGAGCCTAATCACCTTTGGTTTCAATTGTGGGTTGTTGGGTTTTTTGAACTAATTCAGATGAGTGGGAGCTTGTGTAGAAGACATTTTGTGATCTTTTTGCAAAAATTTTCAAATGCCAATCATGGAGAATAGAGGTGGGTAAGTTTTCTAGAAATAATTTTGAAATGTGGAAGTTGAAGATGGAGGATCTATTGATAGATCGAGATCTATGGGATGTTGTTGATGAGAAGGTTCAAGGCTTGCAAATCCTACTTTGGCTACTCAATATGATATTATGAACCATAAAGCCAAGGGTCTAATCAGATTGTGTTTGATAGAATCTATTTTAATCAATGTCTATGAAGAGACCTTTACATAGAAACTATGGAAGATGCTTGGTGATATGTATCAAGCCAAATCTTTAGGGAACAAGATTTTCTTGAGGATGAAATTGTATTCCTTGAGAATGGTAGAGGGTGGACAAATTACAGACCACTCGGAAGTATTCAATATGCTGGTGGCTCAATTGGCATCATTTGGTGTCAAAATGGATGAGAAGGAGAAATGTTAGATATTGCTTTGTTCTTTGCCGAATTCATGGGATCCTCTTGTTATGGCTATTGGGAGTACTTCTGTCATATTGAAGACTGAAGATGTGGTGGGTTCTTTACTTTCTAAAGAGATGAGGAAGAAGGTATCCATCAGTGCTAAGGAGGCCTTAAATGTTCATGGAAGACCCAAGGAAAAAGGCAAGAAGAATGAGAAGCATGATAAATCCAAGTCCAAGGGGAGATCCAAATCTCTTGGAAAGTCCAAAGTTGTTTCTTGGAACTGTGGTAAGTCTGGACATATTCGTAAGGAATGCAAAGAAGAAGAAAAAGAAGAGATTTGATTTTGATTCTAAGTCTGAGAAGAAAGATGGTGATACATTCATTACAGCTTTGGCAACTCATGTAGGTAATGATGCATGGTTAATTGACTTAGATGTATCTTTCCATATGACCTTTAATAGAGATTGGTTTTCTGAATATGAAGAATTTGACAGAGGTAAGGTATACGTGGGTGATGATTCTTATTTAAATATTGCTAGTTATGGTAAAGTTAGAATTACGTTTCCTGATGGTAGAATAAAAAGGATTAATGGTGTGTTGCATATCCCTGGATTAGTACGAAATTTGTTATTTGTGAGAAAACTAATAGATGCAGTTGTGCAGGGAGTATTTTTTGATGGTGGATGCAAGATGGTTAGAGGTGCTATGGTGATTGCTAGAGGTGTCAGATATGGCACATTATATAATCTTGCTGCATGCACTATTTAGTGCAATAGTACTTCTATGAAAGTGGTGAGGGTTTCATCTTCAACAAATGGTCATGGCTTTTGGGTACCCAAGGGTGCTCTTTCTTCTGAATAAAAGTTACCTAAAGAAAAAACTATGTTATGGCACCAGAGACCTAGCCACATTGGAGAAAAGGGTCTAAGGACCTTGAAAAATAAAAACCTTGTTGATGGGTTCTCTGATTTTAATCTTGAGTTTGATTTTTGTGAGCATTGCATTTATGAAAAACAAAATCACGTTTAGTTTTACTCGAGTTCTCATAAATCTTGTGATGTATTAGATCTTATTCATTATGATGTGTTTGGTCTTGTAGATTTTCCTTCAATTGGAAAATCCACATATTATGTTTCATTTATTGATGACTATAGTAGAAGGACATGGGTATAGTTTCTAAAAAGTAAATCTGAAGTTTTCAGTCAATTTAAAGAATTTAAGGCAATGGTTGAATTGCAAACTGAAAAGAAAATAAAATGTTTGAGGATAGATAATGGTAGTGAACTTTTCTCTAATGATTTTGATAGATTTTGTAAAGATTGTGGTATTCATAGACAAAAGACAACTCTATATTCTCCACAATAGAATGGAGTTGTAGAAAGAATGAGCAGGACACTGATGGAGAAGGCTAGGAGTATGTTGAGTGGTGCTGGTCTAGAACATAGGTTTGGGGTTGAAGCTATTGCCACTACCTGTTACATGATTAATAGGTCTCAGACATCAGCGCTTGTTGATAAAATGCCTATAGAGGCATCATTGGGTCACAAGCCTTCATTAAGACATCTTAGATTTTTTGGTTGTGAGGCATATGCACATGTGCCAAAGGAGAAGTGAATAAGTTGGAGAACAAGGCTGTGAAATGTATCTTCATTGAAATTTTGATTATGCTCTTCTCTTGCCTCAAATGATTACCCAAAGAATAAGAAAAACTTGATAGAAATACTAGATTTGAGAGGGATTCTTCTTTGTGACTTTGTATTATAGGTTCATTTTGGAGCATGTTGGTGCAAATCTAAGCTCACCATTGAGTTTAGGGTATCCAATAAATTCAATTTAGCTTTTTGATTAGTCCAAATTGGGCATTCGAGGATAGATCTACAAGAGTTTGAAGTTTGGAGGTGATTATCTGATCTAGGATGTAGCTACAATTTTAGAGCATTTTGGGTCAAATTTGACCCTTCCATCATGTCTAGAAGGCCCAAGAACCTCAGGATCAATTGTCAATTCATCAAAATCAAATATTTTTCCCCAGGCCAATAGAAAAAGATTACCCTCCTCAACCATACAGGTCACTGTACAAAATATTCCTTGGAATCTTTTTAATGTGCATGTAGAATCTTCATTGTTAGTGTCATTAGGTATCTACATGATAGTCATAGGTTATTGACTATTGGGTAATAAAATATTATCTATTGATTTAATCATTTGATTGTTGGTTTATTGCAATATTGTATTATTTTTATGTTGCTGCAGGGTGTACCTATAGTTGCAAGACTACAGGGTAAGCTATACTTGGGGGCCCTATTAAGATGCAACTTGGCCACCCCAGCCTTGTCATCCATTGCATGCATGCCACTCCCACCAATACTTGGCATAGTTCCATCACCCAAACCAATTAGAGTAGTAACAATACCACCAATGATGGAATAATAGGGGAATATTCCCCATTCTTGCCCCAAAAACAACCCTCTAAACTACCAAATAGCCCTTGAAACCACCTACACAATTACTGATGATGATATTGACCTTCACATAGGTAATTTTCTCCCTTAAACAAGTGGTTTCTACACAAAAATAAGTTTCTAATGTAGAGGAAGGACTTACTTTAGGACAGACCATGAAACTTTGTACATTCTTGATATTTTACCCCTAGAGCCTAGTAGCCTTTCAATATGGCCTGTTTGACCATAACTTTCATTGTAGACCTGATATTAAAAATATAGGACCTGTTTGGGATACCCTTTTGGCTCTTATTACACATATCTAAAAATGGGTTGTGGTTTCTTTGTACGGACTAGGGCAATTTTTGATTGTCCGTCTCCCAATTAGGCCTAATTCCAACAGTATAACTAGCAATACATATGATCTAGGATGAGTTAACATCTAATGATGGTACCATTGACATGTCATTGAGTCAAGAGTCTTCACACCTTCCAATCCTAAGGATCTTACACAGGTTTTAAGGTTTACACTCAACAAGAAGTCCAAACTTAATTATTACCCCTTCTAGGTTTTCACTGTCATACACAGTCCACTTTAGGACAGTCAAAACATTTTGTCAAGAAATTGTTATTAAAGACTAACAAAGCATTGATCAAGTCTATAGGACCCTTCCACACACTCCCAATAGCTTCTCCAATCACAAAAAGATCAAAATTGCATTGGTGACCTCCAAATTGTCATTCAATGTCTTCACAGTCTGATACATACAGAATATCAGACCTAAAACCTTCCAAAAGCATGTGCAACCTTCATCATGGGACCCTACAAGATTAGAATATGATACATGGCATTATTACAGACCTTTCCACCCATTGTGGTGATGTTTCCACTGGTGGAAGGCCAAATTATGCCATTTATTTACTCACTGGTTACCCTAGGTAGGGTTTTGACCAGTCTTTAATAAAAATGTAATAACTTTTAAACTACTACATAATTTAAATTAGAGAAACAAAAACCAAAATAAAGTAGATTCATAACATGTTTCAATAAACCAAGTTACAAGGATTTAATGGGACTATACAATCCGTAAAAATAGAAAGAATAGGCCTGCAACATTGGAATGCACAGGTAAATAGGTTTTTCATTCAACAAACTTTGATTACAATTCCACACCACCCTCCATTCAAGTTTTGACGATGCATATAGTCATCTCCCATCCATTCTAATTGATTAGTAAGGCTTTCTTGATTTGCTTCTAATTGTTTCTTGATTTTTGACACTTTGCAAAAGTTGCATGACAACTTTTACACTTTTTAACCAAAGACCCTATTAACAATCCAAAAATGGATCAACATGATCCCACATGGTCATAAATGACCTTATTAGACTCCAAAACACTCAAACAACCCAAAACCCAAAAAATAACCAAAAAAAAAGGTGTGCTTATGAGGCTCCTGATGCCCCTACACCACTCAAGTCCCACTTGAGTGCAGATCTGCAATAGTATATCTGGTGCAGGAGCACCTAACACAAGGTGGCCTCCATGAGGCATTTGAATCAAGTTTTGTTTAGGAAATCATGTTTGCATTGTAATAAGGTCTATTTGACCAATGCATGCATTTACTATTTGTATCTAGGTTCATTTTGTAAGTCCCAAGTGACTTAGGGGACATTTGTCAAATTGTAATCGCATAATGCCAAAAATAGGCAGTAGTGTTTCCCAGCTGCTTGGATTGATCTCCCAGCCACTTGGAGTCAGTTCGGTACTACTCTGGGCGAGTTTATAAACCCAGAGGATTGAACCAAATGGATATATCATTTTCATTATAATCAAATTGAGGAGGAGATTGAATGTAACCGTGCATCTTTAAGGAGAATCAAACTATTTATGTGTCATCAATTTGCTTTTTTTCTATTCTCTGTAAATACGAAATTGCATAGCTGTAGATTTCTTTTCCCTTTTGTATTTCCATTGTTGCAAACTGTCGAAGTGAAGCATTCCACTAGTGAGATTTCTATCGAAATCAGTGGAATGGCTTCATTGTACAATATGTTTTTTTTGTTTCCTGTGTGTTTCATCATTTTGCAGCGCAGAGGATATAGACAGTGCGAGGTGTGCAGTTGATCACCTAGCATCTCGATGTGCTAGGATTCGGTGAAGGTAGATTGTGCAATGACGTATAGGAGCATCGGTGTAGAAAACCCTAGCGTGGCCGATAGTAGTTGTTATGCCGACGAGTGAAGGTCTGAAATGACATCGGAGTGATCAACTTATCGGATGTTCCAGAAAAAGTCCGATCGATAGGGAAAGTTACGCCGAAGGTAATTGCCAATGGGAAGAATGGCGATATCAGGAGGCAAGTTTAAGATTCTGCTGATGGAAGTAAGTCTTGGTAAAGGAGGTGTCATGGTCACATTGGCATAAGATTGATTAACAGTAAGACAAATTTGGTTTTGTACTGCGGTTTCACTGTGCACTCTACATCAATATCCATGTTTGATAATATCAAATTCAGACATCCAAGTAGCATCTTCCATAGGAAGACCCCTCCACTTGACCAAATATTGAAGATATGTTGTGTTTCTTTTCTTCTTGAGTTCCTTGGTATCAAGGATGCACTCCAACTCTAGAGGTTTGCTAGGTGGGAGGTCTTGGACCCATTCATCATCTGCAAATGCTTGGGAACCTGCTTCATTACCTACAACAACATCCCCTTTGAAAGGGTACAAGTCAGATACATTAAATATAGGTGAAATGCCAATCCCACTTGGTAATTCAATCTCATATGCATTGGGACCAAACTTGTGAACAACCATGCAAGGTCCAATCTTCTTCATCTACAATTTGGAGTATTATCCCTTGGGAAATCTCTTCTTTCTGAGATGGGCTAGAACCAAATCTCCAACCTTGAAATTGACTTCTCTCCGGTGTGCATCAACCCTTTGCTTATATTTGTCAACACTTCTTTGTTGGTGACCCTTGAGCTGTTGGTGAATCTCTTTCATAGCCACAACAAATTGTTCACCCTCAGCACTCATCCTCTCCATTCCACTAGTATTCCTCAATTCAAAGACTCCTCTAGGATGCAAACCATAAACTTGAAAAGGACTCTTACCCACACTTCTATTCACTGAATCATTATATGCAAATTCTGCTTGAGGCAATATCAGATCCCATTGAGTAGAATGCTCTTTCACTAGTAGAATTTGGGCAAATAAATGACTACGTGACTAAAACTTTTAGTCATGGGACTAAAAATTTTAGTCATTCTACTAATTTTTTGCAACACATCTATAAATGACTAATTTGATCGTTGGATAAAAAACACAACTAAATATTTAGTCATATTTCTAATTATTTAGTCATATGGCCAACTAAATATGACTAAATATGTCTTCAAAGAACACTTTTGAAAAAAAACATATTTGTTAAAATTTTAAGCACTGAAACCAAGTGTGTTTTTTTTTAAAGGGAAAATCAAAAGGAAAATTGAAAAAGATTAGGCACCAATGTGATGGTTTCAGTTTGTCTTCATTACACCTGCGTGCTAAGGAGGTTTAGGGTTATGGGAGATTATCTGTCATTTCTGCAGTTGTTCAATTTTCAATGCCTCATAAAGACTATGATCAACATGTGTGCTAAGGAGGTTTAGGGTTATTGGAGATTATCTGCCATTTCTCCAGTGGTTTGATTTGCAAGGCCTCACAAAGACTATGATCAATCTATAGAAGAAAAGAAATAATTTTATTCAGACGTTGGTGGATGATCATCGTCAGACATGGAGGGCTCATGATGGCTGTATTGATGTGCTCATTTCTACAATAGACAAGCATGAAAGTCTCTCACAAGATAAGGACACCATGGTGAAGGCCTCTGCTATTGTGAGTTTCTCCCTTCACATTTTTTTTATAAATGTTTTTTCTTTTATTTCTTTTCTTTTCTTGAGGAAAAGACATAGTTTCAAAATGGAAGCTCTTGACTCTTTGCTTTCCATTTGTTTGTGGACTATTTGGGCTATTGCATCATCCATTTGACTCTAGCTTTCTATTTGCTTGTGGATTGTTTGGGCTATTTTAATGATTGGTGAATACCAATTGCATAAATAAAATCTAAATCCCTGCTACAAAATTCTTATCCAACTCAGGCAATTTCAAATCCCAGCGTACAATGTTAAAAAGCTAAGCAACCTTTTTCAGCCCTAAATTAATCAAATTCATCACTAAACCCTTTTTAACTCAAAACCTAATTTAGGGCCAAATCATCTTAAGCCTCAGCTTTCTGATAGACATAAGTCAAATTGCATTTTCCACAGTAATGCCTGTCAAAGTGATTGGCCATGAAAGTCCTAGCTCCACACTCCTGATTAGGGCATTCCTTTATGAGCCTCTGCACCTTGCCAGAGTCATCCACCTTGTAGTACTGCAAAACAACCAACTTGATCTTCTTGTTCTTGTGCTTAATCTTCTTAGGTTTAGTATAGGTCTTATTCTTTCTCTTCTTCGCACCTCCCCTGAGTCGAATAATGAGATGAAGGGTGGACTCCTTCTGAATATTGTTGAAAATTATTGATAGACCTGCAATCAAATAAAATTGGTAGGTTTAAAGCCAAATTCCACGACCTTAGCTAGCATCCTCCTTACTTGTTCCAAAACAGGAGCTTTATATCCCACTATAGACATTCATCAATGCATAATGGAAAGGGGGTTTTAGGTAGGTATTATAGTTGTAAATGCTATGGCAAACATGTATGCAAATGTGGAAGTATAGAGTATCCAAATTATCCATTTGCTAAAATTTGCATTCCATGAGACTACATTTCTTTGAGGCATTTTGTCAAACATGTTAAGGACTCTTCCTTGCAAGTAATAATTTTTTAGACATTTTGTCAAATAGTTGGGGTGCTTGTTTTGTGTCTCTCTATTTCACATACATGCACAAGCATCTAGTCAAACACCTGATAAACATTATTTCTGCTTCTACTTTTTGTATATATATCTATTAGATATATGATTAAAAACCATTATAAATGCATTCATTGTTGTTCATGCTCTAGCAAGGGAAATGTTAGCAAAGGCATTGAATTTAGCTTTATGCCTACTGGTACTATTTTCTTGAAAGTTTCCAAAGCTTCTTCAACAAATCTGTAATCATTGCATTTCAAATAGCTCGTGTGTTCATGTTTATGTTTCATATTTCTCATTCATGTCCCAGTTGTTGCTTAACCTTATAATCTCTTCATAGCAATACAATACACGAGACTATGTTAGTAGGGCTACACCCCCTTTAGCATGTAAAGAGAATGTGGATAACCTTAATCTTAAGCCTATTCACATTGTGAAATACATAATGGTGGGCTAAGACATTATAACAAAAAAATATCATCCACCTTTGACACACTCTTTATAACTTTGAAGTATATAAAATGCTTTCCCATATATTTGTTTTTAAATATTTCTTATTAGATAACCAAACAATATGTCACCTGAGCCCCACCACTCTTTTAAAACCATATACCAACTAAAGCAAGATCTATTATTGTAATCTCTATGGAGGGAAAGCACTAAATTGATGGGGAAAGCACCTACATAGAGTGGAAAGCTAGGGGAAGATGAAACTCCCCATTGCAAAGATCCTTTCTAATAACAGATAACACTTGCCACATGGATTTCTTTTTGTTTCAATACATGTTGGCATTCTCTATAATATAAATTGTTGTATTTGGTTTGCCTGCCTATTCCACACTATTTCTTAAACTCCTACAACTCCATATATATAGAATACCCATGCTTTTCTTTGAATGTGTAAGACACCATGATTTATATCACCTCTACCTTGCATATTGAAGAACACTCATCTATAGTCCTCCTCTGAGAATAGAAAAATCAAAACTTAATTTTTGCAAGGATTGGGATAATTTGTGAGAGCAAAAATAATAAACACATAGATGCACATGGAAATAAATAAGAAAATCATAAATCTCAAATTTGTTGGGAAATAGTCCATACAAAGTTGATCTTTTATGGAGTTCTCCTTGACAGTAGTTGCCAATGCATTAACCATAGGAACAACAATAAGTGTCATCACAAGCTTAGGTACATGTCATAATTCCATAACTTTAGCAAAAGAGAACAAGTTCACTGTGCCTTAAATGGTTATGCACAACGAAACAAGAAATGGAAGAAGCTGATACATTGCTCCATCATTTGTTGGAATGCTAATTTGGAAATCAACTGAAGCTCTATTCATTGCCATCCCAACCAAAGTGATTCTCATCATTATTAAACCTATAGCTCTATCCTTGGATTCCATTTATCATTAAGCATCTATACATTGTCCCTTTCTTTCCATTGGCAAGCACCCAACCTCTTCTAATATTGTATTCATGTGCCAAGTTATTTTACTACCGCACAACCTCCAAACAAAAATACCTCTATCTATTTATTCCCATATGCAAAGAAGTAGTAGACAACTACGTTGGTCTCCCTCTAGTTTGGCATCTTCCCACCTAAAAAAAATATTGCTCACTAATGAAAATTGCCCATGTTTTATTTTGCAGTCACTGTTCATCCTTGTTTCCACTCTTAATGGCATCTTAATGATATAGTTTAGAGTGTCCTCAAGATAGCTAGCATGAGAAAGAAGGTCGACCATGCACACATAACGATCAATTGTAGGTGTAATGCATTAAGGGTTACTAATCTGATTGAAGTATGTACAACCCTCATCCATTGAACCTGCATGGCTACATGCACATAGAATACAAGCAAAGTTTACAATGTTAGGATATATTCTAGAGTGCTTTAATAATTCAAATATTTTGAGGGCATCCATGCAAAATCCATTTTGTGCATATCCTACAATTGTTGCATTCTAAGAGATGATATCTCTTTGAGATATTCCATAAAATAGTTCATGTGCCTTATTTATACTTCCACATTTTGCATACATGTCTATCTGACAAAAATCCCCCTTCAATTATGTTATGATGGATGTCCATACCCTGTTCCAAAGCTCCCATTTTGGCATAGGCGAGGAGTATGATGGAAAAGGTTGTTGAATTTGGCTTTAGACCTGCTAATTGCATTTGCTTGAAAGTTTATAAAACCTTTTCAAAAAATCCATCTTGTGCATATCCCACAACCATTGCATTCCATGAGATGGCATCTCTTTGAGGCATTCTGCCAAACAGTTCACATGCCTTGTCAATGCTTCCACATTTTGCATACATGTCTACCAGGGCAGTTGAAACTACAACATCTGACAAAATTCCTCTATCCATTACTTTTTTATGGATGCCCATACCTTGTTCCAATGCTCCCATTTTGACGCAGGCAAGAAGGATGCTGGAAAAGGTTGTGGAATTTAACTTTACACTTGCCAATTACATTTGCTTAAAAGTTTGTAAAGCCTTTCCAACAAATCCATTTTGTGCATATCCAATGATAATTGCAGTCCAAGAGATGACATCTCTTTGAGGCATTCTGTCCAACTGTAATATCTGACAAAAATCCCCTGTCCATTATGCTTTGATGGATGCCCATTCCATGTTCCAAAGCTTCCATTTTGGAACAGGCAAGGAGGATGTTGGCAAAGGTTGTGTAGTCTGGCTTTACACCTACCAATTGCATTTTCTTGAAAGTTTCTAGAGCTTTTTAAAAAAATCCAATTTGTGTGTATCCTGCAATCATTGTAGTCCATGAGACTGTGCATTTTTTTAAGACATTCTATCAAACCATTCATGTGCCTTGTCCATGGTTCCACATTTTGCATACATGTCTACCAAGGAAATTTCAAGATTTATTATAATTGGTGGAAACTCATCATATTGAACCATACAAGACTTTATTGCAGAGTTCTGTTATCCTTCTCATGATAAAGGTTGGCAAGTTAAAGCATAAACAACTATTAAAGATTTTTGTTCACAACTTGGAATTGTTACATTTGTCTTGTAAATACATCTTGAATATTCAGAGATAAGGTATGCTCCAAAATATTGGTTAATTCTTTGCATTATTAATTGTTCTTTGTAGATGTGCCAACATTTCCTCCTTGAGTTGTGATTATGGCTCCATATAAACCCTCATAAGTTTCTAACTTTGGATAAAGTATTCCAGATTACTTTGAATGGTTCTATAGTCTTTGCATTCTTCTATTCCAAATGTTTTATATCAGGATTTGTTACAATACAAATCCATATATTATTGTGTCCTTTCTTTTTGGTGTTTCTCAAAAATTTGTTTGTTCACTTTATGTACTGGTGCTTTTTATGTACAAATTTGAGATGAAGACCATTCTAGCACATTATAAAGGTTGTGTAGAGTTTATTGAGGCCACACCTTTGAATGAATTTGATCTTGATCATGTTAGTGCTAAGATGGCTTCAGTTGTATTCTTAATGGTCGTTCGATAGGCTGTGGTGAGATTCTAGATTTTCTATCTATCCAGTTAATATGTTTTTTCTTTCTTTTGTGATTACTATTCACAAGTATATAGTGAAAGGACATGTTGGCCAAATCTGCTTGTGCATTGGAGCTGGCAAACCCTCTGCAGATTTGAGTCTAAGAAATTGAAGAATTAGGCCTGGAAGTGACTTGTTGCAGCAAATGAAAAAGTTTTATCTATGGCTCTGCTGGTGGATGACCCAGAAAGGAACAAATGCATTTTCAGCTTCAGCCAGTTTGAAGCTCATTCCTCTACCAAGGAGGTGGTGACTCTATTGAATGAACCTATCAGCAGCTGCAACATATCCAGGTATTTGTACAAGTTTTTGAAAAAGTTCCCTATTTGGTGAAATAGCACTGGTTAAAAGGGAAACATTGGTGAAAGTAGAGCTTGCATGCTTTTGTTAGGACTTACTCTATATTTCAAAAAGGGCATGCAATATTGTTTAAAAGACTCATTTGGAGGACTTTAGGTAGATTGAAATAGCAGTTTGTATTTTAAAGGGCTAAGGTCATATTGTGATTAAAAATCTGAGTAGAGAAGAGGGTTACTAAAGCATAAAAGGATGTATTGTCAGCCCATGCACCCTTGTGAGGTGTCAAATGCAAAAATGTATAGTAGTTAGTCCCAACCATGTAATAAAAGGAGTTTCAACATAGATAGATATAAGCCCATAAATTTTAGTGGCATTTGTAGTTACCCAAATGCTTTTCCATCAAAAATAAAAAAAAATTGCCCAAATTCAATGGTGTAAAGGATGAATCAGCTGAGAGACACTTGCAGCAGTTCATAAATGTTATAGATGACTTTGAGATTGACCATGAGGATGTAGTCAGGAGATTATTTGTTCAATCTCTAGATGAAGATGCAAGGGACTGGTTCTCCTATCTTCCAGCTTGCTCTATCAGCTCTTGGCATGGTTTTAAATCTGCATTTCTAGTACAATATGGTGAAAGAATTTCTGAATACGTAGTCATTAGTGACTTTATGTACATCCATATTGAAGAAGATGAGTTGATCCCAGCTTTTAACCTTAGATTTATGAGGGCATTGAATAGAATTCCAGAATGCATGAGACCTAATGATGCATTGTGCTTAGTTGTCTATTTGGGAGCCTTTGATAAGAAAATGAGTTATAGATTGAGAGATAAGGAGCCCACCACATTGCATCAGGCACATCAGTTTGCAATTGATATTGAAAACAATTGGAGATATGGTATACAAAAGGGTTACTTTTCTAAAAAAAATTGTTGTCCTACAGCCCCCAATGATAATGAAAGATTTAATTTAGGTGTTGGCAATGAATGTCAAAGTACTCACACCCCTGTTGCCCTAGTTTTTGCATCATTCCAAGTTGATGATGTTTCTATTATAGAGGAGGATGTCCTTTTTTGCCCAACAAATGAAGTTGAAAATAATGATTTTTCAAGTAATATTTGCATGTCAGTCCTAAACAAACAAAGAGCATTCATGTTTAAATGATCCAGTTGTGCAAAGTTGTGATCATATGGATCAACAATCAATATCAGTTTCATTAGAAAGTATTAGAGGGCTGGAAAATGATGCAAATTGTTCAACTTCAGAGTGCATTAAAACAATAGAAATTTTATATGTGGGGCAATCAGATGATAAAAATGATATCCATGATCAATGCATGGATCGGGTTTGTTTTTCTTATGACTCTAGATCTAATAGTAATGAAGAAAAATTGGATTGTCATGAAGAAGAAGCAGAGACCTTTGCAATGAGCATGAATCCCCTTTATGATGAGCCTCTGGATACATTTATTGTTGTGAGTCATGACCTTCATTGGTGTAGGATTAACCCTTTGTTTGAAGATGATGATATTGATTTACAAACTGTGAATAATGAATGTTCATCATCACCTGATTCAGACATGTGCAACATTGGGTGTATGGATCAAGATTTGTTTTCAATATCAGTAGATAGTAGGGGTCTCATATTTTCTGAGTGTTTTCAATTTTTGGATCAGCTGGATGAGTGCCTGATAGTGTGCAATAGCCAGATAAATGATGAAGAATGCCAAGAGCAGTATGATGTACTGTCTGAGGGATATAACATACATGTGTTGCCTAATGTTGAAGAATATTATGTGTATGGTTATATGTCTAACTTTGAAATCCAAAATGACAGAGGTAAAAATGATAGTGGTAAGCTTTCAAGAGTGGTGGAATGTCTAATTGAGCAGATGACATTATGGGCAGATTATGCCATTCTTTTCAGTTGGGATTGGGATTTTTCAGTGTGGAATTAGGCATTTGACAGGATAAAATTATGGTTCTTTATTTTTGGTTGCCCAGAGCCACCAAAATAATGTGTAAAAAAAATTTAGTTTGTGATGCAGGTTGGTGCAAGTTTGACTCTGTGCCCAATGGATAAGGGACTAGTCTGCATCCCAGAGATCTGAGGTTCTCACCATGCCTACAAGAGGCATGCGTCCCCAGACAGAGCCATTGGTGGTGCCTGCATAAACATTCAAGTTTCAAACATTTAAATATGTAGGCCCCTTCCCAAAAAATCCAAAAAGTTCCAACACTTTCGGCCTCTACAATTGAAAGTTTGCATCTGCGGGTCAAAAGAGACTATCGGCCCCTGAAAAATGATGAAAATATGGGTCGAATGCATTCCAGATGCTTATCGGGTCACAATTTTCAGTGTCTGTAAATGTTTCTAAGAGTGGTTACGAGGGTCTTATGTTCTAAGTGCCGCGGGTCTGCCAAGTGTCGAGCCCCTGTTCATGTTGCGCTTTTGTTTCTAACAGGTAACTTCAACGCGGAAGGCGCCACGTGGCAGAGGCTGTTTCTTTTATGTTCCATGAGAGGGTCATGGAACTCGACATGTGTCAATATCTGCTTGTGTTTCAAAGACCATTTAAGTGTTTCCTTTGTGTTTCAAAATCCCTACGGAAGACACCACGTGTCACTTGCGGAAGCAAAGTTTGTATATGTTTCAAGAGTGCCGCAAAATGCGCCACGTGTTCAATGCGGCGCTAATGCTACATTTGTTTTTGACCCTTCCCTGAACACAATAATGCATTTCTAAGTGACGCGAAAACTGACAAATGTCAGCTTCCGCAGAAGTTTCACAGAGGGTCCTAATGTTTCAAGAAAAGGCCGTGGAGCTTGACAAGTGTCAGCTTCCGCGGACTCGCCCCAGTTTCTCTCTTATGAAGGCTGCCGCGACGGTTTGTGAGCCCCAATTTTGAGGTGTCTACATGGCACATTCTAGTTGGTTAGCGACTTTTCAACATTTTTTGGGGCCATAGATCTCTGCGATGGGTTTTAGATCAATGGCCACATTTTGAACCTATAGCGACAGGTTTCTCCTGAGTATCTGCGATTGTTTTTGGGTGGGAAAACTCCATGGGCTTGTTGCAGCTACGTTTCTAGAGGTTGCAGGTAGGTGAGACAGTAATGGCATGTCTTGCAGAGAGGCATGGGTTGTGTTGATAGCTCAACCACCTGAATTGATGAGGAATGTCCCTGAGCGGTAGTGCATCTCCCAAGTTCACCTATTCCCTCCTCCTTGCCCCTCTGATGCATTAACTATTTTGAGCACCATTTTTAGATGCATTGTATCTGGCAGAATTTTGATGTGCCATGTAATTAATTTGCTAGGTACATTTTCATGCTATAAAAGGCAAACTGTGTCACTCATTCGAGATTGTTGAAGGCCTGGGGCATTTTTGTGTAAATAATGAAGAACAAGGCATGAACTTGGTTGTTCTATCCCATTGTGGAGTTTATGAGTTGCAGCATGCATGTATTTTGCACATATTTTAGTTTCAGTGTTGATTTTATATGAGAAATGCTTATTGCATGTGTCTATCTACTTGTCTCCATTTGCTGCATGTTTTCCTTCTTTTGAATCTGGTTGCTAAGGGTTTCTTAGGTTCTAGGGTATGGTTTTCTGTATCACATGCATGATCTCTAACTTCCATTCAAGGAGTGGATTAAACTATTTTAGGTCAATGTATGGAGAAGGTTTATGTATGCAAGGATATCTATAAGTAGAGGCAGTTAGATACCCTTTCTTGGGTGATATTTGTAAGGCAAGCATCAAGTCCAACCCCCTGAAACTTGAGTGAAAGTTGCAAACCATCTACTGTATACATCTAGTTGACTCCTTGCCCAATGGATAGGCACTAGTCTATTTCTAGGTCAGTAGTTATGAGCCAAAACCCCTTGTCTTGCATCCAGGACATTCTGTCCATCCATCTCATCACCTCCACCTATTAGTTGTAGGATTAGGATTAGGAACCCCTGCATACTCTCATACCCAACCAGATAAATATGTCCAAGAATGTTGCCAAACTTGTGATCTATCATGCAGATCTTGGTCCACACATGAGAGTATTCTACCTATTGCTGTCAAGCTAAATCATTGTGTTATTGGTCTAGTCAAGGTTATATCTTTAGTTATAGGGATACCCCCCTTGGTGCGGCAGAACTAGAAGTGAAGGGGAGGCAGCTCACGCAACCTCCCGTAATCTGTTGGCCAAATCCACCTGTGCATTGGAGCTGGCAAACCCTCTGCAGATTTGGTAACCAATAGGACATACTGTCATTGAGAATCAAAAAATAGATTTGTGGTATTACTATCTTTTTTTAGATTCCAAGTGGGTTGTCTTGCCTTAAGTTGATGCTTCCACCCCTAAGCTATATGTTGCTATATTCAAGGTAAATTCCTCTATCCTTCATGTTTTGATGGATGTCCATAACCTGTTCCAAAGCTCCCATTTTGGCATAGGTAGGGAGGATTCAGGCAAAGGTTGTGGAGTCTAGCTTTACACCTACCAATTGCATTTTCTTGAAAGTTTCTAAAGTCTTCTCAAAAAGTTCAATTTGTGCATATCCTACAATCATTGCAGTCCATGAGACCACATTTATTTGAGGCATTTTGTCAAACAATTCACCTTCTTTGTCTATGTTTCCACATTTTGCGTACATGTCTACCAAGGTAGTTGCAACTACAACATCTAACAAAATTCCTCTATCCTTCATGCTTTGATGGATGTCCATACCCTGTTCCAAAGCTCCCATTTTGGCATAGGCAGGGAGGATACTGGAAAAGGTTGTGAAGTCTAGCTTTATACCTGCCAATTGCATTTGCTTGAAAGTTTCTAAAGTCTTCTAAAAAAGTTCAATTTGTGCATATCCTACAATTATTGTAGTCCATGAGACCACAGTTCTTTAAGGCATTTTGTCAAACAGTTCACGTGCTTTGTCTATGTTTCCAGATTTTGCATTCATGTCTACTAGGGCAATTGCAACTACAACATCTAACAAAATTCCTCTATCCATCATGCTTTGATGGATGTCCATACCATGTTCCAAAGATCCCATTTTGGCATAGGTACAAAGGATGTTGCCAAAGGTTGTGGAGTCTAGCTTTACACCTACCAATTGCATTTGCTTGAAATTTTCTAAAGTCTACTAAAAAAGTTTAATTTGTGCATATCCTACAATCATTGCAGTCCATGAGACCATATTTCTTTGAGGCATTCTTTCAAACAGTTTACATGCTTTATCTATGTTTCCATAGTTCGCTCATCTCGTTAGAGAAGACATTCATGTTGGAATAGATTTGAGTGTTAAAGTCCTTACTATTCGATATTGGCCAGCCTACAAGTCCCCTTATATCAATCTTCCTATTGAGCTGGTAAAACTTATTTGTTACTTGTTTGTAATTTCTTTAATCAAAAAATACATCTAGTCTTAGTTGTTTGTTCTTACCTTTTTGATGTAGGCTAAATGTATAGATATATATAAACAATTTTATTCTAAGGAAAATAAACAGCGCAAACTTACATGGATATATTCTCTTGGGACCTGTACCATGAAAGGTAGTTTTGATGCCAACACAATAGAGATGGTATTATCGACTTACCAGGTGACTAGTTTTTGAATATCAATTGCCATTTGTGAGAAATTTATTATTTGCAAGATTACTTAGAGTTTCTATCAGAAGTAAACAAAGTTGGATTCCCAAACATTTATTTGAAATTGAGATGCACTTCTGAAAAATATGATTCTACTTTATGTCTAATATCAATTGACTTTGAATCTGTTATGGAATCAACTGTAGGTCGCTTTATTAATGTTGTTCAATGAATCTGAAAAACTTAGTTGTGATGACATCAAATCTCAACTAAATTTGGAAGATGATGTAAATAGAGTGTTACATTCACTTGTAAGCACAAAGTTCTTCTCAAGGAGCTAGACTCAGAAAAAATAGAACCTATAGTGTATGACAGAGTAAGCACAGTTCACAATGAGTAAAAGAGAGCATGGACAATGGGTAAGACAACTATGGAATCTCAGCATGCACAATCTCAGCTAGTAAGACAACACTATATTTTTAAATTGCAACACCTTGATCCTAGACTATCACAGTTGGTTCAGGAGCACCTAACACAAGGTGACCTCCATGAGGCATTTGAATCATGTTTTGTTTAGGAAATCATGTTTGCATTGTAATAAGGTCTATTTGACCAATGCATGCATTTACTGTTTGTATCTAGGTTCATTTTGTAATTCCCAAGTGACTTAGGGGACATTTGTCAAATTGTAATCGCATAATGCCAAAAATAGCAATAATGCCAAAAATAGGCAGTAGTGTTTCCCAGCCGCTTGGATTGATCTCCCAGCTACTTGGAGTCAGTTTAGTACTACTCTGGGCGAGTTTGTAAACCTAGAGGATTGAACCAAATGGATATATCATTTTCATTGTAATCAGATCGAGGAGGAGATTAAATGTAACTATGCATCTTTAAGGAGAATCGAACTATTTTTGTGTCATCAATTTGCTTTTTTTCTATTCTTTGTAAATACAAAATTGTATAGCTGTAGATTTCCTTTCCCTTCTGTATTTCTATTGTTACAAAATGCCGAAGTGAAGCATTCCACTGGTGAGATTTCTATCGAAATTAGTGGAATGGCTTCATTGTACAATATGTTTTTTTGTTTCTTGTGTGTTTCATCATTTTGCGGCGCAGAGGATCCAGACAGTGTGAGGTGCACAGTAGATCGCCTAGCATCTCCATGTGGTAGGATTCGGTGAAGGCAGACTGTGCAATGACGTATAGGAGTATCGGCGTAGAAAACCCTAGTGTGGCCGATAGTAGTTGTTATGTTGACGAGTGAAGGTCTGAAATGACATCAGAGTGATTAGCTTATCGACTGTTCCAGAAAAAGTCGGATCGATAGGGAAAGTTATGCTGAAGGTAATTGCCAATGGGAAGAATGGCGATATCGGGAGGTAGGTTTAAGATTCCACCGGTGGAAGTAAGTCTTGGTGAAGGAGGTGTCGTGGTCACATCGGCATAAGACTAATCAACAGTAAGACAAATTTGGTTTTGTACTGCGGTTTCACTGTGCATTCTGCATCATTTTGGCATCAGAGCTAGCGAAAGGTCTGCAGAAGTGTTGGCATTGTCTATGAGTGTTTATGTCAGACAAAGAAAGTGAAGGAGGGGCTAGCGATATGCCTCCAAAGGGGATGACCACCGAAGTGGTCAAGAAATTCAAGGAGATGGAGGAGATGATCAAGACTGGAGTCAAGGAAGCACTCCAGGCTGAGTTGAAGACCTTGGGAAAAGGCAGGAAATTAGACGAGGAGTCTGGTGAAGAAGAAGATGGGGAAGAGGAAACAACCCCAGAACAGATAAGTATATCTGTAGACTAGAAACAATTTCTGGAGGCCATAAAATCACTTGGTAAGGAGTAGTCCGAGGCAAAAATGGAGATTCTGATGTTTAGTGGAAAGATGGACACAGAAGAAGTCATTGAATGGATCAAGGATCTGAATAATTATTTTGAGTACAAGGAGGTACCGGAGAATAGAAGAGTCAAGTTTGCAAAGACAAAATTGAAGGGCGTTACACTCACGTGGTGGAACTACACCCAGGGAGAAAGGGCGAAGAGTGGCAAAAGCATGATCTCATCCTAGAGTCAGATGGTAGAGAGGATCAAGGCTTCAGTTCCTATCAGCGGATTATGAAGTGCAGATATATAGGAAAATATAGAACTTCAAGCAGAAGGATATGGATGTATCCACCTATATAGAGGAATTTCACAAATTGTCTCTAAGGTGTGGACTTGCTGACAATGAGAAAGGAAGAGTTGCCAAGTATATCAATGGCTTGAAGTATAGTATAGAAGATGAGATTACCATCTTGACACCAAAAACCGTGGACAAGTGCTTCCAAGTGGCACTGAGAGTAGAAGAGAAATTGAAAAGAAAAGGAGAATAGCAAAACAAAGGCAGAGGTGGAAGGAATTTCAAAGGCAGAAATAGCTTTGGTGGCAGAAACCAGTTCCAGAAAAATCAAAGGGAGTCCAGTCAACAAGAACATAGTGGAGAATCTGGTTCCAGAGGGGATTTCAGAGGAAGGAGACCCAATAGGAGAGGTAGATTTGGTGGACTAGACAAAGGTCCTAACGTCTTCACGGGAAGATGTTATAATTGTAACCAAATTGGGCACACAGCAGGCAAGTGTCTGGAGAAAGCCTCAAGCTCTCATGGAGGAGAGAGAAGGAACCAGCTGATTCAAGAAGAAGATTGTCAAAGTGTGAACTCACCTATGGGAAACGCAGCTCTGGCACAAGATGGAGAGAATCTCATGATGAGAAGAACAATGCTGAAGGTACCACAGAACAAATAACCACCGCAGAGGAAGACACTATTCAGAACTCTGTGTAAAGTTTCTGGCAAAAGGTGTAAGGTAATTGTTAATTCTGGCTCAACTAAAAATTTAGTTTCAGTAGAAATGGTAGAGAAATTGAATTTGAAAAGATTGCCACATGTGAGTCCATACAAAGTGTCATGGATAAACAAAGGGCAACAAGTCTTGGTTGATGAACAAGGTTGGGTAGAATTTCAGATAGGGGAATATGGGAATAAACTGTACGTCAAATTCTTTTGTGATCACTAAGAATGGTAGACAGTATAAGATGGATCTTTTACCAGAAGAGGGTGTACACAAGAATGTAGGCTCAAGCATCATGTTAATGATTGGGAAAGAGTTTCTCCATACTCTGAAAGAAGAGGGAACCTAGGGGTATGCTCTAATTTTGAAACCTAAAGACAATTCTGATTTGTCTAAAAATAGCAAGGAAAAGGTCCCTAAGGAAGTGCAAGAATTGTTAGACAAATATAAGGGTATCATGGTGGAGGATATGTCCAATGTACTACCCCCTGTGAGAGACATAAGTCATCAAATTGACTTCATCCCAGGATCCACATTGGCAAATAAACTAGCTTATAAAATGACACCTAATCAGAATGAGGAGATTGCTAAACAAGTACAAGAACTATTGGATAAAGGCCTGGTGAGGAAAAGTCTTAGTCCATCTGCTGTACCCATAGTTTTAGTTCCCAAGAAGGATGGAAAATGGAGGTTATGTAGTGATTTGAGAGCCATAAATAAGATCACCATCAAATATAGGTTTCCTATGCTCGTAATAGAGGACCTCATGGATTGTTTGGGTGGAGCTTGGTATTTTTCTAAAATTGATCTTAAGAGTGGATACCATCAGATCAAGATTAGACAAAGGGATGAATAGAAGATAGCCTTTAAGACTAATGAAGGTCTTTATGAGTGGCTGGTGATGCCATTTGGTCTGTCCAATGCTCCCAGTACTTTCATGCATCTAATGAATGAGGTATTGAAGGATTTTATTGGTAAATTTGTTGTTGTCTATCTTGACAATATTTTGATTTTCAGCAAGACAAAAGAACATTTGCAGCATTTGGAATAGGTGTTGAAGAAGCTGCATGAGGAGAAACTGATGATCAATATGGAGAAGAGTGTCTTCATGAGGGAAGAACTCACATACCTTGGATTTGTGATATCCCAGGGTAATTTGAAAATGGATCCAGAGAAGGTAAATGCTATTCTGTCTTGGCCAACACCCAAAACTGTCAATGATGTAAGGAGTTTTCATGGGTTGGCAACTTTTTATAGGAAATTCATAAGAGGATTCAGTCATATTTGTGCACCCATTTTGGATACCATAAAAGGAGGGCAAAAATGTAAGTTTGTTTGGAATAGAGCAGCTAATGAGTCTTTTGAGATTCTCAAACAGAAAATAGCAGAGAAACCCATTTTGGTTTTGCCTAATTTTAATAAGTTGTTTACTGTGGAATGTGATGCCAGTAACCTTGTCATTAGTGTTGTCTTGAGCCAAGAAGGCAGACCTGTTGCTTTCTTTAGCGAAAAGTTGAATGATGCTAAAAGGAAGTATTCCACATATGATCTAGAATTGTATGCAATGGTTTAAGCATTGAAAAAATGGAGACATTATCTCTTGCCCAAGGAATTCATTGTTTATACTGACAACCATGCTTTGAGTTTTTTGAATTCGTAGGAGAAGCTAAATCACAGGCATATGAAGTGGGTCGAACAACTCCAAGCATATACTTTTTCCATCAAACATAAGAAGGGACAAGCCAACAAGGTGGCAGATGCTCTGAGCAGAAGAGTGTACACTACACAGGAAATCCAGTTGCAAAGTGTGGGAGTGGATTCTCTCAAGAATATGTACCAGGATGATGAGGACTTTAAAGAGATACATGCAGTTTGTTCACAATTTTCAGATTCCTATCATTTTGATTTTTCTGAGTATTTGTTATAGGAAGGGCTACTGTTCAAAGGTAGCCAACTGTGTGTGCCTAAATGTTCCATGAGGGAGAACATCATAAAAGAGAAACATTGCGGTAGTCTTGGAGGTCATTTTGGACTGGAAAAGACGTTGGAACAAGTGAGAAGGCTTTACTTCTAGCCTAAGATGCAAACAGATGTCAGGAAATTTGTAGAAACTTGTAGCATTTGTCAAAGGGCAAAAGGAACTTCATCCAATGCCGGTCTCTATCAACCACTTCCAATGCCACAAAGGCCATGGGAGTGCATCAGTATGGATTTTGTTTTGGGTCTTCCCTGAACTCAAAGAGGTTTCGACAGTGTATTTCTTGTAGTTGATAGATTCAATAAAATGGCTCATTTTGTGCCATGCAAATGTACTAATGATGCTTCACACATTGTTGGTCTATTCTTTAAGGAGATTGTTCGAATTCATTGTTTGCCATTGAATATTGTCATTGACAGAGATCCCGAATTTATGGGACATTTTTGGCACACTTTGTGGAAGAAATTGGGCGCTCAATTATCTTTCACATCAGCCTATCACCCTCAGACGGATGGACAAACTGAGGTGGTGAATAGATCACTGGGTAATATTTTGAGGTGTTTGACTAAACAGCATGGAGAAGAATGGGATATGGTCATCCCACAAGCAAAATTTGCATATAACGACTCTATCAATCGGAGCATAGGAAAGAGTCCTTTTGAAGTTGTATATGGGATTCATCCCAAGAGAATTTTGGAGCTCAGGCATCTCCACAACATGGAGAAAAGAAGTGCACAAGGAGAAGATTTTGTAGTCAGCATGAAGGATATCCATGATGCTATAAGGGAAACTATCCAAAAGAACACGGGGAAATACAAAGAGAGAGCTGATCAGAAGAAAAGGGATGTCCAATACAAAGTTAGGGATCTGGTAATGGCATATTTGAAGAAGGAAAGACTTCTAAAGGGGCAGTCCATGAAGCTTCTTATCAAGAAGATAGGTCCATGCAAGATTGTACAAAAATTTGGGCCTAATGCATACGAAATTAAACTTCTTCCAGGTTTAGCAATATCACCCATTTTCAATGTGTCAGACCTATTTCCATTTAGAGGAGACAACGTTGCTAGTTCAGGTGTGACAGCAGCAGGGGATGCAGAATAGATTTTTGATTTTCCACCAAGTCAACCAATATAGCTAGAATGTATTTTGGACACCAAAGTTCAGAAGAAGACCAGACATAAAACCTACAATCAATATCTGGTCAAATGGCGTGGTTTGCCTGATACGGATGGTACCTGGATGAACGAGGAAGATATCATCAAGCATGGGGTTACTATTTCAGACTTGGTTCCTCAAGGGACTTGAGATCTTTTAATTTCTGGGAGTATGGTACAGGAGCACCTAACACAAGGTATTTGAATCATGTTTTGTTTAAGAAATCATGTTTGTGTTGTAATAAGGTCTATTTAACCAATGCATGCATTTACTGTTTGTATCTAGGTTCATTTTGTAAGTCCCAAGTGACTTAGGGGACATTTATCAAATTGTAATTGCATAATGCCAAAAATAGCAATACTGCTAAAAATAGGCAGTAGTATTTCCCAGCCACTTGGATTGATCTCCCAGCCGCTTGGAGGCAGTTCGGTACTGCTCTGGGTGAGTTTATAAACCCAAAGGATTGAACCAAATCGATATATCATTTTCATTGTAATCAGATCGAGGAGGAGATTGAATGTAACTGTGCATCTTTAAGGAGAATCTAAGTATTTCTATGTCATCAATTTACTTTTTTTTGTTCTCTATAAATACGAAATTGCATAGCTGTAGATTTCCTTTCCCTTCTATATTTTCGTTGTTGCAAAATGTCGAAGTGAAGCATTCCACTGGTGAGATTTTTGTCGAAATCAGTGGAATGGCTTCATTGTACAATATGTTTTTTTTGTTTCCTGTGTGTTTCATCATTTTACGGCGCAGAGGATTCAGACAGTGTGAGGTGCACAGTAGATCGCCTAGCATCTCCATGTGCTAGGATTCAGTGAAGGCAGACTGTGCAACGACGTATAGGAGTATCAGCGTAGAAAACCCTAGCATGGCCGATAGTAGTTGTTATGCTGATGAGTGAAGGTCTGAAATGACATCAGAATGATCAGCTTATCAGCTATTCTGGAAAAAGTCTGATTGATAGGGAAAGTTACGCTGAAGGTAATTACCAATGGGAAGAATGGCGATATTGGGAGGCAAGTTTAAGATTCTGCCGATGGAAGTAAGTCTTGGCAAAGGAGGTTTCAAGGTCACATCGGCATAAGACTGATCGACGGTAAGACAAATTTGGTTTTGTATTGCGGTTTCACTGTGCACTCTACATCAACAGTGACTTCCGGAGCATCAAAAGGAGAAGTGTTTTTGAGATCTTGAGTGGCCTAAAAGGATAAGTGTTTCAAGGTGAGAGTATAGACCAGACTTGTGTTGAGTAGTCTAGCAAGGTAGAGAGTAGGAGCTTTGATGATAGTCCATAGTGGTTCTTGAAAAGACAAAGGATCAAAGGCAAAAGGTGAAGCTACCATGATAGTGTCAAGTGAAATAACCATCAAAGTGCATGATGTGAAAAGTGTTATTAACCAAATTTTGCATGGACAGTCATGGTGGAAGTTTATGCATTGTAGACCGGACTTCCATCTACTTTCAAACTGATTAGTTGTTGTTTCTAGTCAACTTCATTCTGCATTGAAAACCCTTGAAAATGTCTTGACATTTCTTTGAATCTTGAAAACATCTTTAAAGTAGTTATTTATACCTCTAGAATAGTGACAAAATCTCCTAACATTAAAAAAGGAAGTATGAAAATAGAAGAATGCAATACAAAAATAGTTCGAACAAAAGAAATTGAAAATGCTATTGGAAAGATAGGAGGCCAAAATTTGAACACAATATAGGATTAAAAAAAATAACAAAAAATATAAATAAAGAAAAATAAGAAGGAACATGGGAAAGGAAATAAAAGAAACCAAGGACCAACCCTAAAAATGTTACAAGAGGAAGGGTTAGGATGCGCTGAGGAGAGGGAGAGGCAAAGCAACTAGGATAACACACATTTGTAACAAAAGGAAAGCTAGGGGGATGAAATAAGGGGTTGAGTTGGATACAAGAGAAGGCAAGCACATAGCAATGGATTAGAAAGAGGGGAGGAGGGGCCAACGATTAATGATGGGGATGAGAAAAGGACAAAAAGGGAGGAGGAGGCGAGTTTATTGGTGGGGATGGGAGAAGGACAAGAGGGTGGGGAGAGAGAAGAGGAAAAGGGGTGAGGAGAGGGTGGAAAAAAGGCAAGAGGAGAAGGCCTAGGGTAAAGAAAAGAAGCTAGAGTAGGACAAAGGGAAGAGGGAGGGATGGATATAAATTAGGAATAATGGGGTTTCCTTGGAGGGAATTTTACAAGGGCTACCAAGTAAAACTCAAACTCCACCATTCATCTCAATTGAGATTATTGGGATGGTTGTGAATTTGGATGGCTTCTTTGAGTTTTCTCTTGAAAAAACTTTCATCTTTAACTTGAACTTAGGCATCCTCAAGATGAATGTGGTGTTTTCTTTGGGAAGAGTGTTCCACAAGGGCTAATTTTGAGATTCATTCAAGCTTAATGTTAAGATTATGTTCCTTTATTCTAGTGCTGATAGACCACCCTATTTCACCAATGTATAGAATCCCACTGGAACAATTTAAACTTTATAGACTCCCAAGTTAAGCAAGGTATCTCTAGAATGTTTGGTGGATGAGATGAGGTGCTTGATGCTTGATAAGGGTTTGAAGGCACACTTTAAGCCTTTCTTATGAATGATTTTGGCAATCTTATTGGAAATGTCTTCAAATGTAAGGGAAAGTGGCAACATGGACAACACTAGAGCCCTCATTAGTTAGTTTCAAACTACAGTGAGCTTTGGCTTGTCTAAAACCTCTAGTGATGTGTTTGTTGGGGAACCTATTTAATTTGAAAACCTTGGAAAGGTTGGAGAGTTCTTGGTCTATGTGATTTTTGTCATAAAGCTGGAAGGTCCTAGTAACAAAGGTTTTTGAGATCTCTACTTTTTGTGTTGGATGGTGATGACAGGGCACATGAAGGTATAGGTCTATGTGGGTGACAAGAGAATATTAGTTTTTAGAAATTCATTTATTCACAAGAGCATTTAATGGAGTTTTCTTGGTATCTAATATGGATAAAATAATTAAATAAAAAAAGATTATCAACCCTTCATAGAAAAATAAATTTAAAAATTGATCTACAATTCAACTCTTTTAATACTCCAACACATTTCAAAGGCAAAAAATGACATGCACTCCAACACATTTCAAAGACAAAAAATGACATGCTTCACCAAAATGTAAAATAAAAAGAAAAATAAGGTTTGTGAAAGAGTTAAAACATATTTAAATAAAACCAAACATTTTAGAAATCAATCAAATAAAAATTTGATTAAATAAATTATTGTTGGCTGTTTTTAAATATCATCCACTTCAATAGTCAAAGGTCAATTTTGGCCAATAAAACTAGGACAAATATTCAACACTTTTTATTGTGAATGAGGTGTATTGTTTGACCATTAAAATGGATGATATTTAAGTAATGTGATTATTGCTTACAATGGAAAATAAATTATAACTTATTTTTAAACTGCAACAACAAATTATAAACAATCAGTTTTTAAAACTATTGTTTTCAGACAAGTCGCTGAACATGCAAAAGTTGCCAAGATAACACGTCAGATTTTTTTTAAAAAAATTGCAGGCCTTGCACGGCACCGTTCTTATCGAGGTCGTCCCGCGTGCTTTTTGGCTTTTGATGCCCAACAGAACTCATAATCTATTAAAAAATTAAGATAAAATAAAATACTAGTTTGGCTTATATTTAATTTCAGTTTTGGTGTTTTGATAAGAAATTCACTGCACATGAATATTTGACTAAAATAATTCTACAAACACTTTTATGCCGCCTGAGAATAAAAACATTATACAAAGACATTTATACTGCTAGCCCTTGCGACGGTTAAAACATTATACAGAAGACATTGGATTTCTTTCTTGGTTTCTTTGGATAGCAATGAAGAATGGCAGGGCATGCAGTAGTTGTTCCGTATCCAGGGCGAGGCCACATCAATCCCATGATGCAGCTCGCCAAACAGCTCGCCTCTCATGGAGTCTCTGTTACATTCGTGCTGACTGAGTCATGGCACAAGACCATTACACAGGCCGACGACGATCCTTTTTCCCATGCTCGAAAGCTTGGCCTCGACATTCGGGCAGGCGTTATTCCAGACTGCGTGGTGGGAGAGTCAGAAAGGTGGGCTAACATGAGGGCATTTTTTCTCTCGCTCTCAAACATGGAAGCTCATGTGAGCGAACTTATAACAAACCTCAATCGCTCGGGAACCACCCCGTCCTGCATAGTGGCCGACACTGGGCTCCACTGGGCTATGCCTTTAGCTAAAAGACATGCTCCCCTCTCTGTTGCCCTGTGGCCGATGTCTGTCACAATTTTTTCCATCTTTTATCATTCACACTTGGGTAAAGAAGAAAACCAAGAACCATTAGCAGTTAAATTATTTGAGGCTTGGTAGCTTCAAAAAAATAGATACTGATTGTTTATAATGTGTTGTTGCAGTTGGGTTGGAAAGTGTTGGATTGTGAAGTCCAAAAGACACGGCATTTTCTCCTGCCAAAATCTTGATTCTTGATTTTCCTTATTCATTATGGATATTGTTCTATTAAAGAGAGATGTATTGCTGCTGTTAAGCATTGTATTCGCACTTCATACAGAGATAATATAATTGTTCCCCTGCTCCTATGGATGTAGCCAGTTTATGGTGAACCACGTTAAATTTGTTGTCTCGTGTGTGTGATCTTAATTGTGTGTTCTATTTCACTTTGCTTCCGCTGTTCCATTTAATTTAACAATTGATATCAGAGATCGGTCAAGGAGCTGGTTGAGAAATTCGTGACGAATTTCGAAAAAATGGAAGAAGCGGACAAGTGGAGAATAGAGAAATTTTTAGGGCAGAATTTTGGACTTTGGGAGCTGCAAATTCGTGCCCTACTAATTCAAAAAGACTTAACTATCACGCTAAAAGGAAAATCAGCAAAACCGGAGAAGATGACAGATGACGAATGGGATGTGATGGATCAAAAAGCACCTGCTACAATTATCGTCTCGCTGTCCAGCAATGTCTTATTTAATGTTGCAACAGAAATTTTGGCAAAACAAATTTGGGACAAGCTTTGCGACATGTATGAGACGGCATCCGCAACCAATAGGGTCTTCTTGTTAAAGAAGTTATTCAATCTAAAAATGAAAGAGGGAAAAGGTTTTCAAATCACTTGAACGAATTTAACATTGCAATCAGCCAACTAGTTTCTGTAGAAATCAATTTTGATGATGAAATGAAGGCTATGCTACTCTTGTGCTCTCTTCCCGACATCCGAGATAATGTTGTGATGACGATCAACAATTCAGCACCTGGGAGAAGAGGATTCGAAGAGAAGGAAAAGAAAGCAATGTTAAGATTTGACAATGTCGCTGCCACCCTTCTCAACGAAGACATGAGGAGAGGACAAAATAAAATATCCAGTGAAGCCTTGGTTTTAGGCAATAGGGGAAGAACCCAAGATCGAGGAAAAAAAAATAGGAGAAGATCTAAATCAGCCAAGAGATCAAAGTCAAGAGGACAGAAAGAAGGTTGTTGGTTTTGCGGAAAAGATGGACATGTCAAGAAGGATTGTTGGTGTTACAAGAAAGCCCAAAAATAGCTGAAAGAAAAAGAGGTTAAAACGACTCTTGAAGATGATGGAGGAGCTCTTGTCTTGGCAACAAGTGAAGTTTAAACCAACTCATGGATATTAGATTCCGGTGCCTCCTTTCATGCAACATCAAATCAGGACGCCTTCAAAACATATCAAGAAGGAAAATTTAGCAAAGTCTATCTCGGTGACAATGAGCCGTGTGAGATAATCAGCAAAGGTGATATATTGCTATAACTAAAGAATGGAAGCAAGTGGCTACTAAATGATGTAAGACATGTTCCTAAACTTAAGAGGAACTTGATTTCAGCTGGACAACTTGATGCTCAAGGTTGCAACATCACTTTCTCTTCCAACATTTGGAAAGTAACCAAAGGAGCTTTAGTTGTTGTGAAAGGTAGCAAATAAGGATCTCTTTATGTGCTCAAATGTACCGCTAAAGTGGGAGCTGTGATGGCCGTAGTTGATAGCGGGACAGAACTTTGGCGTAGGAGACTTGGCCATATGAGCAAGAAGGGAATGGAAGTTTTACTCAAAAGAGGCCAACTTTTTGGTTTACAATTAGCAGATTTAGAGCTATGTGAGCATTGTATTTATGGGAAACAAAGGCGGGCCAGCTTCTCCAAAACTAGACATGACAAGAAGTCAAGACCCTTGGAACTCGTGCATTCGGATGTCTTCGGTCCCACAGAGGTAACCTCCATTGGAGGAGCAAACTATTTTGTAACTTTTTTAGATGATTGCACCCGTAAACTTTGGGTCTATATGCTCAACAGAAAATCAGAAGTGTTTGCAAAATTCAAAATTTTTAAGGCTGTTGCTGAAAATCAAATTGGGAGCAAAATTAAATGTCTAAAAATTGACAATGGGTGGGAGTTTTGCTCTTTAGATTTTGATATTTTTTGTACAGATAACGGCATTCAACACATCAAGGTTGTACCATTTACACCTCAAGAAAATAGTACAGTCAAAAGGATGAATTGCACGATTCTAGAGAGGGCACGAAGTATGCTCTCTAATGCTGGTTTGAGTAAAGAATTCTGGGCTGAGGCAGTTAACACGACGGTTTATTTGATCAACCGAAGTCCTTCCACTAAACTGGACTTTGACATTCTGGAAGAAGAGTGGTTTGAAAGGAAGATCTCCTACAATCATCTTCGAGTCTTTGGCTGTGAGGCGTTCGCTCACATTCCAAAGGAAAAGCGAACAAAATTAGATTTCAAATCCAAACAATGTATCTTTGTCGATTATGGGGAAGAGCAATACGGATTTAGGTTGTGGGATCCTGTTGCAAAGCAAATCATTCGTAGTCGTGATGTGGTATTCAACGAAAAAGAGTTCCTAGCCCTGCAAGCACAAAAAACACAAGAAAAAGAGTATATATCAGTTGATGATATTAGGTGTGATACGTAGTTTTCACATCTGAAAGTGGCATTAGATATAGATTCAAATCTAGCACTAGCACAAGGTAACCAAATTACACTGCCACCACTTAATTTTGGTTCACATTCTGTAAATGTTGATATTAATGAGCACTCAGGCTCATATCCGCCATTGAACATCTATCCAGAGGGAGTTACTCCCACGCGGGTTGAAGGCCATATGACTCTGCCATATACATATTCTAATGACTGTGGTGCTAAGGAATCAAATGCATCACACAATAGTTCCCATCTGCCATCCCTGCCCTCACAGCATGTTGAAATTTCTTTACAATCAGCGACCCCACCATCACTGGTAAATGCCACATCTCCCTTGAAAGGTCTAAGCTCAAGACAATACATTCCATCACACCATGCTTTGCATCCTTCATAGTCATTCAAATCGTTGCCAGCTGAGAACCCTACACCACCTAGAAACTCTGATGCAGGTGTTGGAAATATGCAAAATGCAGTGGGAAATGCCCCCACGTCGGTTCAACAGGCAGAGACTTTGGGACAATGCTTTCATAATTATGGTGTAGGGCAATCAAAAGAAGATCAAATTTCATTGCCTTAACTTTATAATTCATTGTCATATGGACAACGACCTCAGCAAGATGTGGAAGAAATCTCAACACAGCATGTCACGTATCCATTACAAAGTCTAAGCTCAAGTTATTTGACTCCCACGCAGTTGCCTTCTAATACACATTCTTTGCACAATTTTAATGCCACGCAGCCTGTAGAAAGTCCAACGCAACCACTCTATGTGCAATCACTACCAAAACAACATTTAATAAGATAGTCAGTAGAATCAAGGGAGCACAATTTAAACAATTAATAGGCACAGAGCATTGAACAAGGCACTGAACATGGCATTTTGTAAATTCCTCCATTAAGGAGGTCTACCAGGGAGAGAAAACTTCCTTCAAAATTTGATGATTATCAGTTGCTTATATCTGATCAATCAGAGCCAACTACATTCCGAGAAGCTTGCAATGATAGGGACAACAAGAAGTGGATGGCTACAATGAAGGATGAAATGGAGTCACTAATGGCAAACCATACATGGGATCTGGTCCGGCTTCCACCTGATCGCAAAGCTTTGAAGAATCAGTGGGTCTATAGAATCAAAGAGGAAGAAGGTGGCACAAAATGCTATAGGGCCAGACTTGTTGTGAAAGGATATGATCAACAAGAGGGAGTAGACTTCAATGAGATATTTTTACCAGTCGTGAAGATGAACACAATTCGAGCTATTTTGGGCTTGGCAGTAATTTATGACCTTGAGCTTGAGCAACTCGATGTCAAAACCACATTTCTCCATGGTGATATAGAAGAGGAATTGTACATGCATCAGCCAGAAGGTTTTGTCAAGCAAGGGCATGAAAATTTGTTTTGCAAATTAAGGAGAAGCTTGTATGGGCTAAAACAAGCCCCAAGGCAGTGGTACATCAAGTTTGATAACTTCATGATGAAGAATCAGTTTTTACGTTGTGAATCTGATCCATGTTTATACTACAAGGTCTTGCCAAGTGGTGAATTTGTTTTATTGCTACTCTATGTTGACGACATGCTCATTACCGACACCAACATGAGAGTCATTGCTGATTTAAAGCAACTCTTGGGAAACAAATTTGCAATGAAGGACCTCGGGGCAGCAAAGAAGATTCTTGGCATGACCATCATTCGGGACAGAAAGAAGAAAGAAATTAGATTGACTAAGCAAAAATATATTGAAAAAGTTTTGGACAGATTCAATATGAGAAGTGCTAAGCCGGTTAGCACTCCACTTGCTGATCATTTTCACTTGTCTTCTGCATTGTGCCCCAAGACACAAGAAGAACAAGATTACATGAAGAACATTCCATATTCTTCATCTGTGGGAAGTCTAATGTATGCAATGATATGCACCCGTCCTGATATTTCCCAAGCAGTGGGAGTTGTGAGCCAGTTGATGAGCAATCCCGGAAAAACTCATTGGGAAGCTGTGAAGTGGATATTGAGTTATCTAAAAGGCACTTCAGATTATGCCTTATGCTTTGGTGGGAAAGTTGCACAGCTACAAGGCTTCGTTGACTCTGATATGGCGGGTGACTTGGATAAAAGAAGGTCTACATCAGGTTATGCTTTCACTTTTGCCGGGGCAGCTATCAACTGGGTCTCAAGATTGCAACAAGTAGTTACTCTTTCCACTACTGAGGTTGAGTACATTGCCCTCACTGAAGGAGCAAAAGAAATGGTTTGGTTGCAGCATTTGTTTACTGAATTGGGTTCCAAACAGCAAGTTTTCACACTCTTTTGTGACAGTAACGACGCTATTCATTTGGCCAAGAATGCGGCATTCCACAACAGAACCAAACACATTGAGATGAGGTATCATTTCATCCATAGCATGATTGAAGAAGGCAAGTTGTAAGTTCAAAAGATCGTCACCAAGATCAATCTGGTTGATGCATTGACCAAGGTTGTACCTCGAGAGAAGTTCAAATTCTGCCGGGCTTCTCTCAGCATTGTCAAGATGTGATAGTAAGGCTGGAGTAGGGGAGTGAGCAGCAATCAGTGGACTTCAAGTGGGAGATTGTTGGATTGTGAAGTCCAGAAAACACGTCATTTTCTCCCGCCAAATTCTTGACTCTTAATCTTTCTTATCCATTATGGATATTGCTCTATTAAAGAGAGATGTATTGCTGTTGTTAAGCATTGTATTCGCATTTCATACAGAGATAATATAATTGTTCCCCTGCTCCTATGGATATAGCCAGTTTAAGGTGAACCACGTTAAATTTGTTGTCTCGTGTGTGTGATCTTAATTGTGTGTTCTATTTCACTTTGTTTTCGCTGTTCCATTTAATTTAACAGAAAGCTGCATAGATTATATTCCTGGTGTGCCTTCATTAAAGCGGAAGGAACTTCCGAGTCCACTTCTTTCTCTCTCCCCTACGAGCAACGGGATTGCAGTGCTTTAAATATGTGAGAGAAGCAGATTGGATTGTTGGGAATTCTTTCTACGCCTTGGATTTTAGGGCAGTGGAGGCCCTGTGGCACAAAACTCCTGTGTAGTGTGTGGGTCCCTTGAACTTGTCCTCCACCCAGTGGGGAGATGGGAAGGACGCTTCACAGTGCAGTCAATAGCTTGATTCGAAACCGGCATGGTCGGTCATCTACGTTTCCTTCGGCAGCTTTATTAATGTGGCGAGAGCTCAGGTGGGGGAAATAGCCGCGGGTCTTATGCAGAGTGGGTACTGTTTTGTGTGGGCACTTCGTCTGGATAAAGAGGCATCTCATGTCTCAGAAATGTTGGGGGCTGGATTTTTGGAGGAGTGTAAAGAGCAGGGCTTGGTTGTGCCCTGGCTTATTCAGGAGGAGATTCTTTCACATCCTTCGGTGGGAGGGTTTTTCAGCCACTGTGGATGGAACTCCATTATGGAGAGCATTTTGGCAGGTGTTCCCATGTTGGGATTTCCTCTTGCGATGGAGCAATTTGTCAACTGCACGCTCGTTGTGGACGAATGGAAGTTTGGGGTGAGGGGGAGGAGTAAAGAGGATGAAATAGGATTATACAAGCGAAAGAGATTGGCAGAAAGGTGAAAGTGTTAATGGAAGGGGAGGAAAGCGTGAGATTAAGAGGAGCAGTCCAGAGATTTAACGAGCTTGGCAGAGAGGAAGTCATCAAAAGGACTGCCCGCCACTAATTTGAAACTACTTGCCGATAACTTGAAAGCGGTCAAATGCCCATGAAAGAAATAAGAGAACATCAAGCTATTTGAGATGAGTTATTGATTTCACCAATCTGCCTTTGTTGTGACAGTCACTACAGAAATAATCATCAATGAAACCCATTCAAATGAAATTCATTTTTTATTTTTCATTCTCTTACTCTTCATTTTATGATAGATCATGGCATGTGCTTGTTGATAATAAAAATTATTACACAATTAAATAAAAAAACTAATACATAATATTATAGATTCTGGAAATTTGATATCTTTAATCAAAACTAAGAAAACCTGTTGGAATCGTCATTGTTGATGTTGTTTAGCTCTCTACGATGAAAGCTGTGAAGGGAAAGCTAGTAAAACTTCCTACTATTAAAAACTAGCTGTAATTTTTAACCCCTGCCATAAGGCTGGAAACTATTGTTTTGGACTAACTAAAATTGCATTAGAGCTCATTGAAATACGTGCCGGAGGAAATATCAAACGCTAATCAAAGGTTTCAAGGGTTTTTTTGGGCTGAACGCATTTTCCCCTGCGGCAATTGGCGGGCCATTTTTCCTAATGTTTTTCATGGTTCTGGACATGACGCGCTGCAGTTTGATCAGTTTGTTCAAGGGCAAGTGTCAACCTCAGGAGTGATTTGTGAGATAGGTGTATCCACACCTGGCTGCGATTGCTGAGTTCATTGCTACATTGTTGTTTTTATACATCGCAATTGCTACTATGATTGGTTACAAGAGAAATGCTGCAAATTGTGGAGGTGTTGGGATTCTGGGTATTGCCTGGGCCTTTGGGGGCATGATCTTTGTGCTGGTTTACTGCTCTGCTGGTATTTGAGGTCTATAGTGTTGCATCTTTTTAAGAAGCAGTCCTCGTACTCATCTGAGTTTTAGTTCAGATTTTTTGCTCAAGATTCGGCGCACAACCAAATGGAGCGTCAGAGTGCTCTTGTGGCCTCGGTTTCTGATGCACATCTTTTTGTGTTTGCAGGTGATCATATTAATCCTGCTGTGACTTTTGGCCTATTTTTGGCTAGGAAGGTGTTCTTATAAAGGGCTGTTTTATACATGGTAGCTCAGTGTCTGGGTGCCATCTGTGGAACTGGACTTGTGAAGGCATTCGAGAAGAGTTACTATGACACTTATGGAGGTGGGGCCTGTTAGTTTTATAATTAGATTTAAAGCAATCAGAAAATGCAATACAATGAACAATGAACACAACAAGATACCTTGGGAAAACCCAACAACAATATATCTCTTATATATTGAATGATAAGAACAGCAATCTGCTTTACAATGGCCAAATCCAAGGCCTACAGGTATGGCTTCACTTCTTGAAGCACAATGAATAAGTCCACACTTGATAAATCTGATTTGATCTTGAAATAACTTGATCTGCTCCTTAGAAGTCTGCTCTACCTTGTGAATTAAGCTTGTAATTGAATGTGTTTTATTGAGAGAGCAATGACCTTATATATATATGTGTGTGTGTGTGTGTGTGTGTGTGTGGGACGCACCCTTTCACAAGTGTTCGGCCTCATTACAATGTTAATTTGGTCGGCCTGTAGAAGGATCCGACTGAAGCTAAAAACATCAACAGGGCCAACTCAATAGCCAGTGCCTACTCCAAGGGAGTGGGTTTGGGTGCTGAAATAGTTGGGACTTTTGTGTTGGTGTACAATGTTTTCTCTGCAACTGATCCTAAACGCAATGCCTGGGACTCTCATGTTCCTGTATGTTGTCTTTTACCTTGTATTTTTCTTGATATTGAACTTGCTTTTGGCCTGAGACCAATCTGGGTATTCTGTGAGGCACCTAACTTTGACTTTGTAAAGAAGGTTCAGCCAACACCATATTGTCCTTAAAAACAGCACTCTCGAGGAATTGAACTTGTGGGTCATTTTACTTGTTTTCCATATGGGTTATAACTGAACAATGTTTTGTGTGTAGGTCTTGGGTCCATTGCCCATCAGGTTTGCTATTTTCATGGTACACTTGGCATCAACCCTGCAAGGAGCTTTGGAGCTGCTGTAATTTATGGTTATCAGAAAATCTAGGATGAGCATGTGAGTAGCTATCTTCTGATTGGGGCAAGCTCTGTGTTATAGTTTCAAGCCCCTGCCTTGGTTCCATTGAAAACATGCACTTCTTTTAGTACTCGTTTATGTTTTTCCAAAAAAAAATTTGGTCTTGTATGGAGTATGGTGATGGTCAATATAATCCATAAGCCCTTGTCATACGGAATTAGCTTTTCCAAGGGGAAATCAGGATAATTCCTATTTCTCTGGGCTTCGTGCGTCACTGCCGCCAAGCGCAATGCTTCTCCACACATAGGTATTTAGTTTCTTTTCCTCTGCCTTGGAAATTGTTAAAATCTGTAGAAAACATAAGGTTTTGGGTTGCATTATGTGAAAATCAAAAAACACTTCAACAATGTTTTCTGAACTTTTTAATGTTTTCTCTTGTGCGCTAAGAAATTAGCAAAATTTTCCAATTTCTTTTGAAGTTCTTGACGTTCTGGATTGCAGTGGGAAAATTTCTGGAAGAAGCCAAAAAAATTTTGAATCTTGCTTTTCATTTGAAAATTTTCTTCTAAAGTTTTCATGTTTTTGTAAGCCTCTGCCTTGCATTTGCAAAACTTTTCGAAGATAAAAAATCTACAAATTTTTAGTTTTTTTGAAGGCCTTAGAAATTTGGAGACTTGTTATCCCTGGTAAAGAAAATTCTAAAAATTCAATTTCTTTAAAGCTTTATCTTGCTTTCTGAAATTGTTGTGGAAATCTTCTTGAAGAACTCTAGAAAAATGAACTCTTGTCAATCTATTGAAATAAATCTGAAACTCTAGAATTTCTATTGAAATAAATCTAAAACTCTAGAATTTCTATGTTTTTAAAAGCTTTGGCTTGCATTGTGACAAAATTGCAGAAATTTTCAAGAACTCTGGAAATTTGGAGTTATTTTTTTCTTTTTTTTTTGGAAAAGGTGCAAAGCACCCAGACTAGAAATATATTAAAATTGAAATTTGAAACTACATAGGGGGCCCAAAAAGTGCAAAGAGGTACAACAGCCAGACCTGACAAACACACTGGCATACGGGACGCATCCAAGAAAACAACATTGAAGAAAGGCGGATATCAAGGAGAAGAAAAGAAAAGATGTTACATGATGAGTGGTAAGCCATAAATCTACCATAGGCACAGCCAAGAGACTCCCCAAAGTGGCTTACTACCCACCTAAGTAGCCATACACGCTTTTAATGTATTAACATTCCCAAGACATCTGCCAACTGGAAAGGCAGTAAATAATGGCAAGATCTACATAGGATTTGCCCATTGGGGTTAGAAAGTACACCAATCTATCACTGATGTGACTGTCTAGGGAAGGCATATGTGTGAAAGCATAAATGCTAAGATTTGACAACCTCAACCTTTACTAGCACCACCACCCAACTTCTCCACTAAGGATGCTTCCAACTCCCTACCTGATGCCAACGCCACCACCACAAACTCCCACAACTCCATCACCAAGGACGTCTACAGCACCTCCATCCTACAACCCCACCTTCTACACCTTATCCAGCTGCTTATCATCACCATTGTCTCCCCATAAACCTAACAAGCAATTGACAATGATAGTGGAGACCATAAGTCATCCACGCATGCGAACAAATAAAAAACAAGAGTTGACAAGCGATATGCAAATACGAAATGCCACGGGAGTAGCCAGTAAGTGCTCCTGATGTAGCTATCTACCAACACGAGGCCCCAAAGACTTTTAATGCAAAGGCATTAAGAAGTGCCCCAACGAGGTCTGTTAGAAGACCTACACGTAAGGATGGAAAACATAAAAGCAATCAACTCACTCATCGAAAAACTGTCCATTATAAGGATAGAAAAGGACATGAATCTATCCGCCCAAAGATTTGCACATGTCAAGGCCATAAAAGCCAAGATTTAGAATTGGCATGCTGTCCAACTCCACCGCCAAGCCCGCAACCACCATTGCAACCAAGACTATTTGGACAACACCTAGCCCATGTCGACCTACAAGCCGCATCCACCACCGACACCACTCCCAAGGACGCAACCAATACTACCACCACCACCATACTTGTTTCCCCCATTCAAACCACCATCAGTAACACCACGAAGGCCCCACATGACACCTTTTGATGGGGAGCACACAACAAAAATAGCAGATCAGGCCTAATAACCTTGCAATCAGCAAGACTTCACATATGAGCCGCCAAACATTTCCATCGACCGAACAGCCACCATCAGGACAACTTTCTAAAGTCACTCCGTCGTCTAACTTACGCCGATAACTGTCTTCCTTTGGCCGATTCGCCAAAAATGTCATCTCACAGTTTACTTCCTATGAACCCTAGCACATGGAGATGCTAGGTCATCCTAATGCGTGAAACGCCCTGTCTGGATCCTTTGCACTGTCGAACAATGGAACAAAATAGAAAATGAAAGCAAATATTTATACAACAAAGCCATTCCACTAATTTTGACAGAAATCTCACTAGTGGAATGCTTCACGACGCCATACGACAACAATGGAAAATGCAAAATGAATGGAAATCTATAGTTACATGATTTATAGTGATAAGAAACATAAATCAATTGGACAGAATAGAATTGCTTTATTACTCCTAAGCACAACACAATCACATTCGATCTGATTACATTCATGATCATTTGGTTCCTTCCTCAGGGTATTTATCAACTCGCCTTGAGTAGTACCAAACTGACTCCAAGCGGCTAGGAGACCAATCCAAGCGGCTGGGAGACACTACTACCTATGTTTGGCATTATTGCTATTTTTAGCATTATGTGATTACAACTTGACAAATGTCCCCTAAGTCACTTGGGACTTACAAAATAGACCTAGATACAAACTGAAATGAAAATGCATTGGTCAAATAGACCTTATTACAAGAGAAAACATGCTTTTGTAGGTGCCCCTGTACCATACTCCCTGGGTGAAAGTTGTCTCAAGTCCTCTTAGAGACTAACTGCTGCAAATCACCACCCTGCTTTTTGATGTTTGCTTCCAGCATCCATGTGGCTTCTGAGTCTGGAAGGCCTTGCCATTTGACTAAGTGCTCAAAGTAGGTCTGATTTCTTGTCTTCTTGGCTATCCTGCTATCCAAAATGCATTCCATCTTCGGTGGTTCCTAAGGTGGTAAATGTTGCACCCACTCTACATTGTCTTAGACATAATCTGTTGTACCTTTGCCTATATTAGGACTCCTATATAATGTTAGATCAGCAACATTAAAAATAGGTGAAATAGCAATATCATCAGGGAGTTTAATTTTTTAAGCATTAGAACCATATTTCTCCAGAATTTGACAAGGTCCAATTTTTCTCATCATTAACTTGTTGTGGCTTCCCTTGGGTAGTCTGTTCTTGTTGAGATGAACCATGACCATATCTCCTATTTGGTACTACACATCCCTTCTTCTTTGATCCACTCTAGCCTTGATCTTCTGAATGTTCTGGTGTAGAGTATCTCTGACTTGTTGATGGATCTCTGTCATAGCCTTTGCAAATGTATCAGCATGTCCACTCCTTTTGTCGAACCCTTGAACATCTCTTAATTCAAAAAGAACTCTAGGATGACTACCATAAACAACTTCAAAAGGACTTAAACCTGTGCTTCTATTTGTAGAATCATTATAGGCATACTCTGCTTGTGGGAGTACCACATCCCAACTACTGCCATGTTCTCTTGTCAAACATCTCAGTAGATTGCCTAATGACCTATTCACAACCTCAGTCTGGCCATCAGTCTGAGGATGATAGGCGGAACTAAAAGACAAATTTGTACCCAATCTTTTCCATAAGGTTCTCCAAAAATGTCCCACAAATTTGTTGTCTCTGTCAGATACAATACTCAAAGGTAACCCATGAATCCTGACAATTTCTTTAAAGAACAAACCTACAATGTAACTAGCATCATTGGTGGTCTTACAATGAATAAAGTGCACCATTTTGCTGAATCTATCTACCACAACAAACACACTATCATGACCTGTCCTTCTCTTGGGCAATCCCGTCACAAAATCCATACTCAAACTTTCCCAAGGTCTGTTTGGTATGGGCAAAGGTTGGTATAGTCCTGCATTGGTTGAGACTCCCTTTGCTCTCTGGCAAATCATACAACTCTCAACAAACCTTCTGATATCAGATTACATCCTTGGCCAAAAGCAAAACCTTCTTACAAGATCTAAGGTCTTATTAAGCCCAAAATGTCCTCCTAAACCACCACAATGTTTCTCCTTCACTATATTATCCCTCATTGAACACTTAGGGATACATAGTTGGCTTCCTTTAAACAAAAGTCCATCCTACAATGTATAATCCAAAAAGTCACTGTGGAAAGCATTGGCAAACTCACTACATACCCTATAAATCTCCTTAAAATCTCGGTCCTCTTCATACAATCCTTTGAGTGACTCAACACCCATACTTTGTAGCTGCACTTCTTGCACTGTCAACACCCTTCTGCTTAAATCATCAGCAACCTTATTGGTTATCACTTTCTTATGCTTGATGATGAAGGTGTAGGATTGAAGAATTTCCACCCATTTCATGTGTTTATGGCTAAGCTTTTCCTGTCCATTCAAAAATCTGAGAGCATGATTGTCAGTGTATACAATAAATTCTTTAGGAAGCAAATAGTGCGCCATTTCTTCAGAGCTTGTACCATAGCATACAACTCTAAATCATAAGAGGAGTATTTCCTCTTGGCTTCATTTAACTTTTCACTAAAAAAGGCTACTGGTCTGCCTTCTTGACTCAACAATGCTCCTATGGCCAGTCCACTTGCATCACTTTCAATTGTGAAAACCTTATTGAAATTAGGTAACACTAAAATAGAGAATTTAGCAAGTTTTTGTTTCAGACTATCAAAGCTCCTATCTGCTTCTCTCGTCCACACAAACTTCATCTTACCTCCACCCTTGATGGTCTCCAACATAGGGGCACAAATGTCACTATAGTTCTTAATGAATTTCTTGTAAAATGTGGACAAACCATGGAAACTTCTGACCTCTCCGGCTGTCCTAGGTGTAGGCCAATTCAAAATAGCTTCTACCTTGGAAGGATCCATTTTTAAATCACCCTTAGAGATGACAAAACCTAGGTACACCAATTCTTGTTTCATTAAGTCACACTTTTCCAAGTTTATCAATAATTTCTAATCTTGCAACCTCTTCAAGACTAGCTCCAAATGTTTCAAGTGTTCTTCCTTGCTCTTACTAAACACCAAAATATCATCAAGGTAGACTACCACAAATTTTCTTATGAAATCCTGCAACACCTCATTCATCAGCCTCATAAAGGTGCTAGGGGCATTTGAAAGACCAAACAGCATCACAAGCCACTCATACAACCCTTCATTGGTTTTGAAAGTTGTCTTCCACCCATCCCCTTCTCTTATCCTTATCTGATGGTACCCACTCTTCAAGTCCATCTTAGAGAAATAGGTAGCACCTCCCAAATAGTCCATTAGGTCTTCAATTCTAGGAATAGGAAACCTGCATCTGATGGTTATCCTACTTATTGCCTTGGAATCAGTACACAGTCTCCATTTCCCATCCTTCTTTGGGGCTAAAAATATAGGTACTGCACATGGGCTAAGGCTCTTCCTTATCATCCCTTTGTTTAGGAGTTCTTGAATCTAATTTACTATCTCTTCATTCTGCTGAGGTGTCATCTTATATGCTGCCTTATTAGGAAGTACTGCTCCTAGTATGAGATCTATCTGATGGCTAATGTCTCTGACAGGTGGTAGGGAATCAGGTATATCTTTTGCAATCACTCCTTTGTAACTCTCAAGCAAATCCCTGACCTCCTTAGGTCCTACTTCTCTCACACTTTCCTTCTTTTTTTTCCATAGGCTTTACAATCAAAGCAAAACCTACTTCGTCACCTTCCTTTAATGTATCCATGAATTCTTTCTCTCCTACCATCATTACACTAGACCCTACATGCTATGAATCCTCTTCTACCAATGACTGTATCCCATAAGTCACACCATCCTTTTGGAATGAGTAAGCATTCTTTTCTCCATCATGATGAGCCTTCCTGTCAAACTACCATGGTCTGCCTAACAAAAGATGGGAAGCATCCATTGGAAGGATGTCGCACAAAATTTTGTCTCTATACCCCCCAATACTGAATTCTACCCATGCCTGTTCATTGATGAGTATGTGCTGCCCCTTATTCAACCAACTGACTTTATAGGGACTGCTATGGGGTATGTTTTCTAACTTCAACTTATTCACTGCTTCCAAAGATATAATGTTATCAGTAGAACCAGAGTCAATAATAACCTTACAAACCTTACCTTGGATTTTGCAGTTGATTCTAAACAAACCCCTTCTTTGAAATGGTTCAGTCTGCATTGGTTCCTTGAGCAGCGTCCTTTTGATCATCAGAGTCTCTCCCGTTGCTAATGCTAGATTCACTTCAGGAGATGTCACACTCCTTGCATCTTCTTGAATCAAGGTGGTTCTCTTCTCACTACCATGAGAAGTTGAGGCCTTCTCTAGACACTTCTATGTCGGGTGCCCTATCTGACTGCAGTTATAACATCTCATATTGGAGAATTTGGATCCTCTACCTGATCCACTTGTCCCACCTCTTCCATTAGGCCTTCTTCCTCAGTAGCCTCCTCTGCTACTAGAGTCCCCAACTTGTTCTTCTTGGATAGACTCGCCACTAGGCCTCTGGTTAGGACTTCTTCCTCCAAAACTACCTCTTTTTATATTCCTTCCACCTCTACCTCTATTATTCTACTCACTCTTTCTTTTTATCCTCGCTTCAGCCCTTAAGGCCAATTGGAAACACTTGTTCACTATTTCTGGTGCTAAGATGCTGATCTCATCTTGAATGTTCATCCTTAGGCCATTCAAGTACCTGGCCACCTTCTCTAACTCTTCTTCTTGTCTCTTTGATCTGAGACTGAGTTTATGAAACTATTGTGTGTATGCATTCACATCAAGGTCTCTCTATCTGAGATTCTGAAACTTCCTATACATCTGCACGTTATAGTCTAGAGGTAAGAATTGTGCCTTGATTTTGGTCTTCATCCATTCCCAGGAGGTTATCATATTCTTCCCCTCCTTGACTCTCTCTCCTTGCTCATAATTCCACCATGCAAGAGTAGATCCCTTCAATCTTGCCTTTGCCAACTTAACCCTCTTATCATCAAGGACTTCTTTGTATTTGAAATGATTGTTCAATGCCTCAATCCAATCAATCACCTCTTCAATTTCCATACTTCCACTATACATATGTAACCCATCTATGGTGTCCCTATTGACTGACTGCAATGCATTTATAAATGCCCTCTGGTCTGCTAGTATCTCTTTTGTCCTCTTACTAGTTTCAGCAATTTCTGCATCATCTTCATCGCTGTCACTTTCATCTTCCCTATCTTTTCTTTTGGATTGTTTGAACTCTCCCAACTTGGATTCAAGCATCTCCTCGATCATCTTCTTAACGGCGTCCTGTGACATACTTTTGGGAGGCATCCTCTTTGCCTTTGTCTTGCTTTCTTTGTCTGACATAAACATTCACAGACAACAACCAAACGCCAACACTCCTGCAAGTTCTCAATTTGACTTGCCGCCCAAATCTTTAACTTGGCTCTGATACCACTATGATGGGGAGCGCACAGCAGAAACAGAAGATCGGGCCTAATAACCTTGCAATTAGCAAGACTTCACATATGAGCCTCCGAACATTTCCATCGACCAAATAGCCACCATTGGGACAACTTTCTAAAGTCACACCATCGTCTGACTTACACCAATAATAGTCTTCCTTCGGCTGATTCACCAAAAACGCTGTCGCACAGTTTACTTCCCGTGAACCCTAGCATATGGAGATGCTAGGTCATCCTACTGCGCGAAACACCCTGTCTAGATCCTCTGTATTGTCAAACAATAGAACAAAATAGAAAATGAAAGAAAATATTTATACAACGAAGCCATTCCATTGATTTCGATAGAAATCTCAGTAGTGGAATGCTTCATGACGCCATACGGTGACAATGGAAAATGCAAAATGAATGGAAATCTACAGTTACACGATTTAGAGTGATAAGAAATGGAAATCAATTCGACATAATAGAATTGCTTTATTACTCCTGAGCACAACACAATCACATTCGATCTGATTACATTCATGATCATTTGGTTCCTTCCTCGGGGTATTTATCAACTCGCCCTGGGTAGTACCAAACTGACTCCAAGCGGCTGGGAGACCAATCCAAGCAGTTGGGAGACACTACAGCCTATGTTTGGCATTATTGCTATTTTTAGCATTATGCGATTACAACTTGACAAATGTCCCCTAAGTCACTTGGGACTTAGAAAATAGACCTAGATACAAATTGAAATGAAAATGCATTGGTCAAATAGACCTTATTACAAGAGAAAACATGCTTTTGTAGGTGCCCCTGCACCACCTTCCACCACTTCCTCTATCTTCACCACCCCAGAGCCACAAGGACCTCCATCAAGGCCAGATCCTCCTCCCAATCCTTGACAGTGCCATCACTACCTTCTAAGCTAAAATTTCAGCCAAACCCATCTCCAATGCCAATGCCCAAGCCAAGGCCCAAACCATTACAATCTCTAGCACCATCAATGCCATCACCAAGACCTAGTCTAGATCCAAAAAACCTTGTTCCCTCAGAAGCTAGAAAGCCAACACCTTAGGTGGCCAAAATATCCAACGACCTAGTCATTTGCGACCACTCCACTCCCACACCTCGTTGAGGAGCTCCAATCCTTAATCCTCCCATACACTGGGAAGCCACGCCTCAAGTAGCAAACTTCATCAATGACCTCAATAGAAGTCACCATACCACTCCCACTCATCACCATACAAAACCTCAACAACATCCATACTTACTAGGACTCCCCTCGATGACCCACCAATGTCCCCTTCCGCAGCTCCATCGCAAACCACCACCACCAACTCATCCTTCGGCATCACCACTAGAACCTCCATCAGTAATGTCCCCAACACTGGCACCACCTCAAATCTTTCGACAACACCATTGCACAACCAACACTATGTCCACTCTCCAAAACAACCGCTTCTCCTCCTCCAAATCCCATAACTCTGCTAAACCTACCCCCAGGAACCATTACCAAGGATAACAGTTATATCACCCTCAACACCTTTGATTCCCACATCTTCAACAAGTTTAGCCTCACAACTCCTAACTCCCCCATTATCGAATCATTGCTCCTTCCACACTTGCCATTAAAACTCCCTTCAAACAGTAGGCCTCCACCACCTCCAAGTCTGCCACAATCTCTACTTCCAACACCACCATCAATGCCTAGAGCAAAAACTGTCTTAAAGAAAGGAAAGAAACCTGATGTTTCTTTGCAAAATGCCAATCGTAGAAAGAATCAAGGAAGACCCCTCTCCAAGCTTCCAACCAAAAAGGCACAATCACTCAACTTCATCATCCTTCGAGTCAAGATCTCAACACCATCTTCTTTTCCCTCATTGCTGGTAGCCAATTCCATCCAAGCCTCCCCCAGAATAACCTTACTAGCACATAGTGGAATCCCATTCATCTGGGTCTTCGTCATCAACATCGTCTTCTCCATCCTCATCAGCCGCCTCTAGGCTGCTCTGACTCATTGCCATGGTATTGTTACCACCTAGTTTTCTAGCTTCCCCAGTACCTCCTTATTTCGTCAAGCCAATGACCCATTCATCTGGGTCATCATCCCCATCTCCATCTTCACCATCACCATCATTGGTCTTCAGCCTACTCCCACAAATTTGGAGTATTGTTATTCGTTTGAAAAATATTTATAAAATTTTTATTTTATTTTGGCTTGGGCTGGCATTCTGAAAATTAAACCAAATCTTGCAAAAAAATTGGAGATATTTGAAGTCTTTTTAAAGCATTTGTAAAACACTAATGGATGAATTACCATGGAATATTTGAAGTGTTGTTATCCATTATGGAGAAAAATTGAAGTTTTCAGTTTTTGAAGGCTTTGGCTTATACTCCCAAAATTGTAGTGGAGCATTTTCAGAAAAGCTCAAGAAATTCTAGAAACCTTTTATTTACTAGAAAAATCCCTAAAATTTTGAACTTTTTAAGGCTAACAAAATTGCAGAATAACTCTAAGAAATGTGATTCCCAAAGTTGTAGAGATCCTCCACAAGATCTCTAAGAAATGTTATTTAGAACATTTTTCTTTTTAAAATTTATTCAAGTTTTTGGTTTGTATTCTGATAAAAATGATAGAGCTTTTCCAGAAAAACTTGAGAAATTTTGAGTTTTGTTATCCATTAGGAATTAAAAAAATAGCTTTTTCTAACAATGTTTTGTCCCACATTCTCATCAAGCCACATAACTTTTCTATAACACCTCAATTAATTTGAAGGACCTTATTCTTTGGAAAATAATCTAACTTCTTTTAGAAATTTTAGGCTTTGTCCTGTGTTCTGGCATTTTCACTAAGGTTCTTCAAAAGAAGTAGAAAAATTAATCAAAAGAAAATATTGTAAAATCATCATGTTTGTAGCTAACATATACATAATTTTCAATGATTTTAGGCTTTGATTTTTTTTTCCTTATCAAACAAAAAAAATTGCTTTTACCCACTTGACAATTGTATTTCTCCACTCTCCAATCTAGGTACTATAAGAAGCAAAGATAAACTAGAATTATAACGCCATGAATATAGTAGTATCCAAACTATGTAATATAATCTAAATAATTTTTTTTATACATCTAAATCAAACATTTCAAAATTAGATTACATTGAATTTTCTATACATTTGAAAGAGAACCAATTTTCAATGTTACAAACTTTGAAATTTGTTAAAACTTAATCTTGCATTAGTATTTCTTTGGTTCCTACAATGCCTTGTGCTATAAAATTTTAACCAATCCATGCTAATATAATGTGTCCCATTGAATTAGTCTTTTTAGCTCAAAATATGGTATCCCTATATCGATCCCTATATATTCAATTTGTCATATGCATGATTAACTCCATTATTGTGTTTTGTTAAGATAAAAATTTCTAGTCATGGTGACCCTCGCTAGCCCTTATAATTTATATTCTAATCACTTAATGTTGTGTAGTCAGTAGCATACAACTCAAGTTGTGCCCTTTTAATGTTGTGGTGACCAAGTTCCCTTCTTGCTGGTGAACTCCCTTTATAGCAGGGAATGGGTTAAGCTAGCCACCTCCCCACTCACCATTGGATTTAATCATTCATGCTAGGTACTTCATCAACATGAATCTAAAATGGTAGGACATGTGAGTAGTTTGTGGTAGTCATGTACCAAGCTATTGGATTCTTATTCACTATGTGTAGTGTGTTGGCTTGTGGTGGACCTGTAGGGTTGAATTGGCATGTGATGCATCACTTTATTATTGTGTTAGGTGAAATGGCTCTATTAGGTAAAATTATTTATGTAGGTTTATCTCTCTCACCGCCCATTATCCATATCACTCTCCTCCATATTGTAAATTTTACTGTGTATGTGATATGTGTGGCAATTTTTGATTAGCTAGATGGTGTTTGAGCTATTGATGCAAAGGGGTCTTGGTTTATGTGGGTTAGTTGTTTTACTCCATGTGGCTATGTGGCTAGTAGTTGGTGGGCCCTAGAATATCTTATCTATAATGACCCAAGCTTATGTCTTTAAAGGAAGTGCATGTAGATAGGTGGTACACATGGATATTTCATATTGGTCCTTTGTTCCTTTAGACCAATGTGTGATATTTTTTGGGTTCTAGGTACATTATAAGAAAATAACAATGGTTAGGTGTCTCTAAGCTAGCAATTATGGTAGGGCTTGTATACCCTCAAGGTGCATAGGTAGCATATATGCACTCAGTTGCTATTGGTCTTTTAGACTAGTGAATGTCAATTTTGAAGACCCATAGGTGTACTCAACTAATCAACCTAAGTTCCATGTGTTTCCAACTAATAGTAGTGGTGAGATTGATACATCTAGTAAGCTATGTAACTTCAAAAAGTGGAAAGGTGATGTCACAAAAAAGCTATGTGACAGTGTTCTCTTATGACATGTGAAATCCCCTCAAGGGGCGAAAGTATTTGAGCATTTTATTTTGGTTTGCTACACACTATTCATAGTTCTTGAAGCCCTCTCTATGATAGTTGTCAACCTTTATCCCAATTCAAAAGTGCTAATCAATGCTTTGCACTTGCATGAAGTTTAAATACAAATCATTGTAGTTAAGGTTTTGCACATAACTGAAGAGTGATTAAGAAGACAAGTATGTAGGTAGGTAGCTTATTTTTTTTGGTGACATATAGAGCCTGATATGTGACCTGTCTAGTGACATGGAATTCTATAGTGTGGGAAAATTAAATATCTGTATCCATGTGCTATTTTCTTGGAGATATTAAGGTTGGTGTTTTCCATGTGTAGGAGTATGACCTTATTGTGAAATTAATCCCCATTATAGTCAACCCATAGAGTGGGATAGAGTTACATCTTTGTATTACCTTTGTGGTGACAAGAACAAACTTACCAATTAGTGAAAAATCCCCACTAAAAAATTCCTTGGTCTTAGAAGGACCCCTAATCAACCTAAACACTAAAAGAGGAGGAACACAAAAGAAAGTAATAGAATAAATAGTTAATAATACAAGGAAAAAGAGAAGGAAAAAGATAAAGCATAAAAATTATAATTATTTAAGAAGGGGATTTTTTTTCGTTAAATAAACTAATAAGATGTATATGATCTAGCTTCAAAAAGATTTGTTAAAAGTCACAAAATAAGAGTTGAAATACAAGTTAAAAATTAAAATTAAAAGAAACAAAATAATATTAAAAGGGTTATAAAAATTAAAGTTTATTACCATATTCTAAAATTCTATTGGTGAATGATATAATAATAGAGAAAAAAATTATTCCCTTAATAAAATTATCAAAAGTTTAAAATAAGATCTCATTAGAATTATTATTATAAAATCTCTTGGTAATGATTATAGATAAAATTAATGAAACTTCCAAGTGGCACCAACAATGAAGCAAAAGCACTAGCCCTCTTATATAGATTGGAAATGGCAAGAGATGGAAACTATGATGAAATAAGTGTAGAAGGAGACTCCATGATTGTGTTGAACTCATTGTGAAATAGCAAAGTGACCAACTAGAAGCTCAACAACATTTTCCAATCAATCTAGAGTATCCTAGATGAACTTGTGCTCTTTAATGTAAACACTGCTATAAAAAGGAAAACAAGATGGCAAATCTTCTAGAAAATTTGGCAATTGATCATCAAGAAGGAAGTAGGACATTCGACCCCATCTCATAAAATCAATTCCCCCCTCTCCATAATATTATCAAATTTGAAAGAAGTAATGCCAACTCAGTGTCCTTTTCCATATCAGTTAACAAACACATCCCTAATTAAAGGGGTGTAGTGGACTGAGAAATCATTGATGGCTAAATGGATCATTTATGATTAGGTGACTTCATAAATGGATGGCACAACATCAACATTTCACCTAACTTTGGTAACCTACACAAGATTCCACTAATCATTCCTTGGGCTGAAGAGTACAATTTAGTCCAGATCACATTTACTTCACATAGGCCAGATCGATCTCATATCTTTGACTTTAGATCTCACCATTACTCTTTGTTGGCTCCCTTCCTTTTTCTACCCAATTTTGTTCATCCTAGCTGGCAGTCATTCACTCTTGCATTAATTGTCCCCACTCTTTGTCTCGTTCTCTTTCTTATTTATCCTAGTGCCGATTGTTGTGCCTCTCACTTTGCTCACTCATTCCTCACCTCCCATTTTTCTTCACCTTCCCCTACACCCTTCTTGCCTCAACCATGAAGGATGTTGTCAAGAATAAACACATCTATCTTTAGCCTCGGAAATAGGAACCCAAAGAGGTCAGGCCATATGATTCTACAAAACTTGCCCATGTCTTTGATATTCACTACCCTCGTGTGGAATTTTCTATTAGAAACAGTGGTTGGAAAATCCTTGCTATGCAACTGCCTAAGGATCCTAATCTTTTCAAAGGTGGTGTCCATTTTTCTACCAAACATAATGGCCCCAATGCATGAGGTTGACTTCATTGAAATTTTGGGCTTTGGATTCGTACATGAATACCTTATCTCACCAGTTAAGTTGAAGAATGCCTTGGAGAATTATGACATGTACATAGGTGAGGCTTTGGTTGGGGGTCTCTTCAATCCAGAGATGCTTTGAAATTTGCAAGTGGTCACCTGTGTCTACCATGCAATACTAAAGGTGCTCTAAACTAGTTATGTGAATATTCTGAATAATTCTCTCAAGGCTCATCGATTCCAACTTCTTTCTTCTTTGGATGTTAAAGAAAAGGAGATGTTTGGAGCAATTTAGTTCCTATAGTTCCATGCACTAGACCTAGCTCCTTTCCCTCTACCAATGACTGCCTTGGCTCCATCTATTGCTCTACCATTGCCTCTAGAAGAAAATGACACCAACTCCCCTAATTCGATTTAGTTAATGTTTGTTGCTAGCTTTTTGGTCCCTTTAGCCACTATGTTGTATCTCCTGCAATGTCTATTTTTTCCCATCAGTGGCCATTGAAACTTGTATATATATATTTTTAATATAAGTATAGGTGATTTATCACCTTTTATTAAAAAGAAAGATAAAATTATCTTAAAGACACAAAACAAGGTTAGAATGATTTTTTTTAAATTAGAGATGATAAGTAAATAAGTGGATATATTAAAAAACCAACAAAATGAAATGATATTAAGGCTAGTTACAAAATAAAATGCAATAAGCACATTTTAAAGTTACATCATGAAATAGAAAGCATAAACATTGAAAAAGAAAAAGAAAATAGAAAAATGAAGAAATTTAATTAAATATTAAAATATATTACCATATTTAGACATTCTACTCATGAATGACAAAATAATAGGTGTAGAAGCTTACACCCTTAAATAAATTGTCAAAAGTTTAAATCGAAGAGTGCTAGTGTAGATGAGGTATATTACCTAACTGGTTCCACATTAGTTCCTATTCACACTTGTCTAGTTATGTTTACTTAGGGCATACTTAGGGTACACTAAGGGTAGTTATCACTTTGTGTCTCATGTCATAAGGTTAAAACACTTGCCATAATATTATGTTGTCCTATGTTTCATCTTGGCCTATATAACCAAGTGCTTCTCATTGTAATTATAATCATGTCGTATTGATGTATATATTGTGTATTTGCATCCTTTGATAGAATAGAACAATTATTTCATGTTGGGTCTCTCTTGTGTTTTCATTGAAGCTCCTAGATCTTGGGTGGTTGCCTCCATAGTCAAATCTTGCATGGTATAGAGCATTCTATAACAACTCTTACATGGTATTAGAGCATGTAGGATTGCTTTAAATGTTAGTCTTTTGAGAGATCTAGGTTTTAAATCTTGTTTTCTATCAAAAAGTTGATTATGCTCTTCTCTTGAATCAAATGATGACTTGGAGAATAAGAAAAACTTGATAGAAATACCAGATTTGAGAGGGTTTCTTCTTTGTGGCTTTGTATTACAAGTTCATTTTGGAGCATGTTGGTGCAAATCTAAGCTCATCATTGAGTTTAGGGTGTCCAATATATTCAATTTATCCTTTTGATTTGTCCAAATTAGACATTGGAGGATAGATCTACAAGAGTTTGAAGTTGGGAGGCGATTAGTTGATCTAGGAGGTAGCTACAATTTTGGAGCATTTTGGGTCAAATCTGACCCTTCCATCATGTCTAGAATGCCCAAGAACTAGGGACCAATTGTCAATTCATCAAAATCAAATAATTTTCCCACATGCTATGAGAAAAAAAGTTACCCTCCTCGACCGTATGGATCATTGTGCAAAATATTCCTTGGAATCTTTTCCCTGTGCATGTAAAATCTTCGTTGCTAGCATCATCAAGGTATCTACATGATAGTCATAGGTTATTGAATATTGGGTAATAAAATCTTATATATTGGTTTAATTATTTGATACTGCAATATTCTATGACTTGTTTTGTTGCTACAGGGTGTACTTGCAGTGACAAGATTACATGGCAAGCTATACTTGGGAGCTCTATTGATAGGCCACTTGGCCACCCAACCTCGCCCTTTGTGGAATGCCTACCATTCCCACTAATACTCGACATAGTGTCATCACCCAAACCAATTAGAGTAGTAGCAATAACACCAATGATGGAATAATAGTGGAATATTCCCCATTCTTGCCCCAAAAATAACCCTCTCAACTACCAAGTAGCCCTTGAAACCACCTACGCAATACTGACATGGTATTGACCTACACATAGGTATTTTTTCCATCAAACAAATGGTTTCTACACAAAAATAAGTTTCCCATAATAATTTAGGGTAGTTTTGACTTTTACCAGGCAATTTTCATCTTTATAGGTAGTTTCAAAAAAACCAATGGTGGTTTCAAGTTTGTAGAGCATATTCCATCCATTTCAAAATATTTTATCATTTGGAATTTTCTAATGTCATCTTATGTCAACTAACTTTAGCAGTCTTCTTCCTCCAAACAAACTCCCTCTCCTTTTGAGCTTTGATTTCGGTGCCTCAACTTTAGAGGCCTCATTTTCAGTCGTAGAGGCTCCTTTTTGTGAGCATTTTTTTTTAATTTGAAGAAGAATTTCACAGGATTCACAATGGTGCAATTAGTTTTTGATTTTGGTGTCTTTTTTTTTCTTTTCTTCTGTAAATTGCAGATTTTCACACCTATTGCTAAGTAATTCTCATTTTGAGAACTTCCAGGGCTTTGTTTGAGCTCATACGGTAATATTTTTAGGTTCATTTTTTTAAAGTGCATAATTTTGTGTACTTCTAATTTGTGTAGTTAGATCTATCCAATCCTATATCAAAATTGTATTTTCAACCCTATGGCCTAATTTGGCATTTTTAATGTACTAAGATTAAGATCACTTCATTGATTTAGAAAGTGGTTGCTATAATCACACTAAGTATGAAGTTATAAGATCATAATTTTCTAGGGGGATCATTGATTGAGTGAATTTAGGGGGTGATCTTTTGATTCAACATTTTTTTGTTGGTTGTAATCATGTCTCCTAATCTCTAGACAGTTAAATGTGATTATCATGGGGAGACAAGGCATACAATAGATGAATGCATGCTAAAGGAGCTTGATGATCTAAAATTACTTTATGAAGTTCATCAATTGAGACAACTTTGCATTGCCAATGGCATTAGTTTGTTGAATTATTCTAATCCAACATCTACAGATACACCTGATATTCACACTTAGACATATTGTTGGACACATCATTTACGGATGAGAGATGTATTCAAATGACATGCATTGAGATCTCATATCCATCACCTATTGCTCCATCTAAATCTAGTGTTGTTTCACCCATGGCTTCTAGTGATTCTTTCCAATAGGTACGTATCAGTCTTCTTGATCCACCTGATTGGGATTCCCATTTATCAGTCATATCATTGTTGTTTCTAGATTCTCACATTTCTAATTTGGAGGACACTATTGATGATATTCATCTCCTCTTTGATGATAGCTCATATGGAGTTGCATCATCTTCTTCAGATGTGATGAGGACACATTTAGAACCTCTTGTTCTTTTTCTACCTTATTAGAAACCATAATCGACTAAGCATGAATTGATTATGAAATGCAGTGAAAGAAATTGTGAATTGTAGTAGATTAACTATGAACAAGATGTGTACATATAGTGTTGAGAGTTTGAGTCACTTCAGGAGTCGACTCAAACACTCAAGGAGTGGTGGAAAAAGAGTGTCAACAAGTGTCTTGGAGAGTTGTATTGGACTCTCCAAGTAGACACCTAACCACCTAAGGTGTCTTAAAGCCACATGGGGAATATACACATAATTACATAATTAAATAATAAGTAATAGTGTTAATATTCCTACACTAACACCCCCTCATTAACCACAGCTTAGGCAGGCACAAAAGAGATGGGTATTGGATACAAGTCCTGGTGAGGTACCCATGTACATGAAAGAGAAATGGCTCCCAGCTACTAGCCTAGTGAGGTACCCATTTACAAACAAATCTCTCAAAAAATGGAGTAAGATAGAAAACCCAGTGGGAAAAAAACTATCCTCCAAAAAGAGAGAAAAGATGCACGAATCTGGAAGCTGCTTGTGTACTGATGTTGATGTTGAACTACAACTAATGACTCCATAGATGCTAGTATCATGAGTATTCAGGAACATTAACCAAATTTGAGATGTCATCCGATGCAAGATTCAGGTTCATTTACCATAGGCTCTCAATGTGAGATATGAACCGATGAGAATCTATTGCAAGATTATGGATCATTTACCATAGGCTCTCAAAAAATGTTTGAAGGGTCATTCGATCCATCTGTTTCTCAATGAAGGATCATTCGATCCACCTATTTCTCAACCAAGGATCATTCGATCCATCTTATTTTAGTTGCAACCTCATTAAGATAATTTAGGTGACATAATCCTCTATAGTATTTAGAGTTATACTTATGAGGTGACTTCTTTTGTTCGATGAACTTCCCTTGGGTGTTTTCAAGGTCACAATGAGAACAAAGATTCTTGTTGAAGTTGATCACACATATAAAACTATGTAGATGAGTTGTAATTGCAAACTTAGAAGTACAGAAAGAGAAAATAGAGAAACTAACTCGATGATACCCAGGTAAAAGTACAAACCTATGTCACACTTTATAAAGGAATCAGCCAACATAAAAAAAAATCTCAACTTCGACCACATAAAAGTGGTCTTTATGTTTTGAATTTCAAAATGATGTAAACTAAGACAATGTAGATATCTTGTTGAAGTTTGTTCTTGTAATTTTTTAGATTTTTTTAAAATTGTTTTGATATTTTTTTTTATCAACTTAAGAGCAGATTTTGTAATGCTAAAAATTTGAAGAAAAAGTAGCATTCAGTTGATGTAAAGAAACAAATAGAAAAAAATTGCATTTTCTCTTGATATTTTTTTTTCCCAAATAGATGACTTCAATATCTAGGGAATGGAAAAAAAAAATCAAATTTTTGATCTATATTTTTCTCATAATAACATTTTAAAATCAAATTTACCTGAATTTGATAGATTCTTGTTCACGTCAACTATTGTTTAGTTTTTTTTCATTAAAAAAAACAAATTATACCCTTTTGAAGAGGATTCTCTCCTCTAGGGCATCATACATTTTCCAATTTTTTTAATCATGTTTTACTAATTTTTTTTAAATTTCAAATCAACCTCTTTTTGAACTTGAACAACCTACTTGCATTATTTTCAAATATTTATATCTTAAAATTACTCAAAATACAATAATATATATATTTTCGGATTCAGCATTGCAAGCTCTACAAAAGGGTATTTTTCTTTTTTTTAAAAAAAATAATTTTGATTGTAGAAATATTTAGCAGAAGTTGGAAGTTTCAGAAAATTTGAAAAAATGGTGACTTGGCTACCAAGTAGGATGCCACCTAGATAGATTCGGTAGAATGGGTTTCAGTAGAATGTGTTTCGGTAGAATGGGTTTCGGTCTAAACTATATGAGTGTTTTTAAAATAAAATAAAAAATTCCGAATAGACAAAATACTCGCGCCCACTATTTTTTTTTGCTTTTAATATTCATGGATTCAGCCGAAACCTACTCGATCGAAAAACACTCGACCGAAATGTTCTTAAATTTTTGGGCCACGTCAATGCCAAACAAGCGCCATGTGGATTCGGTCGAATGTAACTCAGCCAAAATTGACTCGGTCGAATTCTACTCGGCTGAAATTATTTAGATGGCCTAAAGTATGACACAAGTTTGTACTTTTACCCACCCCCCTTACTTTGTTCCCCCTTCTTTGTGGCACTTTATAATTTAGTGCATATACATGGAATATCCAATTTTGGAACGAAAAAATGCATGTTACAAAGTTCAAAGGAACCTTAAATTTTTCCAAAATAATTTTGCGAAAGCAATTTTGCTCCCATATCTTAAATTACCCCCTATTTTGTATTTTATATTTCTTAGTGCCTTTAGACTAAAAAAAGCCTATATATAGCACTATAAAAGCATAATTCTAAATGCTTGCAAAAAATAAAAAACACAAAATGTTAGACCTAAAAAATACAAGGTACAAGTTAGGGTAAAATGGGTGCCCAAATTGAGGGGCAGATTTAGGGAAAAATGCCAAAATGAAGAAAAAATAGAGGAAGGGAAGATTGTAGGGGTGGCATAGGTGAGCTGAAGAAGATGTTGCATGAGGAGTTGCAAGTAGAGTTGCAGCCTGGGCTTTCACATGAGCCTTCCTTTTTTGCAAAAGTGTCATTTTGCTTACAATGGCCGTATCTGTTTATTCCACAAATGCATGGCATAAGTTTCATTCTCCATCTGCAACAACTTGGTGCTAGTCCATTTTATCCCAATGACACCATCAGGGCGCTTAAAATAGTAGTGGATCTGAGTCCAATCCATTGGGTAAAATGCCATTGGTGGCATCACTTGAAATTCATAGCCAGACCAGTTGGCAACGTGAATGACAACACGCATGATGAGATAAGGGCTATTGTGACCCCATTTATTGCCATTGATGGTGAGTGCAAACTCCTGAATAAACTTACGTACCAGTGGATGCCCTTTATCGAACACCAAAACAACATTGTTGAGCCGGTTCCACGCCCCGTTATTTGGATCCATATTCAAAGCTCTAATCACATTTCACAGCTTCGACAGGTACCTCAGGATTATAATGCCACCTATAGAAGTAAAGGATGCTGGCCTTAGTACACATGCCTTATTACTCAGGCCGCTTAGCTAAAGGAAGGTTGTGAGCCTTAATATTTGGGCCACTAGTCAATGGAAAAAGCCATGGGCCTTCAGATAACACAAACCCTATTTACACATCAATGTAAAACACAAGCCAAACATGGCCTCCTCTCTATTTAATCGACCAAATCTTTCACATAGAGCAATGCCAGGGCAGAAGTGCAATGACCTTTCAATGAAGCCCTTTACGCCAAATAGAAAGCACAAAGTAGGCTTTTGTTTGTAGGCCCATGGGTGCACTATGCAGGCCCGTAGGCCTTTTTTGCAGGGTCAAATTCCCTTCTTCAAAAACAAAATGAAAAAAAGGTAGTACCTCTTCTCAATGGTGAAAACTTCATTCAGGTCGAATAAAATCTTCCCCTAGTAGTTGAGAACACACAAAAACCAGATAAACAAAGTATACCTCCAATCGAACCAACAATGCATTTAGCAATGCTCTGATACCATATTAGAAACCATAATCAACTAAGCATGAATTGATTATGAAATGGAGTGAAAGCAATTGTAAATTACAATATATTAACAATAAACAAGAGGTGTACATATAGTGTTGAGAGTTTGAGTCACTTCAGGAGTTGACTCAAACACTCAAGGAGTAGTGGCAAAAGAGTGTCAACAAGTGGCTTGGAGAGTTGTATTGGACTCTCCAAGTAGACACCTAACCACCTAAGGTGGCTTAAAGCCATGTGGGGAATATACACATAATTACTTAATTAAATAATAAGTAATAGTGTTAATATTCCTACACTAACATGCCTATCCATTTGTCACAATTTGGCATTGGGTTGGAGATCCTTGAGCAACATTCAAGGGACTCATCTTCACTATCTTTGGATCATGTTCTACATCTGTTTTTATTTGGTTCTAAATTGTCACACTCTTTAGTTAGGCCTAGGACTCTTGATTTGATTGTGACACCTTTCAGCATCAACATGGTGATGTAATGCCCACCCTAGTTTATGCCTTGTGTGCTTATTGATTCATGTGTTATATGTTGTTCTGAGTGTAAATATCAATGTATTATTTGATTATTATGCTTTGATGCATTGCACCAAACTTGCTGATGAGGTCTATGGTGCCATCGATGGGTTCTGAGGGTGTATTCTGCATGACCATCGAGGTGTTTCTGATGGGGTTGTGCTTTGTTATTTGGTTTCCAACTATGCATTATGGGATGCATACGTTGTGATTGTGCATGTTAGATTATTCCACTGCTTCATCTTCACTGTTTTCACTATGTACTTGTTATAGTTGTGATTGTCGTATTATTCCCTCATTGTGAAATGTTTTCGTTCATGCATCATGTTCCAGAATCATGCTAGTCATAGATGATTATAGTGGATGTGATTATTTTATATCATGTGTGATTATACCATGATGGAGTAGATTATGTTGTTTCGACTATTATATGTGGAGTAGGTATGCCTGATGGTTGACTTGAGTGTGCAGGTAATTACAAGTGTTGACTAATGTGGGAAATGTGGAGAAGGTTGACAAGGAACGCTAAGTCATCTCACCCTTATATTTGTGTTGTGGAAACCCGTAATGTGTGCTTGAAGTCAATTCCGTGTGTTTCCTTAATATTTTGCACTTTATTTTAAATGATCTCAAAAAACATGTTTTCCATGTTTTTAGATTGTTTTAGTGATTAATTATCTTAGCAAAAATATCTATTGCATTATATTATGCTAGAGGAATACATTTAAATGATTTTGAATTATTTTCAAAATTTAATATTTTTCCATCAAAAAAGTAGAATTGCATTAAATTGGAAAGCAAAATTCCTGATATGGCATGTTTAGATTTTTCAGAATGAGATTGAGTTAAAAGACAATTACCTGTTTGGAATAGTTGCAATAAGTTTATTAGCTAATTTTCTTTTACTAAATGTGTTGCTTGAAAGGTATTTGGAAGTTGAAATATTGTTAAATCAATTTTAATGTTCCTAGGTATTTTATTAAATTATTTAGGTTAGTAAAATGAAATGAATTAGATATATTTTTAAATGGTGTGTTAAATTAATGTATTTCATTTCATTATTGATTAAAAAATGATTATAAGTGAATTTATATTCTATTTTAAATTAGGGCTTTTGGGTGTTAAAAGGAAAAAAGAAGTTATTTTTCTTCATTCTTTTTCCTTTCCATTTAATCTCTCCTCTCAAACCCTCTTTTGTTGGAAAGAAGGATTTTCTCCATGAATGAAGGAAAGGTTAAATTGGTTGGATTTCTTTGTTGAAGTGGAGTGGATTTGAATTGTGGATGCTTGTGTGTGATCATAGATTGCTTTCAAAACCCTCTTCTCCTCCTTGAATTGCTTGTAGGGAAGGTATGGTTCTTGAATCTTTCCTTTGTTTTAAATTTGTATGCTTTCTTCATTGCCATGCCACATTTAGTGGATTGCTATGGTATCCTGTTTAGCCAAGGAAAACTTAGATATGAATTTATGGTTGTTTTATGTAATTTTACTTTATGTTTTTGGTGGGAAACATGCAAAAATAGACAGGGTTATGGAAAATTGTACCTAGGATTACCCACCTTGTTGTTATTGCATATTTGGAATGTTGTGCATTTATGCTACAATGGGTAGTTGTCAAATTTCCATTTGAGTTTGGAACATGAGAGTTAGAAAATGGCTCAAGGTAGCCAAGCTTGCAACAATGGTGAATTTGAGTTTTTATGGTTTTTCATGCAATTAAAAAAAAAATGAAATTCCAATTTTAAACCTTTCTTTTATTAATTTTAATTTGGGATGATTAGTCTCTGATGGAAATTGATGTTTTGCATCTTTTTAGAAAATGTTGTGTTTTTTGTCAAATTGGGATTTTGTTACCTCATAAATCGTGCCAAGCCCAATTGGCTAAATTGGAGCTTCGGGTGTTTAGGAAGAGGTCTAGTGGTAGGGAAATGAGTGGCTTCCACCATGTACCACAACCCAAAGAGGTCGTTGGAATTAGCTAATGAAAGTTTTTAATCAAGAATAACATTTAAACACATGGGTAATAAAATGTAATAAATAGATCATCTACACCAAATTGCTTGTCCTAGTTAAGTGTCTAGCTTGCTTGGGTTTGGGTGTAAAAAGAAATCTATGGTGTAGTGTCCAGTTTCTATGAGGAGGTTATGTCGTCATGTTTTGCCACGAGGTGAGTATTTCCCTCGCATGACACTCTTTGTCCTGACTACCTAGGTCTCTCTTCCTTATTCCACCGTTGGAGTTTGACTCGACGTGTGATGTTTACCATGTGCATTGTGATGCCTGATTCATGCTTGTATGTGTCTATGATGGACTATGATTTATGCCTCGTTTGGCGTGCATTGAAGGTGTGATTATTTCCCTTATGCTTGAATGTTGTGATGTCATTCTATTATGCTTTGGCAAGTGTTCCCTATGTTACTTGAATGCAATTGGATGGTAGTTGTACCATGTGTTGTCTATATGCATTGTATTGGTAGTTGTACCATGTGTTGTCTATATGCATTGTATTGGTAGTTGTACCATGTGTTGTTTATATGCATTGTATTGGCAGTTGTGCCATGTGTGTTGTGCATTGATTGGTATGTATGCCATATGTTGCTATGTATACCCTGGATTGAGTGAGATGATGCTAGTGGGCTTTCCATGATCACTTTCCCCATAGTTCGGGGGTTGCCTAGAGTTGCGTAGACAACTATTGCGCTCAATGATGGAAATATGGTTGGGAGGTGAGCAACATTTCTCTATTGGTACTTCATGATGATCTTTAGGTGTTGGACGGTTCTCTTATCTTCTTGCAGCTTGATTATGATGTGCTTCATGTCTTGTTGCACCTTGGAGAGCGTGTTGGTTTTAGGTGGTTTATGCACTTGTATATTATCATTATCGATTATTGTAACCTTGGTAATGCAGGTCTTTTGAGACCCTTGTAATAATATGTAATTAATGCTATGAGTTGATTTATAATTTTGGCTATGATTCATCTATGTTTAGGATGAGGCCCTTCGAATATTGTAATTATTGGATATTTTCTTGTATTTTTCCACGCCTTGGTTTGTGAGGATGTTGGCATGTTTTGATAGATTTTACATGTTAGAATCTAGCTATGTTAGCATGTTTAGACTCAAATATTTGATGTTGTATTTGATGTTTATGGATATGATTATGTTGGATTGTATTCATTTCGCATAGGTGGTGAGGATCCTATATTTTCTTTCGGGATGTGTCGATGTTGGTGTCAAACATGCATAGCCTTTTGTATCACTTTTGTCTTGTTTTGCCTATTTAACACTTTTGTGAAGTATGTTGTCGAAAGGTGCTCGTTTGACCACCTGAGTGTATCCATGGTGTCATTTCCATGATGTGATATGCACTCTTTGATTATTCCCTCTTTTTCTTTAGAAAGCATGCTTTTGCGCAAGTTCGACTAGTGACCATTCCAATTGGTTGAGGAATCATACCTCCTAGTTGGACTATCCCGTGGGTGAGTGTTACCTTTGTGTTTGAGATGTCTTGTGTATTCATGGAATGGACTGAGGTGGATGTCACCCTCATCCTACTCCACGTGTTCACGAGGGAGCAAGGTGTTGGATGTGTATTTGATCCTTGTCATGGAGTGAGCTCCATCTCTTGCTTGGTCATTGTGGCGAGTTGTCACACGATGGGTGAAGTCTTCCACTTGTGCCACCTTTCTTAGTGCAATGGTGATGTCGTTTTAGGCATTTTTTTGCTTGTTGCAACACCTTGTGTGTGCATGAGTGCAATGTGACATGTAAATGTCACACTTGCAAACACAAAAGAATTTGTTGGTTCATTGTTTGTTCGACTAATGCTTCGGATGAAAACCTAAGGCATTACACTTGGTATCAGAGCTCATGTTGTAGTATTGAGAGCTCTGGAGTGTGTTCTTCTTGGCTTGTTCGAGCATGTGTGGGGTCCTTGTGTGTTTTCGTGCTGTGAGTAGCATGTGCTTTCTTTCGACATGTCCTCTGTGTACGAGTGTGTTTGAGTGACCTTTGTAGGGTCATGTTCGTGCTTGTATGACCACTTTTGATAGTGGAGTTATGGGAACCTTTGTGTGAAAGGAAATGCCATGTTCTTGAGTGTGATTGAACCTAGTTTACTCTTTTAAGAGTTATGCATTTGTATGTGAAAGAGATGATGTTTTGATCATATCCATGATATGTGAAGAATATTGTTGTGGTAATGCTATTTTAAATGAACCTTGCATTGTGCACCTTGTTGTGTGTATGTTTGTTGCAAGAGTAGCATACCCTCATGATGCTTGTCATATTTGTTTATTAATTACCTCTTTATGGTGATTGGAAATGCTTGCCTAAAATGCATATTGCATTGTCTTCTTGAGAGCATGTCCTTGGGCGGATTAATTATTTTGTTGTAGGAAAGATAGTGTTGCATTGCATTGCTAGAATAGATCATTTGGGTAATGACTTATGCCCCCAAATTGCATTCTTCCCTAGGATTCATGTGGGAACATAGGTTAATTATTGCAATGCATTATTTGAAGAGTTAAAGAGAAAAGGGGTTGTGAAAAGGGTCATTTGTGTAGTCCTTGTGATGTTTGAGGTGTTAGAATCATGAGTGAAGTAGCAAACCCTACATCTTGTGTTTCTGAGTTGTGTTTCCCCTATTGTAATGTGTGCATTTAGTATGCTTGTCATCATGTTATGAAGAAATTTGGCTAGGCCTCCGATAGTGGACACCAGAAGAGATGATGTCGATTGTGCCCTCGGCGAATTTGGCCAAATGGAGACCCCTCAGTCCTTGGCTCTCAGCCGAAGAGGTTCGGCCTAACGCTGGTGTTCCTGAATCAGATAACAAAAACGAATTTGTGGATGACATCCATCAAAATATATATATATAATCAAATCAAATCTATTAATTTCTAGCAGCCGCACAGTTTTGAAGAAAAACAAATGAAGACTTTAATAAAAATAGAAGCCTTTTCTGTTTAGACAAGTCCTGAACATGCAAAAGTTGCCAAGATAACACGTCAGATTTTTGAAAAAAAAGTTGCAGGCCTTGCACGGCACCGTTCTTATACAGGTCGTCCCACGTGCTTTTTGGCTTTTGTTGCACAACATAACTCATATTCTATTAAAATAATATAAAATAAAATAGTACTTAGAACGGCACCATTCTTATACAGGTCGTCCCACGTGCTTTTTTGGCTTTTGTTGCACAACATAACTCATATTCTATTAAAATAACATAAAATAAAATAGTAGTTAGAACGGCACCGTTCTTATCCAGGTCGTCCCACGTGCTTTTTGGCTTTTGTTGCACAACATAACTCATATTCTATTAAAATAACATAAAATAAAATAGTAGTTAGACTTCAATTACTTTCAGTTTTGGTAAGTATTGATAAGAAATTCTTTGCACATGAATATTTGGCTAAAAAAGTTCCACAAAAACTTTTATGCTGTTCAGCCACCTGAGAATAAAAACATTATACAAAGGCATTTATACTGTTAACCCTTGCGACGGTTAAAACATTATACGGAAGACCTTGGATTTCTTTGGATAGCAACGAAAAATGGCAAGGCATGCAGTAGTTGTTCCGTATCCAGGGCGAGGCCACATCAATCCCATGATGCAGCTCGCCAAAAAGCTCGCCTCTCATGGAGTCTCTGTTACATTCGTGCTGACTGAGTCATGGTACAAAACCATTACACAGGCCGACGACGATGCTTTTTCCCATGCTCGAAAGCTTGGCCTCGACATTCGCGCAGGCGTTATTCCAGACTGCGTGGTGGGAGAGTCAGAAAGGTGGGATAACATGATGGCCTTTTTTCTTTCGCTCTCAAACATGGAAGCTCATGTGAGCGAACTTATAACAAACCTTAATCGCTCGGGAACCACCCCGTCCTGCATAGTGGCCGACACTTTTCTCCGCTGGGCGGTACCTTTAGCTAAAAGACATGCTCTCTTCTCTGTTGCCCTGTGGCCGATGTCTGTCACAACTTTTTCCATCTTTTATCATTCAGACTTGGGTAAACAAGAAAACCAAGAACCATTAGAAGTTAAATTATTTAGGGGTTGGCAGTTTTTAGAAAAGCAAAAAGACTGATTGTTTATAATTTGTTGTTGCAGTTGGGTTGGAAAACTGCATAGATTATATTCCTGGCGTGCCTTCATTAAAACGGATGGAACTTCCAAGTCCAGTTCTTCTTCCCTACTCTATGAGCAATGAGGTTGCGCAGTGTTTTATAAATGTGAAAGAAGCAGATTGGATTGTAGGGAATTCTTTCTACGCCTTGGATTGCAGGGCAGTGGAGGCCCTGCGGCACAAAACTCCTGTGCAGTGTGTGGGTCCCTTGAACTTGTCTTCCCCCCAGAGGGGACATGGGAAGGGCGCTCCACAGTGCAGTCAATGGCTTGATTCGAAACCGGCGGGGTCGGTCATCTACGTTTCCTTCGGCAGCTTTATTAATTTGGCGAGAGCTCAGGTAGGGGAAATAGCCGCGGGTCTTATGCAGAGTGGGTATTGTTTTGTGTGGGCACTTCGTCCGGATAAAGAGGCATCTCATGTCTCGGAAATGTTGCCGGCTGGATTTTTGGAGGAGTGTAAAGAGCAGGGCTTGGTTGTGCCCTGGCTTAGTCAAGAAGAGATTCTTTCACATCCTTCGGTGGGAGGGTTTTTCAGCCACTGTGGATGGAACTCCGTTATGGAGAGCGTTTCTGCGGGTGTTCCCATGCTGGGATTTCCTCTTGATATGGAGCAGTTCGTCAACTGCACGCTCGTTGTGGACGAATGGAAGTTCGGGGTGAGGGGGAGGAGTAAAGAGGATGAAAATAGGATTATACAAGCGGAAGAGATTGGCAGAAAGGTGAAAGTGTTGATGGAAGGGGAGGAGAGCGTGAGATTAAGAGGAGTGGTCGAGAGATTTAGCGAGCTTGCCAGAGAGGAAGTCATCAACGGACTGTCCGCCACTAATTTGAAACTACTTGCCGATAAGTTGAAAGCAGTCAAATGCCCATGAAAGAAATAGCAGAACATCATGCCATTTAAGATGAGTAATTCGTTTCACCAATATCTCCACTCTTTGCTTTTGTTAGGGAAGTCACTCGAAATAATCAGAACTAAGAAAACCTGGCCAAAAGGCAGGAATCATCATGGCTTATGTTGTTTAGTCCTCTTCTTTGAAAGCTATGAAGGGAAAGTTGGTGATACTACCAGTTCCAGTTATTAAAAACTATCTGTAATTGTAATTTTCTTTTTATATATTAGACTTGGTGCTAATTATAGCTAAACTCTTGGCGTACTTTTGTACGTGCCACTTACTTGTTAGTCCCGGCCTATAAGGCGGGGACGATTGTTTTCGCCTTACAGAAATTTGCATTAATTCTGTCTAGCAAACAGCGCCGCCAAAAATTTGGCCCTCTATTATAACAAAATGTTTTGTTATGTTTACAATTTATCAGAGCTGTGTTGCTTTTTTTATTGGCCTGTGTTTTATTAGCAGGGTTTTCTGATGTTTTTTATTTGCAAGAATCGGCTTAAACTACTCTGCTCAATCAAAAATAATGGAAGGGAAAGATTTGGGGGTTTCCTAAAGTTCTTCAGGGCTGTAAACGTGGCTTGTTGTGGGTTCCAGGTGCTCCTTGTTGGAGTAGATGCAGCTGGTTGCTGCTTAATTTTTATGTAGAGCATGTGTCGCTGCCTGCTTTGCGGCAGGAGACTTTGTGTAGTTATTGTTGCTAAGTATTTACAGGGGTCGTCATGTCTTACATTCCACTCACCAAAGAAACGGAGCAGCTCCACCTTCTCTTTCCAATGACAATGAGAATGGCGACTTGCCCAAAACTCTCAGCGGACATTATTTTGCTTGGGTAAAAAAACGGTGGCCACAGTAAAGACTACCATGGTAATCCCAACAGACGAGGAGGAAGTTCAAGTTCAAATCCCCGCAAAGATGGCAGTGGCTAATCTCAGAGGTTGCACACAGACGTTCATGGCTCCTCCATTCCTGACGCTGTCTTCCCCCTATTGGCAGCCTACTGCTTTAGGGGTTTCCACAATGGCTAGGTATGAGTGGCTATTCTTAAACATCATCCACTTCAACAGTCAAATATCAATTTTGGTCATGAAAAATAGGACAAATATTTACCACATTTTGGTATGAATGAGCTGTAAATTCACTATTGATTGTTTGACCATTGTAGAGTGGATATGAGTAAGGTTATTGCCACTAGTTCTTTTGAGTTAGTGTAAGTAAAATTTAATTCTTGTTGTTGCTAGAATTTTGTCCCTTACCTGCATTTTAGTAGTAACCTCAATTTTTCATTGCATTTCAAGGCAATTTCTACAAAATGCTATTGTCCATGAATTTTAATATTCTTTTACCATCTTTTCCATTTCTTGGCATCATTTCATATTTTTTTGGTTGTTGTTTTGAGATAATTTAGGCCTACTAGTTGAAGGGACACATTTTTGAGGAGAATTATTGTTGAAGAAATAAATAAATATTTGTTTGTACAAAATAGTTATTATGTTTTAAATATTGAGATTTCTATAAGCACTCATTTTAGAAATATAGGAGGACAAAATAAGATGCATTAAAATACATTTCCAAAATATTGTAACTTTGTTTTAAAAGTTTGTATATAGTAGAAAACACATGGATCAAAATTTGTGATTGTGAGAGGTCAATTATTTAAGTAATTTGTATATTTTTTTAATCCAAAAACCCTCTCTTACAGTAATAATTTATAAACTATAAAAACTTAAAATATTTAATTATAAGCTTTGTTTAATTATTTTTTATTGTTTTCTTGGATAGGTTGTGGAGCAGGGGCACTTACTTTACATGTTGTAAATAAGGTCAAATGTTAAGTTTTTGTGTTTGGAGTCATTTTTTATTGTAATAAGGTCGAATAAGACCATGTGTAATGTTTTTTGGCATGGGGTCAGTTTAGGAAAGTTAAAAAGCTACAAAAGTGGCATTTTTGGTGTGTTTCAAAGAAGGTGAAAGGTCAAGTATTCCAAGTCATTGGAATCGGTTGTTTTTGGATGGAAAGTGTATAAATATGGCAGAGGATGTTCAAATCATGGTGATGAAGTCATTCTTTGGAGAAATATCAATAAAAATCTCTGTTTTTTCTACAATTTTCACTATTTTCTGCTATTCCATTGACTGGTACGGTCCAGTACAATACGACCACAACCCCAAATTGATTGCTTGTGGTAGAGCTATGATTTAGCTTTCATTTAAGCCTGGTTTGGTCTTTTGACATTCGTTTTGGAGTGAGTTAGAGCCCATTTTGTAAAATTTGTTTGTAAAACCTAGGTAGTTAGGGTTTGAGAGAAAAAAATGAAAATTTGAGCCATTCCACCAGTGGAAAAATATGAAAATTAGTGGGATAGAAGCATTTAAGTTGTTTTTGTGTTTTTAGTGTTCGCAGGAGTAGGGGATGGTGATAAGGCAGGATTTCAAGCAACCCTAGCCTAATATCCCTATGTATTAGGCATATTTGAGTAGCTAGAGGTAGGGTTATGTGAAAAGACAATGTGTGTATTTGTTCCAATTGATGAAAATGGTAGATACAGACCCCATGTGATGTGAATAAGGTCATGAAATAGAGTTTTGGGTTTTGGGTTTTGATTTTCTTAGACTTGCTTTGTAAAACATGCCTATTTGGCCTAGTTGCAACATGACATTGAATTATTGAGGGTGTTGCTCCAAAACAACCACATCCCAAATCTTGATATGTTGTTAAACAACCAAAAGAGTATCAGAAATGTTGTTTAGGTTTTGGGTTTGAGTCCTCCTCATAAAGTTAGACTTGAAAACCCCCTTTTGAAGGGCTACTAGGACAAGGGGACAATTAGGAATGAATGGCTATTGTTTGATGGATCCAGACTTGAAAGGTGAATAGGTTGAGTTGTTTAAGTGTTCTAACCTGCTCTGCATCATAGTGGTATCAGAGCCTATAGGTAAAAAAATGTTAAGTTTGCAAAAGTAAAGATGCCTCCTAAAAATAGTTCAACGACCAAAGAAGTGAGAGAGCTGAAGGAAAAGCATGCCAGGGAGTTGAGACAAGTAAAGGAGTTTCAGAAAGCTGTTCTAGCTAGATTTGCAGCATTGGAATCAAAACAAAGAAGAGGTGTGGTCACTGGAGACCAAAGTGACATAGAGGAAGAGGAAGAGGGTGACAATGAGAACCCTCAAGAAGGAGTCCAAGAGGAAGAGGACCCTGATGAAGTGAGAATGATGAAGATGCTAAAGGCTATGAAGGGAGATGCTCCTAAGGTGAATATAGAATTGCCCACGTATGGTGGGAAGTTGGATGGTGAAGAAGTGCTAGGTTGGATTGATGCACTTGACAGCTATTTTGAGTATGAGGCGGTAGCAGATGATCAAAAGGTGAAATTTGCTAAAACAAAATTGAAAGGTCCTACCTTAACTTGGTGGAATTATGTGCAGGAAGAGAGGTTGAAGAAGGGAAAGACAAAAATCCATTCATGGGACAGAATGGTGGCTAAAATCAAGAGCCAATTCCTGCTAGGTGATTATGCAATACAAACATTTAGGAAGCTACAAAACCTCAAGTAAAAAGAAATGGATGTCATGGCTTATACTAAGGAGTTTCACAAGTTAAGTATAAGGACATGTCATATTGAGGATGGGGTGGAAAAAGTAGCAAGGTATAAAAATGGGTTGAGGTTCTCCATACAAGATGAGTTAAGTCTTAATCCTCCAAGGACAGTGGAAGAATGTTTTCAAATGGCAATCAGGGCACAAGAAAGATTGAATAGAAGGCAAGAAAAACAAAGTAGAGGAAAAGGAAAGAACTTTAGAGGTAGATGCAACTTTGGAGGGAGAGGACAGTCCCAAAAAGCACAAGGAGAGTCAAGTGGGCAGCAAGAACAAAGCTCAGAGTCAAGAGGCAATTTTAGAGGTAGAAGACCTAATGGTAGAGGCAGATTTGAAGGACAAGGTAGAGGTTCAAACACCTTTTCAGGTAGATGCTATCAATGCAATTAGTTTGGCCATCAAGCTTGGAAATGCCGAGAGAAACAACCCTCAAATGGAGGTGAAAGGAGAACACAGTTGGTGCAAGAGGAAGATAGTAAGAATGTCAAACCTCCATCTCAACCTATTGTTCTAGAAATTGGGGAAACTCTAATGATGAGAAGGACACTCATTAAGGTGCCAATAGTCAAAGAGCCTCCACAAAGGAAATCCTTGTTTAGAATCACTTACAAATCTCAAGGCAAGGTATGTAAGGTTATTATTGATTCTGGTTCAACTAATAATTTAGTTTCTTTGGAGATGGTAGAAAATTTGAACATGAAAAGAATCCCACACCCCACTCCCTACAAAGTATCCTAGTTGAATAAGGGTCAACAAGTCTTGGTCAATGAACAAACATGGGTTGAGTTTAACATTGGGGGGTACAAAGACAAGATCTTGTGTGACATCATTCCAATGGATGTTTGTCACTTGCTACTAGGAAGACCTTGGCAGTATGACAGAAAAGTTCAATATGATGGGTAGAAAAACATTTATGTGATTGACAAGGATGGGGTATCTTTCACCCTTATTCCATTGCAAGATGAAGGGGTAGATGAACAAGCTGGGTCTAGTGGAATGCTGGTTGGGGAAAAAGAGTTTTTGAAAACCATGAAAGAAGAGGGAGGTGAAGGATATACAATTGTAATCAGACCTAAACCTATCATGACAGTAGCAGCAGCAAAATTTGAGGATGTGCCCAAAGAAGTGCAAACTTTGTTGAACAAGTATCAAGACATAGTTGTTGATGAGATTCCTAGTTATTTGCCACCTATAAGGAATGTGAGCCACTACATAAACTTTATACTAGGTGCAAACTTACCAATAAGGTTGCATACAAAATGACTCCTCAACAAAATGATGAGATAAGGAAACAAATACAATAATTGCTAGATAAGGGTCTCACAAGAGAAAGTTTAAGTCCACGTGCTGTCCCTACTATTTTTGCACCTTAAAAAGGTGGAAATTGGAGAATGTGCACCGATTCAAGGGCAATCAACAAAATAACTATAAGGTATAGGTTTCCAATACCTAGAATGGAGGATTTGATGGACTGTTTAGGTGGAGCTTGTTATTTTTCAAAGATTGACCTTAAAAGTGGCTATCATCAGATTAGGATAAGAGAAGGGGATGAGTGGAAAACTACCTTTAAAACCAATGAGGGGTTATATGAGTGGCTTGTCATGTCATTTGGGCTTTCAAATGCACCAAGTACCTTTATTAGACTAATGAATGAAGTCTTGAAACCCTTCATAGGAAAATTTGTAGTTGTCTACTTGGATGACATCCTTGTTTCCAGAAAGACCAAAGAGGAGCACTTGCAACATTTGGACATGGTCTTGAAGAGGCTAAATGAAGAGAAGTTGATGATCAATCTAAAGAAATGTTAATTCATGAAGGAGGAGTTAGTTTACCTTGGTTTTGTGATTTCCAAAGGTTCATTGAAGATGGATCCCACCAAAGTAGAAGCAATTCTCAGTTGGCCAACTCCTACATCAGCAAGTGAGGTAAAAAGTTTTCATGGCTTAGCTACTTTTTATAGAAAATTTACAAAGAATTTCAGTCATATTTGCTCTCCAATTATTAACACCATCAAAGGGGATAAAAGGAAGAGGTTTCAATGGACTGATGAGGCAGAGAGAAGCTTCCAACATCTGAAAAATAGGGTGGCACAACAACCCATCCCAGCATTGCCCGATTTCAACAAGATCTTCACTATAGAATGTGATGCAAGCAGGTATGCAATTGGGGCTATTTTGAGCCAAGAAGGTAGACCTATGGCTTTCTCTAGTGAGAATCTTAATGAAGCAAAAAGAAAATATTCTTCTTATGACTTGGAGCTATATGCAATGGCGCAGTCCCTAAAGAAGTGGAGACACTATCTTTTACCCAAGGAGTTCATTGTTTTCACTAACAACCATGCTTTGCAGTTTAGGTTAACAGTCAAGACAAACTGAGCCATAGATATATGAAGTGGGTGGAGTACCTACAAAGTTATACCTTCACAATCAAGCATAAAAAGGGGTAGTCAAACAAGGTAGCAGATGCATTAAGCAAAAGGTCAATGTTGGTGCAAGAAATTCAACTCCAAAGTGTGGGAATGGATGCCTTGAAAGGTATGCATGAAGAAGATGATGACTTCAAAGAGGTATATGCTATTTGTGATCAGTTTAACGGTGCTTTTCATGATGAATATTTTGATTTTCAATTGCAAGATGAATTATTGTTCAAAGGTGCTCAGTTATGTATTCCCAAGTGTTCCATGAGAACTAACCTCATAAAATAAAAACATCGTGGCAGCTTAGGAGGTCATTTTGGGGTAGATAAAACATTAGAGCAAGTAAGGAGATATTACTTTTCACCAAAAATGCAAAGTGACATCAAAAAAATTGTGGAAAGTTGTGCAGTTATGTATTCCCAAGTGTTCCATGAGAACTAACCTCATAAAATAAAAACATCGTGGTAGCTTAGGAGGTCATTTTGGGGTAGATAAAACATTGGAGCAAGTAAGGAGATATTACTTTTTGCCAAAAATGCAAAGTGACATCAAAAAAATTGTGGAAAGTTGTGTAGTTTGCCAAAAAGCAAAGTGTTTAAGCACTAATGCAGGCCTCTATTAGCCTTTGCCAATTCCTAATAGGCCATGGGAATCCATCAGCATAGATTTTGTCTTGGGTTTGCCTAAAACTCAAAGGGGATTTGACAGTGCGTTTGTTGTTATTGATAGATTTAGCAAAATGGCTCATTTCATACCATGCAAATCTACAAATGATGCATCATATATTGCTGGGTTATTTTTCAAGGAAGTAGTGAGAATTCATGGATTGTCATTGACCATTGTGTCTAATAGGGATAACAAGTTTGTAGGTTACTTTTGAAGGACTCTTTGGAAGAAATTGAGAACGAATTAGACATTTAGCTTGTCTATCACCCACAAACAGATGGGCAGACTGAAGTGGTTAATAGATCACTTGGAAACCTTCTAAGATGCCTCACAAAGGACCATGGACAACAATGGGATCTAATCCTTCCACAAGTTGAATATGCCTATAATGACTCTGTTAATAGAAGCATTGGGAAAAGCCTATTTGAAGTGGTCTATGGACTGAAACCTAGAGGTGTGTTTGAGCTTAGGGATCTGAGTGGAATGGAGAAAATGAACTTGCTGAAGGAGAGGAATTTGTAGTTGCAATGAAGGACATACATCAAAAAGTGAAAGAAAATCTTCAAAAGAGTGTGGAGAAGTATAAGCAACATACAGATTTGAAGAAGAGGGATGTTCAATTCAAGGTGGGAGACTTGGTCCTAACACATTTAAGGAAAGAAAGGCTACCAAAAGGGAAATATACAAAGCTGCAGATGAACAAAATTGGGCCATGTCGGGTGGTCCAGGGTCATCCCACAATAATGGGTTACACTTTTTGGCCAAACTTGACATTGAAATCAACATTTTGAACTAAATCTTCACTTTTTGACACCTATAGCTGCTAAACCATTAGGAATTTGAAGATGATGCAAACTAGTGATTTGTGAGATTTTGTTTGTAGATTATAAATATATTTTAAAAAAAAAATTTGGAGTTAAATTGTAAATTTTTTTACATCTCCTTTGATAACTAGTTTTTAATAGTAAACAACATTTTCTTAAAGTGATGTGTATTATGTAGCACATAATTCTTTTTCTACTAAGGATAAAATTCTCATTCTTTCAAATTTAGATTGGTAACACTAATATATAGGGCATGCATTTTGTTGAAATTTTTTTTTAATTAAGTTTTGAAGTGAAACCAATTATAATTTAGACATAGGTGTATTCCGTAAAACATAACTTTTTCTATATGTATCAAAATTCAATTTTTTCTTTTTTGTTGAAACAAGGACATCAATACATAGGGAATAGATAAAGAAAATTGGGCCATGTCAGGTGGTCCAGGGTCATCCCACAATAATGGGTTACACTTTTTGGCCAAACTTGACATTGAAATCAACATTTTAAACTAAATCTTCATTTTCTGACACCTATAGCTGCTAAACCATTAGGAATTTGAAGATGATGCGAACTAGTGATTTGTGAGATTTTGTTTGTGGATTCTAAATATATATTTTTTAAAAAAATGGAGTTAAATTGTAAATTTTTTTATATCTTCTTTGATAACTAGTTTTTTTAATAGTAAACATTTTCTTAAAGTGATGTGTATTCTGTAGCACATAATTTTTTTTTCTACTAAGGATAAAATTCTAATTCTTTCAAATTTAGATTGGTAACACTAATATATAGGGCATGCATTTTGTTGATTTTTTTTAATTAAGTTTTGAAGTGAAACCAATTATAATTTAGACATAGGTGTATTTCATAAAACATAACTTTTTCTATATGTATCAAAATTTAATTTTTCTTTTTTTGTTGAAACAAAGACATCAATACCTAGGGAATAATTTTTTTTTCACTAATTCACTAATTTTCCATGTGTGTAGAACAGAGAACTTGATGTTTGGTGAAAAACCTACATTCACAAGAAATAAAAAATAAATATAATAATCAAATTAAATATATTTAAAATTATACTTTTTGGGAAGCTTATAATAAGGACTACATACTTACAAAACATAAATTTTAAATGAATTCATTTGATCCCCCAAAAGGTAAATCAAAAGTAGTTTTTTATTAGCATTTTGATAGGTGTAGAGGAGACTCCATTATAGGTATGGTTTAAAATTAGTGAGGTTCTATCTAAGGGGGTTTGATCAAGCCCTCTTTAATTAAAATCCTTTAAATGGAACCTTTCAAGGATTAAATCATTATATTTTCTAAAAATATGTGATTTCAGCAAAATCAGGATATTCCAGAAAGTGTAACCCATTATGGTGGCAGCACCCTCCACAAATTTGGAGCCAATGCCTATGAGATAGAACTCCCTCCTGGAGTGGCTATCTGTCTAATTTTTAATGTTTCTGACCTTTATCCTTTCAAGGGATCTATGATTGCAGGTAAAGATGCAGATACATCAAGAGTTCAAGATGAAGATTGAGTCAAGGACTTGTTGTGTGGTTACACAACACGCCCCATTTTGACTTGGCAAAACAGGGACCCAACTTCTTTTTGCTTGATTTGTGTTTCTTGCTTTCTGGGGGTTTGGTAAAAATCAGTCAAGTGCATCATCACGTTGAGTCAGGATGAGGTAGGTCATCATCGTGAGGTCAGTTTGTCAAAATTTGCATTTCGTAGCTGTGACCTTATATTCTGAAAGAGTATTAAATTTCATGCAGGTTTGCCTTTTACATCACCCTGATATTCATCAGGATGCAAGAATTATGGACAGTCAAAGTCTTGGTCAAACCTAATATTCGCAAGAGGGGGGTGGGTTTCTATTTTATAACCTCAGTCGTGTTTCGAACAACATCATCATATTTGAGACATCCCCTGATATATCTTGCGGCTCAAATATCCGGACGTCAACTTTAAATGGTAGTAAGTCTTTCCCGTCAAGCGGTCTTTTATATCGCGAACATCATGTTTTGAAAGTAACCTGATATTCGTTAATATCATCCTGACGCGGAATATCACCCTTAACAAACATCCTAATGACATCATATGAATACGATAAACAAAGAAACAAACATCATGATGACATCATCATCATATTTACATTTCGACAGGATATTTCGTAAACATGATCATGTTCACCCAATATGACGATGACGTCATGAAGCATTTCCGATACAAAGAACGAATATCATGATGACGTCATCCTGATATTCCGAAAGGAGGATGAGCAAGCTTATCTCATCATCATCTTATTTTGAAACATCACCTGATAAACTGAAATATCCTCCTGATGTGCTAAAACGTAAACAAGAAGTGCATTGTTACACGAATCTTGTAGCGATAATAATTTCAATGCTAAGGAGGATGATATCGAAACTCAACCCGATATTTGCGAAATATCATCCTGCCCTCATGATATCTTGTCATATGGATATCCCCCCGCTCCCTTTGCCGCCATTATCATTAAATGCGCGCAGACATGGTAGGTGATTCCCGCCGATCCCAGAACCCAATGAAATACCTGGCGAGATCCTGAGTTTTCGCATGAATGATCAAAGATTGCAATCTAACTTGTCAGAGTTGCCCTAAATTTACCCTAACTGCGAGGTTAAAAGGTAATTCAACCGCCATTGTTACATTTACTTGCGTTAAAATTGTTTTACAGAGCACTAGCCTCCATATCCGCATAATAGCTACCGTTGCACAATTCGAGCTCATAGATAGAAGGAAGGAAGTGATTGACAGTTGAATCAAGAGTGTCTTGACAATATACTGGTATAAAGAAAAATCTGCATAACCAGGTAAGTAAACTGAAACCCTCATCATGTTGTTTCTAAATGATTGTTGAAAGTTCTGATTATTGTATCCATGTAAGTAAGTAATGTGAAATTGATGCAATAGGCATGATATTTGCAATATGTATGCATGCATATCCCTGTTGTGAGAAGAAATGTTGTTAATTGCAGGCACCCATGGCTATAAAATGCTTAGTCAAGAATCAGGAAGAATTCAGCAGGCCTATGTTCTCTTCTCAGAGAGGGTTCCTGTTCAAATATGGGGCAATTACAGATACCCATCAGGGGATTACCAACCTGGAGGCTTGGTCAGCCAAGCTGAATGATGGGCAGGACAAGAGTCCGGTGCTGGAAGCAGTGTTTGTATAAGGTATGTGGAACGTTGCTAGCTTCCCATACTCCATGGAGTCTCTGGAGCTAGTCATTGAATGCGCCCGAAATTATAACCCTCAGATGAGGCAGGTGGTGAAGCATGGGAGAGTGTATGCAGACCTATCCATCAAAGGTCTCTCCCGGACATTTGGACTGCCAATGGGCAGTAAGGTAAAGAGTGTAGACTTAAAGAAGTCTGAAAGAGAATATGAGGCCAACAAGAAGGTGGCCAGAAAGAATATGTATGCTTGGCAGGCCGAGAACAGCACGTATAATGCAGCGGCCAAGCTCCCTGTGCACATGTTCAAATTTGATTTTAATGAGGAATATCAGTATGTGATTGCCCTACTGAACAGGGTGACTGGCCATCCTGATACTGGTGAATTCAGAGATTGGATGTATGGCATAATAATGATGTGCCTGTATGTAGACATCAAGCCACTGTGGGGCCAAATAATTAGCGATGCTCTGCATGAGCAGCTACTGAACCTGGGAGGTTCAGATTGTGCCTTCTACATGACCTCCTATATTGTTTATTCTTGTGCTTATAGAGGCACTTTTGATGCCCTGGTGACAGATGGAAAATTGACGGGCACAAATGCAGCGTATATATGGGATCATCATCCCCAGCTGCAAAGAACCAAGTATATCAAGGACTACAAACTGGTCAATGATGCATTCTCTATGCATCTGGTAAGGACCATGGAAGATGACATGACAAAAAGACTGAGCATGGAGGCTCAGGAGGCAGTATATAGGCATGGGGCATGGTACATACAATTTGCCACCTTTTCCTACATCAAGATAGAAGGTTTTGAAGGACATCCCCTGATGCTGCCGAGGTATCCTACCGATGCAGTAGTTTTAATGGAATTTATCAGGCAGGGCTCTACCATCATACAGATGTATAAGGATGCCAAGAAGCTGCCACTAATTTTGTTCCCAGTCAGCATTGGCAACTACATGTGCCCTGACTCGGATAATATAAAGAAGGTGATGGTCACTCTGAATAAGATGAGTTTACTACCCTTCCCAACAACGAGACCATATGATCCTTACGGCCGAATGCAGAAGATTCTAGGAAAGCCTATTCACCACAGGCACCTAGAAGATTTTTGGGCTGACTACGAAGATGAGGCAGAAGCCAGGAGGAGGAGGTATCAGAGGTTGACTCTGAACCAGATCAGGACATTTGACTGCATATCCCTCCCTTAGCAGCTGAAGAGTGATGACGGCAGGATAATGGCAGATGAATACGAGCAGAAGAAGATTTACAATGATACCATCTCTGCACCTAACCTCACCATGCAAGAAGATATGTCCTTGGACCCATTCTTTGCCAGAACCCTACACTTGACCCAAGCTTGGGTAGATGCGCAGGTAGAGGCACTGAAGAAGAAAGGTGTTGCCATCACGGTGGACAACAAAAAGAAAGGGCAGGACATCCCTGCTGATGAATATGATGACTTCCTGCTGGAGAAGCAGAAGACTAAGGGAGAGAGAATCCCTCCACCACAGCAGCCTAGCAAAAGGGCCCCAAGGGGCAAGAAGGTGGAGAAGGGACCCAAAGGGGTCATGATTGACCGAGCAATATTCACAGCGGAGGAGGCAGCTAAATCAGGATCAGAATCAGATTCTCCTCCAAAGCCCAAGAAAACTAAGACAGCAGAGGCTGGAATCACAGAGACCCAAGAAGTGGGTCAGTCATCCAAACAACCAGGCAAAGATATCCTCATGGAGGAGGAGCCTGAAGAAGAGGAGGAAGCTCCACTGGTAATTAGAAGAAAGAGGAGAGCTCCGTAGGTGTTGGTTCCTACCACACCTAAGAAACCAAGAACCTCTATGAGAGGTGAAATAAGTCAACCCCCAGCACAAGTACAAGGGGCGGGTAGTGAAGTGCAGAAGGAACTTCAGCATAACATTCCACTTCCTACCATTGTCAAGTTCAAAACTGAACTGGCAGAAGAACAACAAAAGGAAGCATCTCAGGCACAAGCAGAAAGGCATGTCTCGCTAGACGAGACAATAAACTTGTCTGATGATGAGGTGGTGCAGGATGTAGCTGCACAAGAAATGGAAACACTTGCGGCTACTGGCATCAGTGTGACTCCTCACAAGCCTCCAACGGTTCAAACAGTGCTTGAGGAGATAAAACAAGCAGAAGCGGAGCGAGAAAAGAGCTCGGAACCAGAGAAGAGCACAGAACAAATAGCACAGGACATAGGGCTGGATACACTGATTGCTGAGGTGACAAGTCCTGCAGTGGTAGACTTGATAGAAAAATAGGATGCAAGTCCTGAGAAGCCAGCAGGATCACCTGAGAAGGGCCACCTAATAGAGGAGATAGAGATGGCCGAAGCAGAGGGCCATACTCTTGAATCAAGCCAGCAAAGCCCACAAAATGCATCAGCAGGACCTGCTATAGTAGAGGTCCAAGAAGCAAGGGCTGATGAAGAGAAGAAAGAAGAAATAGAGGATCCAGCTGCTAAGGCACAAGAGGTGGATAGTGCAGGCACAGAACAAGTAATAGCTGCAGAACAGATGCCATCACCTCGGGCGGATCCTATGATAGCCGGTACGGTGGACACGCCACCAGAAATTGAGAAACAGAAGGAGGATGATCAACCTCCACAAGGGGAAGAACTGGGGACAGGTGAAGTAATAATGGAGAAAGATCATGGTCATCATGATCTACATACAGGTACACCGCAGGGTTCCCCACACAAAGAAGATGCTCCCCCAGAAAAGGAAGTTCCTCAATAGGAGGAGGCACCTCAGGATCAACAGCAACAAGGCGAGCATCAAGAGAAAGACAAGGAAAAATCACCGTCTCCACAACACGTATTGATAGAAACGGGAGATAAGGGTGAACAGCATCATGATGCTGAAAAGCATGATCAGGTGCCTCCATGGTTAGAAAAGGAGGTAAATATTAAGGAGGAACTGGAAATTCAAGAGGTCGATGTCTCCACCCTGTTCTCCGCGGATATAATGAAGCCCAGGAGAAAGGCCAGAATGACTTCAGCCATCAAAAGAGATCCGGCGACAGGGAGAAGGACTGCACAAATTGCTGTACTTGCGGTGGAGAAGGAGAAAGGCAAAATCACTGTGGAGGAATTCCAGATAAGCACAGTAGATTTGGGTTTTGCCAACGAAGAGTAGGAAGGTCAGGAGGGAAAAGACATCATAGACTCTCTAATTCAGAAAGTGAAAAGAGAGAAGGAGAAAAATAAGCAACATAAAGAGCACATTGCTCAGTTGCATGCATACATTAAGGGTTTAACCAACCCTGAAGATACTACAAGTGAAACTGCAGTCCCATTGACTGTCATTTCTCAGGAAGAAGTAAATAAACTGGACCTCATGAAACATGAGGCTTCCGTAATAAGGAAATGGATGTCATCCACATTGGATGATGCTATAGAAATAATGAAGGGTTCTTTGAAAAGATGGAGCATATTGAGTGACTCCAAAACCAAGGTGGACAGATTGCAGATGCAGACTAGAAAAAGGTCTTATAAACTGGAGAAAGTCCTCAGCCTGTTGGGAGAAATAAGGAAGATAAATCCACAACTGCTTATCACTAAGCAGGTATTGAATAATAATACTGCATTGTTAGTGGATATCTGGTACAAAGATGTACAGTTTGAATGCGGAGTCCTCAAGAGATGTAATAGTAAGATGAGGGAGATCAGCATGAGGCTACGTGATTTAATGGGCATTGAAGCAGACATGCTAGAAACATTAGAGGGCAAAATGGAAGGGAAGATAGAGAATCAAGATGAAGATTCTGCCCTTAAGGCTCTGCGCAATAACTTCCAAATGGAAGATGATGGTCCGCTCGTCCACTTGACAGAAGAAGTGATAAATAAAATGATGAGGATCAAGGTCAAGATGGAGACCTACAGTGAGACATTGCAGGATAGAGAAAATAAGCTGGATAATAGCAGGGATAAGTATGAGGCGCACAAGCACGCCATTATCAAGGCAAAAACGCAAGATGGCGGAGGAATAGATCAGGTTGTGCGGTCATATGAACAAATCCAGAGCAGCATACAGCCCCATATGCAGCAGCATCATCATCAGGATAGCGAAGAATCAGAAAGTGATGCACATGATGATGATCCGCATGCATCAGATGAAGAGCATGATGGAGATACATCATGAGGGGGGAATATTTTGCATATGCAATATAGATAGTTGCCAGCTGGCAACTTGTGCCTTTTTGTAAAATTGACAAGTCATGAAATGATGACCATTGATTTGTATTAACATATCAGATCCGTAGATCTTTTGTAACGGATTCCTCACCTTATTCTATAAAAGGTGGTGGAATGTCTTGTTATTTTCATTCGAAACTTAATTGAAATCTGTTTGCTGAAGTATTCAGGGCTCATTTCAAAGCTGCTGTATATGTATATGTCTTTTGCATACTTAATGAAAGGGAAGAGCATTTTGATTACAAATCTTCATAAATCTTGAGTAATCTGTGTCTGAATTCTGGATATGTGCTTTGATTTGCTGCGTCCCTTAGAGTGCTCATCATGTTGCATGTATTGTTTTCATTCATTATCCTCTGAAGTTTGCATCAACTGTATCTAGCTGTGGAATGTCCTGGTGAACATATGGTTTGATTTCTTCTCTTCATGACAGTATCAAGCATGTATGTGGATCAAAAGCTAAAGGTTCAACTTAATTAGAAGCATTTCCTTTAATTTCTTTTAATTTTAGAACATCTCAATGTCATAATTGCAAATAACTGATAATCTTAAGCAAACAACCCAAAATATGCAGACATCTAGTAGATAATCGCAAATATTTAGCATATTTGAACACTAAGCTTGCATAATTGAAAATATCATGCAAAGATCAAGGTATTTTACTTCTTTTCATCAAATAGCTGCATAATTTGACTTCTCTGTAAAGAATTTCTGCAGGAACGTCATGATGATAGTACATTTTCACGTAAGGCCCCAAAATGGAAACAGCAATTCACATTAACTACTGAGTAACGTCAGTCGATTAAGACCTAATCACCAGAGACTTGGGATCACGAATTCTCTGAATTCACTATATCTTTCAAGATGAATAAAGGTTAATGTGTACTTTTATTCTATGTTTGTTTGTGACTAACATCATGACCAACATAAATTGGCGCTAGAAGGAGGGCCTGTCTAGAAAACCACGCTCATCATCATTATATTCAGGTTTGATGACGCATAGAGTAAGGTAACCTCAGATCGCCTGTGAATTTCAGTAAATTACGTAAATATTTACTATGAGAAGTTTGTATGTGTTCATTCTATGTAAAGATTTCCAGAGCTCACATAAATATTGTAAGCTTTACAGTAGATCTTCCTGAATTCACTAAATATTGGCCAAAGATACGTAAATTTGTTCAAGTCTTGCAAAATTTGAGCCTTAAACACCTGAGATCTCGTGTTACGATCAATATACCCCAATATCCTGTCATATTTACAGTATCTTCACAAATATGTCGTAAATATCCAGTCTGATTTGCCATTTGACCGCAAATATCACCTCATCCGGTGGAATCCAGCCAATATTTGCAAAGTTTCAGCCAATTTGCCTCCAAATCGAGAAATCCTGGCTCACAGGATAAATACTAGGTCTAGACCTAGTGAAATTTTTTAAGAATTGCCTGTTAGAGGTTTCAGACCTAGGACTGTAGACATTCATCATACTCCAGGGTCTAGTGCGTCTAGAGCTTCACCGGGACCTCCTCCTGTAACTCCTGTTGGTTTGCAAATACCTTCCGGTATATCCGTGACACCTCCTGTTCAACCCCGGGGTATACCTTTAGTTCAACCTCAGCCAACTGCACCACCAGTTCAGCCCCCTCAGGTTGCAATGTCTTTCTTCGCAGCAAAGTCACCCTTGACCTTTAATGCATATCACGAGTTACCAAAGAATCCAGACAAACTTTGTCCAAAATATCATCCTTATCAAGATGCTGATGATCATATCAGGACATTTAAAGAAGCTTGCTGCAGAGCCAGAATAGAACATCAGGACGTGGTGTGCAGATTATTTCTTTTTTCCTTAGGAGAAGAGGCTTATAATTGGTTCATCAGTCTTGGCCAAGCCTCTGTGGGTTCATGGGATGTCTTAGAGAAAGCTTTTCTTGATAGGTTCAAGGTCCCTATTGATCCATCCATGAATTATCACATGTTTGCTACAATCAGAAGATTTGAGAATGAGCCTATTGCTAATTCAATGCTAGGTTCTAGAAAATGTTGTCCAAACTAGTTGCCCCATATGTAGTAGCTGATGCTGCTGCTAGGAGTATCTACTATTCAGCCCTGGATCCATTCACTTCCATGTTCATCAGGAGAACACATCCTGAGATCACTACATTGACAGGAGCTTTTCAAGAAGCTATCAAGGTAAATCAGCAGTTGATACTTGCTCCTACTCCGAATATAGTATTCCCTACTTTGCCTGGCATGCAGCCACAGTATCCTGCACAATATCCAAATGGAGCAGTGATACCTCCAGTAGTCATGCCTGCACCTTTGCAAGTACCGCCATTGAGCATCATGCCTCCTCCTAATGGAAATGGCCAATTACCACAATATCCTGTACATGCTCAGACGCCTCAGGGTACTGATCTATCCAACAGTAACTATGGATCTTCTTTTTTCAAGCCTCAGATCGAAAATGTAGTTGCCAAAGCTCAAGAGGAAGAAGAAGAAATCAAAGAAATTTCTGCTCAGTTGAGAAAACTCACCACAGAAGTAACACATTTGAGAAATCAGGGTTTTTATTCCCAGTCAGGTCAGAATAGGAGTTATTCCAATGACAGACCAAACTACCCTGATAGGGGATATAACAACAATAACTTCAACAATAATGGTGGAAATAACAATAATCCTCCTAGACAGCCCAGAATATGGAACTCCAGGCCAAACAACGGTTCATTACCATCACCCCTAGATAATCAGCCTCCAGGTGAAGCTAAACAAACTACTAGAGTCAATCTTGCTGAGGCAGCCCTTACCAATTGGTGTAGGATCCACAATACAAATGCACATGCAGAATTAGATTGTCCACAATTTAGGATTGCTGCCAGCATCTTTCAGACTAAAGTGTCTAACACTTCTGGAAATCCACCTCAGGCAGAAGGAAATGAGATAGTTCCTTGTGGATATGACTCAGCTTTTGTGCTAGAAACATACACTAACCAGCCTCATCTGAGTTATGATCAGACTTGTGAAGCATCTGCCTTAACCTTTGAAACAAATTATGTTTTTCCTTTTGAGGATGAAAATGAACCTGCAAGAGAGCATGAGGAAGTACATGCATATTAGCAGCAATACCCTGGTAAGCACAATTATAACCTGAGGAGCATTGCCAATAGACCTGCTGGACCATTGACATCATCTCTACCTCCAAACAACTTCAACACACCTCCTGATCCTAAGGCTAGCAATAACCCTGGGTTTCCTAAGGTGAATGCTCAATACTTGTCTCCTCAAAACACAGTAACAAAAGTCGTAAATGCACCTCAAGAGTCTGACAAGTTAGTTAGCTATTTGGCGGATGAAATGAAGAAAATCAAGATCAGCCTGTCCTTATTGGAGTTACTGAAAACTCCTGCCATCAAAAGGGCATTCATGAAGTCACTAGATGATCCTGCTCCTAAAGAGGATAATCATCTTTCAAGTCAATCCAATGGCAAAGATCATGCTGCTAAAGATAATATTATCAAGCCTAAAGTGTCAGCTACAGTCCAAGCCGTTGAAACTTCCCACATGACCTTGTATAGAGATAAAACTGAATCACCTCCGTTCCTCCTCACCATAAGAATGTTCAGCAAGAACTTGCACAACTGTTTGGTTGATTCAGGAGCCTCAACGAATGTTATGCCTTTGTCAATATGTAACGCATTAGGACTGCATCCTGCTAAATCTTTAAAGGTCACTCAACTGGACAAGACAGAAGTAAGTGTAGTAGGGGAACTAACTCACATCCACATGTAGTTAGCATCTGATCCTAGGATCTAGTATTACATTGACATTCAGGTAGTTGACATACCTGATACATATGGGATGTTACTTAGCCGAGATTAATCTAAAACGCTTAACAGATACATGTCCACAGATTTCAGTCACATGTGGTTGCCATGGAAGGGTATACCTAATCAGATCAGGATTGATGCTGAACCTAGGATGAAACATATGATCACAGAATATAACAAAACAAATGAGATCATGTACGTAAACGTAGAACCTGGAGTGTATTGCATCAGGCCGCAGACTGTTAAAATAGAGGAAATCCTGATGCTTGATGTTCATCATCATCATGATGATGATCATCATGAGGACATGTCAAGTATGGAATTTGACAAAGATCCAGATAATGAGAATGAAATAGATCGCTTCAGAGATTTTGAGATGCATTTATCTACTCAGGTAAAACGTTGCCAATTATTGAATATACCTGCTAATGACATTTTGATTGATGGATGGTGCAGATTACACGGCGAAGCACACTTAGAAAAGACTTGTGAACCATGTTTAGACATGATGATACTGGAGCAGACGTATAGTGAATCATCAGCAGCATCATATTTCGAGGTGAGTGCTACATCTGATGATGATGACGATACTAATTCTTATTTGTCTTCTGCAAGAACAGAAGAGTCGACAGATCATGATGAAGATCATATCCTAAAAGCAGAAGAGATCCTGGTGTCCGATCAGATAAATGATGCAGAAAAAGAAAAGATCACTCCTGGTAGTGATTGCTTCATGGAACCGGATTATGAGTTGTCTGATGAAGACAAAGGTAGTGACCTGACGAAGTTTGAAGAATTTCTGGTAAAAGAAATAGAGAAGATGGCACGACAACATAAATCTCCCCACGAGGTGTTGATTAAAGGTTGGTGTAGGCTGCATGAGGCACCTCACTCAGAAACAACTTGCTCATTATGCTTACATATTTTGAAGAAGCATGCAGCTGTAGATCCTGAACAGCATCCTCTTGCTGATATGGAAGAGAAAACAGAAAAGCCATCAGGCTCACAAAATAAAGGAAAGAAGAAACTTGAAGATGATGACATCCCCAAGTTAAAGTGGATATCAGGTGGAGTAGCAGCCAGAGCTGCAAAGAAGAAAGGAGGACCAAATAGATATCCTGCTGAAGATAAGTGTCCTGCTGAGGATAAGCCTTGGATCTTGAGGTTTGATGGATCCAAATCTAGGCAAGGTGCTGGGGTAGGAATAGATCTCATTGACCCATCAGGGAAATCTTATTTAGCAGCTTACAGATTACAGTTCCCCTGTACCAATAATGTCGCAGAGTATGAAGCTCTGATTCATGGAATGTTATTTTCTCATAAGAAGAAGGTAAAGATCCTGCATGTCTTTGGGGATTCAGAACTAGTTGTGAGACAGGTAAGAGGAATTTACTCCTGTAACTACAGAAAATTATCAAATTACAGGCATCGAGTGTGGGACCTGATTGAAGACTTTGATGCCTTTAATATCATTCACGTACCAAGAGAACAGAACCAGAGGGTAGATGCAATTGCACAGGCCGCCAGTACGTTGGAACCGCTGTCTATATCTGGTCTAAAGAGATTTTCAGTAGAATTTGTGTCAGTACCTTCATACCTGACAATGTGACTAATCTCCAGGTGTTTGATGATGATCAGCACATCCTGGACTTTATATCAAACAGAGACATATTTGAAGCTCAGATTATAGATGAGAATGGTATGGAAGATCATGTCTGGGGAGAAGATGAGATATTAGAGTTGCCTAGTAACAGAATTCCCAAAGGTATGATTGAATTAGAAAGAGCCTTTGATCTAGATAATATGCTTAAACATAAAGATCTGCCTAAGGCAGATGGAGGTCAATATTCACAAGTGAATATTGGACAAGCTGATGACAAGAGAAACGTCTTATTGGGTAAGGTTTGTACACCAGAGGAGTTAGAAGGAATAACTCAGGCCCTTAAAGATTACATACATGTAATTGCATGGACTTATGATGAGCTAAAGACATATGACACCTCTGTCATAACTCATACTATACCTCTCAAGCCAGATGCAAAACCTTTCAGACAGAAGCAGAGGCCAGTTAATGCTCTGCTTGAACCAATCATCCTTGAAGAAGTCAAGAAATTGTTAAATGCCCAGATAATATTTCCTGTAAGGCACTCCACTTGGGTGGCAAATCTTGTGCCAGTCAGAAAGAAGAATGGAGACATCAGGTTATGTGTAGATTTCAGGAACCTGAACAGAGCATCAGAAAAGGATAATTATCCTTTGCCCTCTTTGGATGAAGTTCTACAGATTATAAATGGAGCCAAAATGATGTCCTTCTTGGATGGTTTTTCAGGATACAACCAAGTGATGGTAGATAAAATTGACAGATTGAAAACTGCCTTCACCACAAAGTGGGGTATATTTGCATATAGACGTATGCCATTTGGACTTATAAATGCTGGAGCTACATTCCAGCGAGCAATGGACATAGCCTTCAGAGGCTTAATAGGAAAGTGTATAGTCATCTATATGGATGACATGACAGTATTCTCCAAGGAAAGGGGAAATCATGTTGCTGATCTCAGAAGTGTACTGAAGAAATGTGAAGAATATGGAATATCTTTGAATCCTAAGAAGTGCATATTCGGAGTCACAATAGGAAAGTTACTAGGCCACCTGATCATAGAAGATGGAATTATCATTGATCCTGACAGGGTGGAGTCTATTATGAAGTTACAACTTCCAGGAAGCAAAAAGGAACTTAAGTCCTACTTTGGTAAGATAAATTTTGTGAGGAAGTTCATCACCGGCTTCGCTGAAATTGTCAGACCACTAAATGCCATGTTGAAAAAGGATGCACAAATTGAGTGGACACCAGAAGCCAAGGCTGCCTTTGAAGATATAAAGAAGGCCATTTTAGATGCTCCTATCCTCATTAGTCCAGATTATACAAGAGATTTCTACATCTACTCATTTGCCTTAGAACATACTTCTGCAGCAGTGTTAACTCAAAGAAATGAAGAGAAAGAAGAGAAACCAATTGCTTTCATGAGCTGTCCTTTCAGGGATGCTGAGTTGAGATATGTAGATGTTGAAAGACAGGCACTTGCATTAGTCAGAGCAGTAAAAAAATTCAGACATTATATACTGAGAAGTAAAGTGATTGCTATGGTACCAGATGCAACAGTGAAGATGCTGCTGATGCAGAGTGAACCTGGTGAAAAAAGAGCCAAATGGATTACTGTATTACAAGAATATGACATGGAGATCACACCAATGAAGCTGGTGAGAGGACAAGCTCTGAGCCAGATGATATCTGAAACTGATCCAAACATCATCAGTCAGCAATATGTGATCAATGAGAAAGATAAAAGAGAGTGGTATTCAGACATCAGGAACCTCCTGATCACCGGAAGATGTCCTTTAAGAATGCAAGCTTCACAGAGAAGAGCCTTGAAGATAAGATCCCAGAAGTATATGATGAAGGGGGGAACCTTGTTTAAGAAGAATTATGAAGGAATATACCTAAGATGCTTAGAGAAACCAGAAGCAAATAAAGTTTTGACAGAGTTACATGACAAGTTTGGAATGGCACACGGATCAGTGTTGGCCACAACACATGCAATCCTCAGAGTAGGATATTACTGGCCTGCAATTTTTAAGGACACAGCTGATCATGTTAAATGTTGTCATGTTTGCCAGGTTGCTGCCAACAGGGAGAAATATGCTGCGCAACCATTGCAGCCAGTGGTGGAAGAGCGCCCATTCGCACAGTGGGGCATGGATTTCATAGGACCGATCAATCCTCCATCTTCCTCAGGCCATAGGTATGTCTTAACGATTACTGACTATTGTACTAGATGGACTGAGGCTACCAACAGCAAAACTTGCACTGCAGATGATGTCATTAAGTTTCTGGAAAGCAACATTGTCACCAGGTATGGAACTCCTTATGCATTGGTAAGTGATAATGGTTCTGCCTTCATTTCCACCAAATTGTCAAGTTGGGCTTTTGATCACGGGATCATACTTAAATTTTCATCCAACTACTATCCCCAGGGAAATGGATTAGCAAAATCCACCAACAAGAATTTACTGAGTATCATAAGAAAACTGATAGAGAAAAATCCCAGGGAATGGAACTCATTTCTGAAATATGCCTTATGGGTAGACAAAACTAGAATGAAAATTGCATTAGGAAACTCACCCTTCCAACTAGTATATGGGATGGATCCTATCCTCCCCGTAAACTTGAAAATTCCTACTCTACAGTTTGCCCAAGAATATTTAGGCATAGATAATAAGCAGGAAGTCCAGTTGCTTCAGTTGATGCACCTGGAAGAAAAACGGAGTCAAGCGATTGACCAATTTGCAAAACATCAGGCTGTTGTCAAACACTGGTTTGACAAGAGAGCCAGAATTAAAGCTTTCAGGATATCAGATTTGGTCCTGATGTGGGATAAAGCCCATGAAAAGAAAGGTGATCATGGTAAGTTTGATAGATTATGGATAGGTCCCTTTCAGATTTCTGAGATCTTAGGAGACAGCACTTATAGGCTTAAGAACCTGACAGGCGAGGATGTCCCATTGCCAGTCAATGGACAATTCCTCAAACATTATTTCCAAGCCTGAATGACTTCGTCACAGTCATATGTACCATATTGTATATTTGTATAGTTGTTTGTACAGTTTGTTTGTTGTGCTTGTTTTGTTTTGCTGGTTGGATCTTTGTTCTAGTAAGTCAAGATGATGCACTTCATCACCCTAGAAAATAATTAAGTTGTTGAGATTCAGATGATGAGATCACATTTAAACATAGGTTATGATTCATTCTAAGAAGTGTTCGTGATCAGGTTTATGATGTCTTTTGATCAGGGTGCTTTTTCTTGGTCAAAGTGAATCCATCACAATGAAACACCTAACAGCCTTGGGTTTGTTGAACACACTAGTATAGGTGTTAAGTGAAAAATCTAAAGGGACTCCCTTGCTACCAGTGCAATCTCCAACCTAAAGCTGCAAGTAATGGTACCTTGTACAAATGAGCTGACATGATGATATCAGATATAAATTTTAAAGAGAAAATTAGAAAAGAAATAAAATTAGGCCATCTAGGTAACTCTACCGGGGCTATGGATGCCCGCTGGCAGTGGGGCTCTACTTAGGGAGATTGTACAGATAACCTTGCTGAGGCTATAGATGCCTGCTGGAAGCAAGGCTCTATCCAGGTTGGCTATGAGGGATGATCTCCAACTATGTAGTTTAACACCAGTTACTTACGTTTTCAACTTACTTTCAAGATGAGGATAATTAATCATATGCACACACCTGATCCTTTGTTAGCATTATCACCATGATGAAATTTTATCATTCAGAGGATCATGATGCTTACACTTAGACGGAATTATAATACTATCGATAAATGTGATCACATCACTTGAATCATTGGAATTTGTTTATTTTCTTTGGTGGCAAGTTGTTGTGTGGTTACACAACACGCCCCATTTTGACTTGGCAAAACAGGGACCCAACTTCTTTTTGCTTGATTTGTGTTTCTTGCTTTCTGGGGGTTTGGTAAAAATCAGTCAAGTGCATCATCACGTTGAGTCAGGATGAGGTAGGTCATCATCGTGAGGTCAGTTTGTCAAAATTCACATTTCGTAGCTGTGACCTTATATTCTGAAAGAGTATTAAATTTCATGCAGGTTTGCCTTTTACATCACCCTGATATTCATCAGGATGTGAGCATTATGGACAGTCAAAGTCTTGGTCAAACCTGATATTCGCAAGAGGGGGGTGGGTTTCTATTTTATAACCTTAGTCATGTTTCGAACAACATCATCATATTTGAGACATCCCCTGATATATCCTGCAGCTCAAATATTCGGACGTCAACTTTAAATGGTAGTAAGTCTTTCCCGTCAAGCGGTCTTTTATATCGCGAACATCATGTTTTGAAAGTAACCCGATATTCGTTAATATCATCCTGACGCGGAATATCACCCTTAACAAACATCCTGATGACATCATATGAATACGATAAACAAAGAAACAAACATCATGATGACATCATCATCATATTTACATTTCGACAGGATATTTCGTAAACATGATCATGTTCACCCAATATGACGATGACGTCATGAAGCATTTCCGATACAAAAAATGAATATCATGATGACGTCATCCTGATATTCTGAAAGGAGGATGAGCAAGCTTATCTCATCATCATCTTATTTTGAAACATCACCCGATAAACCGAAATATCCTCCTAATGTGCTAAAACGTAAACAAGCGGTGCATTGTTACACAAATCTTGTAGCGATAATAATTTCAATGCTAAGGAGGATGATATCGAAACTCAACCCGATATTTGCGAAATATCATCCTGCCCTCATGATATCTTGTCATATGGATATCCCCCCGCTCCCTTTGCCACCATTATCATTAAATGCGCATAGACATGGTAGGTGATTCCCACCGATCCCAGAACCCAATGAAATACCTGGCGAGATCCTGAGTTTTCGCACGAATGATCAAAGATTGCAATCTAACTTGTTAGAGTTGCCCTAAATTTACCCTAACTGCGAGGTTAAAAGGTAATTCAACCGCCATTGTTACATTTACCTACGTTAAAATTGTTTTACAGAGCACTAGCCTCCATATCCACATAATAGCTACCGTTGCGCAATTCGAGCTCATAGATAGAAGGAAGGAAGTGATTGACAGTTGAATCAAGAGCGTCTTGACGATATACTGGTATAAAGGAAAATCTGCATAACCAGGTAAGTAAATTGAAACCCTCATCATGTTGTTTCTAAATGATTGTTGAAAGTTCTGATTATTGTATCCATGTAAGTAAGTAATGTGAAATTGATGCAATAGGCATGATATTTGCAATATGTATACATGCATATCCCTGTTGTGAGAAGAAATGTTGTTAATTGCAGGCACCCATGGCTGAAAAACGCTTAGTCAAGAATTAGGAAGAATTCAGCAGGCCTATGTTCTCTTCTCAGAGAGGGGTCCTGTTCAAATATGGGGCAATTACAGATACCCATCAGGGGATTACCAACCTGGAGGCTTGGTCAGCCAAGCTGAATGATGGGCAGGACAAGAGTTCGGTGCTGGACGCAGTGTTTGTATCAGGTATGTGGAACGTTGCTGGCTTCCCATACTCCATGGAGTCTCCGGAGCTAGTCATTGAATGCGCCCGGAATTATAACCCTCAGATGAGGCAGGTGGTGAAGCATGGGAGAGTGTATGCAGACCTATCCATCAAAGGTCTCTCTCGGACATTTGGACTGCCAATGGGCAGTAAGGTAAAGAGTGTAGACGTAAAGAAGTCTGAAAGAGAATATGAGGCCAACAAGAAGGCGGCCAGAAAGAATATGTATGCTTGGCGGGCCGAGAACAGCACGTATAATGCAGTGGCCAAGCTCCTGTGCACATGTTCAAATTTGATTTTAATGAGGAATATCAGTATGTGATTGCCCTACTGAACAGGGTGACCGGCCAGCCTGATACTGGTGAATTCAGAGATTGGATGTATGGCATAATAATGATGTACCTGTATGCAGACATCAAGCCACTGTGGGGCCAAATAATTAGTGATGCTCTGCATGAGCAGCTGCTGAACCTGGGAGGTTCAGATTGTGCCTTCTACATGACCTCCTATATTGTTTATTCTTGTGCTTATAGAGGCACTTTTGATGCCCTGGTGACAGATGGAAAACTTACGGGCACAAATGCAACGTATATATGGGATCATCATCCCCAGCTGCAAAGAACCAAGTATATCAAGGACTACAAACTAGTCAATGATGCATTCTCTATGCATCTGGTAAGGACCATGGAAGATGATAGGACAAAAAGACTGAGCATGGAGGCTCAGGAGGCAATATACAGGCATGGGGCATGGTACATACAATTTGCCACCTTTTCCTACATCAGGATAGAAGGTTTTGAAGGACATCCCCTGATGCTGCCGAGGTATCCTACCGATGCAGTAGTTTTAATGGAATTTATCAGGCAGGGCTCCACCATCATACAGATGTATAAGGATGCCAAGAAGCTACCACCAATTTTGTTCCCAGTCAGCATTGGCAACTACATGTGCCCTGACTCAGATAATATAAAGAAGGTGATGGTCACTCTGAACAAGATGAGTTTACTACCCTTCCTAGTAACGAGACCATATGATCCTTACGGCCGAATGCAGAAGATTCTAGGAAAGCCTATTCACCAGAGGCACCTAGAAGATTTTTGGGCTGACTGCGAAGATGAGGCAGAAGCCAGGAGGAGGAGGTATCATAGGTTGACTCTAAACCAGATCAGGACATTTGACTGCATATCCCTCCCTCAGCAGCTAAAGAGTGATGACGGCAGGATAATGGCAAATGAATACGAGCAGAAGAAGATTTACAATGATACCATCTCTGCACTTGACCTCACCATGCAAGAAGATATGTCCTTGGACCCATTCTTTGCCAGAACCCTACACTTGACCCAAGCTTGGGTAGATGCGCAGGTAGAGGCACTGAAGAAGAAAGGTGTTGCCATCACGGTGGACAACAAAAAGAAAGGGCAGGACATCCCTGCTGATGAATATGATGACTTCCTGCTGGAGAAGCGGAAGACTAAGGGAGAGAGAATCCCTCCACCACAGTAGCCTAGCAAAAGGGCCCCAAGGGGCAAGAAGGTGGAGAAGGGACCCAAAGGGGTCATGATTGACCGGGCAATATTCACAGCAGAGGAGGCAGCTAAATCAGGATCAGAATCAGATTCTCCTCCAAAGCCCAAGAAAACCAAGACAGCAGAGGCTGGAATCACAGAGACCCAAGAAGTGGGTCAGTCATCCAAACAACTAGGCAAAGATATCCTCATGGAGGAGGAGCCTGAAGAAGTGGAGGAAGCTCCACTGGTAATTAGAAGAAAGAGGAGAGCTCCGCAGGTGTTGGTTCCTACCACACCTAAGAAACCAAGAACCTCTATGAGAGGTGAAATAAGTCAACCCCCAGCACAAGTACAAGGGGCGGGTAGTGAAGTGCAGAAGGAACTTCAGCATAATGTTCCACTTCCTACCATTGTCAAGTTCAAAACTGAACTGGCAGAAGAACAACAAAAGGAAGCATCTTAGGCACAAGCAGAAAGGCATGTCTTGCTAGACGAGACAATAAACTTGTCTGATGATGAGGTGGTGCAGGATGTAGCTGCACAAGAAATGGAAACACTTGCGGCTGCTGGCATCAGTGTGACTCCTCACAAGCCTCCAACGGTTCAAACAGTGCTTGAGGAGATAAAACAAGCAGAAGCAGAGCGAGAAAAGAGCCCGAAACTAGAGAAGTGCCCAGAACAGATAGCACAGGACATAGGGCTAGATACACTGATTGCTGAGGTGACAAGTTCTGCAATGGTAGACTTGACAGAAAAATAGGATGCAAGTCCTGAGAAGCCAGCAGGATCACCTGAGAAGGGCCACCTAACAGAGGAGATAGAGATGGCCGAAGCAGAGGTCCATACTCTTGAATCAAGCCAGCAAAGCCCACAAGATGCATCAGCAAGACCTGCTATAGTAGAGGTCCAAGAAGCAAGGGCTGATGAAGAGAAGAAAGAAGAAATAGAGGATCCAGCTGCTAAGGCACAAGAGGTGGATAGTGCAGGCACAGAACAAGTAACAGCTGCAGAACAGATGCCATCACCTCAGGCAGATCCTATGATAGCTGGTACGGTGGACACGCCACCAGAAATTGAGAAACAGAAGGAGGATGATCAACCTCCACAAGGGGAAGAACTGGGGACAGGTGAAGTAATTATGGAGAAAGATCATGGTCATCATGATCTACATATAGGTACACCGCAGGGTTCCCCACACAAAGAAGATGCTCCCCCAGAAAAGGAAGTTCTTCAACAGGAGGAGGCACCTCAGGATCAACAGCAGCAAGGCGAGCATCAAGAGAAAGACAAGGAAAAATCACCGTCTCCACAACACATATTGATAGAAACGGGAGATAAGGGTGAACAGCATCATGATGCTGAAAAGCATGATCAGGTGCCTCCATGGTTAGAAAAGGAGGTAAATATTGAGGAGGAACTAGAAATTCAAGAGTTCGACGTCTCCACCCTGTTCTCCGTGGATATAATGAAGCCCAGGAGATAGGCCAGAATGACTTCAGCCATCAAAAGAGATCCGACGACAGGGAGAAGGACCGCACAAATTGCTGTACCTGCGATGGAGAAGGAGAAAGGCAAAATCACTGTGGAGGAATTCCAGATAAGCACAGTAGATTTGGGTTTTGCCAACGAAGAGCAGGAAGGTCTGGAGGGAAAAGACATCATAGACTCTCTAATTCAGAAAGTGAAAAGAGAGAAGGAGAAAAATAAGCAACATAAAGAGCACATTGCTTAGTTGCATGCATACATTAAGGGTTTAACCAACCCTGAAGATACTACAGGTGAAACTGCAGTCCCATTGACTGCCATTTCTCAGGAAGAAGTAAATAAATTGGACCTCATGAAACATGAGGCTTCCGTAATAAGGAAATGGATGTCATCCACATTGGATGATGCTATAGAAATAATGAAGGGTTCTTTGAAAAGATGGAGCATATTGAGTGACTCCAAAACCAAGGTGGACAGATTGCAGATGCAGACCGGAAAAAGGTCTTATAAACTGGAGAAAGTCCTCAGCCTATTGGGAGAAATAAGGAAGATAAATCCACAACTGCTTATCAGTAAGCAGGTATTGAATAATAATACTGCATTGTTAGTGGATATCTGGTACAAAGATGTACAGTTTGAATGCGGAGTCCTCAAGAGATGTAATAGTAAGCTGAGGGAGATCAGCATGAGGCTACGTGATTTAATGGGCATTGAAGCAGACATGCTAGAAACATTAGAGGGCAAAATGGAAGGGAAGATAGAGAATCAAGATGAAGATTCTGCCCTTAAGGCTCTGTGCAATAACTTCCAAATGGAAGATGATGGTCCGCTCGTCCACTTGACAGAAGAAGTGATAAATAAAATGATGAGGATCAAGGTCAAGATGGAGACCGATAGTGAGACATTGCAGGATAGAGAAAATAAGCTAGATAACAGCAGGGATAAGTATGAGGCGCACAAGCACGCCATTATCAAGGCAAAAACTCAAGATGGCGGAGGAATAGATCAGGTTGGGCGGTCATATGAACAAATCCAAAGCAGCATGCAGCCCCATATGCAGCAGCATCATCATCAGGATAGCGAAGAATCAGAAAGTGATGCACATGATGATGATCCGCATGCATCAGATGAAGAGCATGATGGAGATACATCATGAGGGGGGAATATTTTGCATATGCAATATAGATAGTTGCCAGCTGGCAACTTGTGCCTTTTTGTAAAATTGACAAGTCATGAAATGATGACCATTGATTTGTATTGACATATCAGATCCGTAGATCTTTTGTAACGGATTCCTCACCTTATTCTATAAAAGGTGGTGGAATGTCTTGTTATTTTCATTCGAAACTTAATTGAAATCTGTTTGCTGAAGTATTCAGGGCTCATTTCAAAGCTGTTGTATATGTATATGTCTTTTGCATACTTAATGAAAGGGAAGAGCATTTTGATTACAAATCTTCGTAAATCTTGAGTAATCTGTGTCTGAATTCTGGATATGTGCTTTGATTTGCTGCGTCCCTTGGAGTGCTCATCATGTTGCATGTATTGTTTTCATTCATTATCCTCTGAAGTTTGCATCAACTGTATCTAGCTGTGGAATGTCCTGGTGAACATATGGTTTGATTTCTTCTCTTCATGACAGTATCAAGCATGTATGTGGATCAAAAGCTAAAGGTTCAACTTAATTAGAAGCATTTCCTTTAATTTCTTTTAATTTTAGAACATCTCAATGTCATAATTGCAAATAACTGATAATCTTAAGCAAACAACCCAAAATATGCAGACATCTAGTAGATAATCGCAAATATTTAGCATATTTGAACACTAAGCATGCACAATTGAAAATATAATGCAAAGATCGAGGTATTTTACTTCTTTTCATCAAATAGTTGCATAATTTGACTTCTCTGTAAAGAATTTCTGCAGGAACGTCATGATGATAGTACATTTTCACGTAAGGCCCCAAAATGGAAACAGCAATTCACATTAACTACTGAGTAACGTCAGTCGATTAAGACCTAATCACCAGAGACTTGGGATCACGAATTCTCTGAATTCACTGTATCTTTCAAGATGAATAAAGGTTAATGTGTACTTTTATTCTATGTTTGTTTGTGACTAACATCATGACCAACAGGACTTACCACCAAGTTAGCCATTGAAGCTTGAAAGCATTTTGGACACAAAGGAAGCAAAAAGAACAAGGTATAAGGTGTATAATGAATACCTAGTGAAATGGCAAGGCCTTCCTAATGAAGATGCAAAATGGATGACAGAGGAAGACATCAAAAAGCATGGCACAACAATTCAAGAGCTAATCTCAAGTGGAACTTGAGATTCTATTCTCCCTGGGTGTATGGTGTAGGGGCACCTAGTTTACATGTTGTATATAAGGTCAAATGTTAAGTTTTCATGTGTGGAGTCATTTTTTATTGTAATAAGGTCGAATAAGACCATGTGTAATATTTTTTTGTCATGGGGTTAGTTTAGGAAAGTTAAAAAGCTACAAAAGTGGCATTTTTGGTGTGTTTCAAAGAAGGTGAAAGGTCAAGTATTCCAATAGTCATTGGAATTAGTTGTTTTTTGATGGAAAGTGTGTAAATATGGTAGAGGATGTTTGAATCATGGTGATGAAGTCATTCTTGGGAGAAATATCAATAAAAATCTCTTTTTTTTTCTACACTTTTCACTATTTTATGTTGTTCCACTGACTGGTATGGTCTAGTATAGTACGACCACAACCCCAAACTAATTGTATGTAGTAGAGATATGAGTTAGCTTTCATTTAAGCCTAGTTTGGTCTTTTATCATTCATTTTGGAGTGAGTTAGAGCCCATTTTGTAAAGTCTATTTGTAAAACCTAGGTAGTTAGGGTTTGAGAGAAAAAATGAAATTTTGAGCCATTCCACTAGTGGAAAAATATGAAAATTAGTGGGATGGAAGAATTTAAGTTGTTTTTTTGTGTTTTTAGTGTTTGTAGGAGCAGGGGATGGTGATAAGGTAGTATTTGAAGCAGCCCTAGCCTAATATCCCTATGTATTATGCTTATTTGAGTAGCTAGAAGTAGGGTTCTATGAAAAGACAATGTGGGTATTGTTCTAATTGATGAAAATGGTAGATACAGACCCCATGTGATGTGAATAAGGTCCTAAAATAGAGTTTTGGCTTTTGGGTTTTGATTTTCTCAGACTTGCTTTGTAAAACATGCCTAATTTGGCCTAGTTGCAGCATGATAGTGAATTATTGATGGTGTTCCTCCAAAAGAACCACATGCCAAATCTTGATATGTTGTCAAACAACCAAAAGGGTATCAGAAATGGTGTTTAGGTTTTGGGTTTGAGTCCTCTTCATAAAGTTAGACTTGAAAAACCCCTTTTGAAGGGCTACTAGGACAAGGGGACAGTTAGGAATGAATGGCTATTATTTTATAGATCTAGACTTGAAAGGTGAATAGGTTGAGTTGTTTAAGTTTTCTAACCTGCTCTGCATTAGGTTGCAAGGGAAAAGTTTATCAAAGAGGTGAATGGGATGTGCAATTTAGAGAGGGAGGTGCATATAAGCATGTGAGTATTGATTTGGGTAGAGTGGCACTAGAAATAGTGACAAAGGACAATGCCCTAGTTTCACATTCTTTAGTTGCATTACTAGTAGAAGATTATTTTTCTAGATTGGATGACTTGAGCATTGAATTCTATAGGCATTTCTTGCCGCCAAGGGGAGCTCACCGCATATTTTTTCCCATGAACTTAGAAAGGTTTATGTACATCCAAAAAGTATGTATGTGGATTTTATTATTTTAGTTGTTCCAAATTATTAGGAATGAAAGAAGATACTTAATAGATGTCTCTACCTTTGCTTGAAGTAGGGTTATGTGAAAAGACAATGTGGGTATTGTTCCAATTGATGAAAATGGTAGATACAGACCCCATGTGATGTGAATAAGGTCCTGAAATAGAGTTTTGGGTTTTGGATTTTGATTTTCTCAAACTTGCTTTGTAAAACATGCCTAATTTGGCCTAGTTGCAGAATGATAGTGAATTATTGAGGGTGTTGCTCCAAAAGAAGCACATGCCAAATCTTGATATGTTGTCAAACAACCAAAAGGGTATCAGAAATGGTGTTTAGGTTTTGGGTTTGAGTCCTCCTCATAAAGTTAGAATTGAAAAACCCCTTTTGAAGGGCTACTAGGACAAGGGGATAGTTAGGAATGACTGGCTATTATTTTATGGATCCATACTTGAAAGGTGAATAGGTTGAGTTGTTTAAGTTTTCTAACCTGCTCTGCATTAGGTTGCAAGGGAAAAGTTTATCAAAGAGGTGAATGGGATGTGCAATTTAGAGAGGGAGGTGCGTATAAGCATGTGAGTATTGATTTGGGTAGAGTGGCACTAGAAATAGCAACAAAGGACAATGCCTTAGTTTCACATTCTTTAGTTGCATTACTAGTAGAGGCTTATTTTTCTAGATTGGATGACTTGAGTATTGAATTCTATAGGCATTTCTTGCCACCAAGGGGAGCTCACTACATGTTTTTTCCCATGAACTTAGAAAGGTTTATGTACATCCACAAAGTATGCATGTGGATTTTATTATTTTAGTTGTTCCAAATTATTAGGAATGAAAGAAGATACTTAATAGATGTCTCTACCTTTGCATGAAAATTTACTGTGACTTCTAAGAGTTGTGTAACCTAAAGCATAAGAATGATATTAGGCACAATAAGGGAAATTTTTCTACTAATACATAAAATCTAAGTTAAGACAATTAACTAAAGCTTCAATAAATTTTATTAGAACTTATAACTCATAGAATTAATATTGTAAATAAATACAAACCTAGCTTCTAGAGACCAATTTCGCATCAAAGGAATTAAAATTTTCCCAATCTCATCTCATTTGGCATCAAAAGGTAAATTATTTTTAATAGTTTTTGACATGTTAAATTTGAGTAACTATCTGTAAGATCCTCCAACCTATATAACTAGAGCAAAGCCTCTAGTAGGGGAAAAACCCCAACTACTATAAAAAAGTTGAAATCTTCTTTCAAGTAAATTCTAGCATCATGGTCATTGAGACAACAAAATTCTCAGAACTAGCAACATTTTAGTCCTCATCCCACTCTACATTCTAGATCATTATTTTAGTCTACATTTTTTCTGTAGATTCCTAATCTCCATTAAGGCCCTCCCCATTGTGAATTTTCTTCTGGTTCATTTTGTACTCCAATTGAAATAGATGCAAAGTTATTTCATTTGTATGTTTTTACTTTTTTAATTTATTTTAAATTTAGGAGAGTAAAAGAATAGAGACATGGAACTAGAACAACATTTGTTTCCATTCACATTTATGATATTCTAGGTCTGTCATTTCTAAAAGATGATTAGATACTCCACTAATGTCTTGGAAATAATCGATTGGATATACAAAAGGGTGGTTAGACCTTCAGATCAAGGAAACAATATCCTATGGTTGAGATTGTTAGATTAAACAAGTATGTTCAATAGGGTAGTGGATAAAATGAACATGAAAATTCATACAATGGCCAACTTTTATGTATTTATTAATCTCAAAACTGTTTATAGCTCAACCACATAGGGTACAATATATTGAATGCCCAAATTGCAGGAATATATCTTTAGAAGATAAATCATGGCAATTCAATGCTAGCAAGAGGTTCACAATGAGTTATTACTAGACACCCATGGGAAAATTTGTAATTTAAAGAACATATTCTTTTTATAGATTGATAAGAACATGATTAACAAATTTTAGTCTACATTTTTTCTTTAGATTCCTTGCCTCCGTTAAGCCCATCCCTATTGTGAATTTTTATCTGCTTCATTTTGTACTTTGATTGAAATAGATGCAATGTTATTTCATTTGTATATTTTTAGTCTTTATTTCATATTAAATTTTTCATTTTTCTACTTCATGTTGTACTTTGATTGAAATAGATGCAAAGTTATTTCTTTTTTGTATATTTTACATTTATGACATTCTTTGTCTATCATTTCAAAAAATGATTAGTTACTCCATTGATGTCTTGGAAATAGTTGTATAGGTATGTAGAAGAGTGTTCAAACCATTCAGATGAAGGAAATGAGATTTTATTGTTGATATGTGTAGATTAAACAAGTATGTTTAAAAGGGTAGTGGATAAAGTGAACATGAAATTCATACAATTGCCAATTTTTATGCACGTTACTAATCTCAAAAATGCTTGTAACTCAACCACACATGGTACATTATATTGAATACCCAAATTGTAGGAATATATCTTCAAAAAATATTTCATGACAATTCAATGCTAGCAAGAGGTTCACAGTGAGTTATTACTAGAAACCCATGGGAAAATTCATAATTGAAAGAATACATTCTTTCTAAAAATTGATAAAAACATCAACAAATTATACCTTACATTTCTTATTTGGATTCACTACCTCCGTTAAGCCCCTCCCCATTGAGAATGTTCTTCTACTTTATTTTATACTTTACTTGAAATAGATGCAAAATTAATTCATTTGTCTATTTTTAGTCCTTTTTTCATTTTTTAGTTAAGGGGAGTAAAAAAACAAAGATGTGGAACTAAAACGACATTTGTTTCCATTCATGTTTATAAAATTCTAAGTCTGTCATTTCCAAAAAATAATTAGTTACTCTAGAATTGATGTCATGGAAATAATCAACTGGATATGCAGAAGGGTGCTCATACCATCTAGATCAAGGAAATGAAATCCCGTGACCAAGATAACTAGATTAAACAAGTATGTTCAATAGGTAGTGCATAAAATGAACATGGAAATTCATACTTTTGCCAATTTTTATGTAGTTACTAATCTCAAAAATACTTGTAGCTCAACCACATAGGTACATTATATTGAATGCCCAAATTGTAGGAATAAATCTTTCAAAAATATATCATGACAATTCAATGCTAACAAGAGGGTCAAAGTCAGTTATTAGTAGAAACCCATGGGAAAATTCATAATTGAAAGATTATCTTCTTTTATAGATTGATAAAGACATGATTAACAAATTGATGTGTTATGTTCATGTACAATGGGATATAAGATAATCAATTTTTAATAGAATATATTGTATCAAATAGAAATTACCTCTATGTCTACACTTACTGAAACTTGTTTAACTAGTCCAAAGGGGAAATGTTATTTGTCAATAGGCATCAACCCAATATGTTGACTAGTCCACTCCATCCATTGACTCCAATGAATTATGGTTGCTTTAATGTATCTTTAGCTATATTTCTTATTATGCATAGATAGCTATGTTGAAATTAAGGAACACTGAGGGGGGGTGAATCAGTGTTCTACAAAACTTATTATTATGTTCCTTTATTAATTTACCACATACATGAGAAAGAAGCATGAATTGAAGAACAACAACAACAAGATCATTAGACATGAACACTAGGATTTTTATGTGGAAACTCGGTTAAGGGAAAAACCATGGTGGGGGTTAACCCACAAGATTTTATACTCTGTTAAAAGTATTACAAATGGGAAGGCAATGCCTTTGAGCACACTGCCCAGAGCTCACTGCTCAAAGGAGGTTCACTGCCTACAAGATCAATTACAAAGGGTTTACTGAAATACTTGAACTGAAGAATAGAATCTAACAATGCAAGATTACGGTTCCGATTAGGCTCAATATACTGACTTCACACACTTCATCTCTCACTTCCCTATTTCACTATTTTGCCATGATCCAGAGATTAGATCTCTTTGCTTTACACTTGATACTGCCACACTTCACACCTATCACATCATATTCGCACATCCATACCTCAAAATGCTTGAATCCATCTATCATATATATCTGCAACATGAAATTTCATCAACTGTAGTCGACCTCAAGAAAACTTAGAAACTTCTTCAAGATCACTGTTCTGTCAGTTGAATGCATGCACAAACAGTAATGCGGACCAAAAACTATGTATTCAAGTCACCACACATGTTGATGAATACCACTAGATCTCATAAATTACTCAACCAACCACTTCTCTTAATCCACACAAGGATCAAACACCAAGTCAGTCTGTTCTTCATTAGACTGATCTCTCTAACCAAAACCTGATACTTAGATGCTTGTAACTTTCAATTCCTTCATCACTGGAGGCTAAAAATTTGGATTTAGGTAGCCCTGACATCCATTAACATTCCCTCATATCCGCAACACAATATGATTACCCGTGGAGAAATGTAGACCAGAATGTTGAACCCTGTCATATGCTCCGTTCCTGTCTATCCGGACTTAGACAAATCTACAATCTAACTTCCGTTATGATCAAATGATACAATATGGATGTGTAAGATAGATTCAGTTTCCATCAATGACAACACCTGACATGCCTAGCAGTGTCTCTTGCCAATAATCTTGCCCTTTGGCATTGATGGCAACACTTAGTGAAAAATGACTAAGTGTTAGAACAACTCCCCCTTACTATGTACACTTGTGATTTCCAATGCTCCGCCTTAGATGAATTCCTCATTTTTCACTGCTTTCCACTCCCCCTTTGACATAAATGGCAAAGGCTGAGATCCGCATACCAAAATTCACGCAAAAACTCTATGTACATGGGCGCAGTCTTATCTACATCAACTTAAACACATAACCAAAAATGTTTTTCAACAGTGCCAATTCACTGTCCCAACTTTTCTTCATGCTATCCAAAATTGAAATATGACCACTGAATAAAGATGCATGTGACTCTGCCTTTTGTAGATCAGTGGGATCACTTGCTAGAGCAGAAACTTGAGCTTCTATCAATGCATTGAACATTGTTTCTAACTTAGGGGAAATTAGTCCCCGGAGATCACACATCCTTGCCACAATGTTTTCTTTTTCTTTCACCAATTTCTTTATTTCATCAATCAAGCTAATTACTTGACATTCTTGACTCGCTGCAGATACTGTCAAAGGATCAAAGGATTGAGATACATTTGACAATTTCTGCTTGGACTCCTTTATTTTCTTCTCAATATCCTCTACAACTTTTGGCCAAGATAAACAAAATTTGTATACATCTCCTTTAGTGAGGGCATTTTGAATACTCGTTACACTAGTATCCAACACAATTCTATCATTGTCAATCATTCCTTTCAGTTCACTAAATCTTTTATCATTAAATTCATTCCAGACTTTGACTTCTGCTGACTTTTCAAATGACTCAAAGTGAGTACTTACAAAATTTATTAACCTCTTTAGTTGATCGGAAGGAGAATCATATGAATCCTTCTAAAAAGTTGGCATAATCTTTTCCAAAATGTCAAAAGCAAGACCAAGCAACTTACTATCCTCAATGTGAGACTTTAGGATCTTCTCTCTTGCCTTTGCTTGTGCAAATGATGCTAAATTTAACTTTTGAACAGGGGAAAGAGTATCCAAATTGATAGGCCCTTGAATTAGATCCGGTTCATCAAATTCAAGATTATCTTTCTCAAGAAATTTATTCATAGCGTTTGTAGTGTCTCTTGTCATGCATGCAGTTCCATCTTTCTTCTCCTGAGATTCACAATTCAGATCCTTGCTGGTATCATCATCAAGATTATATTGCTTTTGTTCTTCAACACCTTTAGCTATTTCTTCTTTTTGATCTTCCTTCTCCTTAACTTCTTCTATTTTCTGCTCTTTATTCTTCTTAGAATCACCTTCAGTAGGAGCATTTATTTCCATATTCATCTCTATATTTTCTTCACCATATTGTCCAGAGGAATTTGAGTATCCTCTGCACCATCAACATTATCTTCCTTCACCATCTCTTCATCTCCTTTATTTAATATTTCCTCTTTTGGAACAGAGAAATCATCTACCTCAGCTTGTTTCTCATTTTTCTTCAACTCTTCATCATTCGAAATGTATGTATCATTAGCATCAACAAGTTCTTCAGTGACCACATAAAACTTATTCTTGTCCAGGGCTTTCTTCAAAATTTGTTTTGTTTCTTTGACCACTTCATCAATGTCTCCAAGCATTAGCTTATTCATCCTAATTTTTCCTTTGAATTCATCTTTAACTTATTTGAAAATTTTATTTGCTTCCTTCCTAGATATTACCAGACACAGACTTCACAAAACATGTTCTCTTAGCTCCAAATCCTTTGCTTTAGTAGCTTCTTTTCTCATCTCCAAAATGTCACTTAGACTCTTAGGGATTTCTGACAAAATTTCCAAAAGTGCTCTGTTGAATGTATTCAAGTACTTAACAGTAGCATCCTCCAAAATTTTCTTGTTGGCATCATCAAAGTTGTCATAATATTCTATTATGGGATACAAATTCCCATGAACAGTTATTGCATTCACAATATCTTCAGCTGAGAAGGTGGATTTTTCAACATGAGTCTTAGTCTTTTGTCGTTTACTCACCTTTACACTTCTAGAGGGATTGTCTTTGGCAACCCTTGATGCTTTTTCTTTCTTTGACATTATTTCTTTCACTGCTTCATCCGATTATGTCTACTCATCATATTTTAGGCTCGTGTACATTCTGGAGGCTTTTGTCTTCTTTCTGTTTCCTTCTTTACTAGATGGTTTATCCTTTCATTTCTCTATACTAGAAGACTTTGAGAGACCAGAGGTAGCAACAAAACTTCTTGTTCTTCTTTGTTGGCTAGGGGAGGCTTCCAGAGAACAGGGTTGTTCATTGTCAAGCTTTTCTTCTTCAACTTGCTTGGCTCTCTTCATGGCTTCTCTCACAGCTTCTTTGGTTATTCCAATACTTTCTGCATACATTTCAACTTGCCTTTGGACCTTTTTCTTAGTTTCAGGTCTCAAGAGCTCAACATATAGTTTCAAATTAAGCTCATCATATGTACCAAATCTCTCAACTGAGGTATCTTTTTGTTTTCTCAGAAGGTGTTGAGCATACATTTCTAGTATTTGTTTATCAACTTCATACCCCATGGGCGTGATCCATACAGTCCTTGGTTTAGCTGCTTCCATCAAGTATTTATCTGTTTCCACCATGAAACAAATTGTATCCTTGTACGTTTCCACCGCAGACTTAGGGATTCTTTCCCTTGATTGCATCATATTCTAGAAATTCTTGAAATATCCCCAAAGAGCAGTCCTTTGGGCATTGGAGTCACCAATATTGTGCAAGTGCTCTCTTACTTGTATGACAACAGGCTTGTCACTAGTCCAATATAGGTTTTTCATCCCGGGCAACTCATTCATGAAATAAAAGAACAAGCACAAGACCAACATACCATACTTGAATGCATTCTTCTTATCCTTCTTGATCTTGTTTAGATTCTCCATTAGTTGGTTTTGCAACAGCTCACACAAATCATAGTTAGCATTTTCTTTCAACATCTGATAAGCAACATAAATGGTTGTATTGGACACTGAGTTTTCCTTGTTGGAGTGGCATATCTTATAACCAATCACCATAGATACAAATTTGACATCTGGATCAGTTATATCATTTATTGTCATTGCCCTCTTATCAAACTTTGAGCTGGTAGCTTCAGTTATAGTCTGATTCTTCACTAATTTTAGCATTGGTAGTCCACCAGATGAGTTCAATCCTGTTACGGCCTTGATGACATCCTTAGTGATCTTAAAGGGTTTCATCAACCACATAAATTTAGCATGCATCTAACTCAGTACATACCGAACCCACTCGTCCTCATCGAAGGATGGTAACTCAATAACCTGAGTGAAATGTTTGTCTTCCAGTGCCTTATACTCAGGTTTAAGATCATGAATATCATCCCATAGGTGATTCTCAAACAAATCCAGTAACTTCAAATTCACAAACTCATCTATGCTAGCATGAATGTAAGCCCTAATATCTTCTATGTGCAACACACCATGCAGAACATCAGAAAGGGTACCTAACAGATTGACCTCTACAGATTTGTATGGATGCTTTTTGAATTTAGGTCAGGGCCTTTTGGTGATGTCAATAACCAATGGAGTAGCCATATCCAGAGATTGCAAATTCAGAGAGTTTTACAGAGAATACCTTATTTCACCAATTAGGGTTTTCATTCGGATATCTTCTTCACACTTTAGTCTCTTGGAAATCTTCAGACAAAGCTCACTTTCCTTCTTTCTTCTTGGATGCAAAGTGATTTTAAAGTCACTTGAATTTAACCCCTGCACACCTACTTTTTGATGTAATAAATGCTTTTTCCCTAACTCTTCCGGACACCCTATTTCTTGATAAAGTTTCTCATAGATTGCTCCGCAAGTTGCCACATCAAGCTCTTTTCTTCGAGAAATTCTTTCAGACAATCTGCAATAGGCCATTCTATCTTCTCTCATCATGCCAGATTCAGGCACCCACTTACTAGCAAGGGGAATTAGATTTTCAATGTAGCTCCCCCTGAGCTAGAGCTCCTATTTCAATTCTTGGAGGAATTACCAACATCAAATTCTGGTGCAGACCTATCACCATCATTCATTACACCTTTCTTCACCAATGTTTTGTTCATTTCATTTTGGATCTCATTCACATCTACTTTGCCCTTGCCTTTATCTTGTCTCTGTACATTCTGGTTTCTTTTTACTGGACCTTTTCTATCATCATTCCTGCTTCTATAGAATCTTGCAATATGATCAGATCTGTTGCAATTAAAGCACACAACATTTCATTGCTCATTTACTTGATTTCCTTTTGATCTGCATTGATTAGCCATGTGTCCAAATCTATTGCATGCAAAATATTTTCCATTGAAAGAATTGACATTTCTTTTGTTGTTAAAGTTACTCATCATCATACTTTTGCATTGATTGGATCTATGACCATACCTTTTACAATTGAAGCATTGACTGGAGAAGGATGGACCACTTTGATTCACTCTACTGCTACACTAAGTAGCTCTATGACCAAATTTATTGCAATTGAAATAATTTTCATTGAAGGATGGATACATTTGAGCATTATTCTATCTGACTGGAGGTCTTCTAGGTCTATTTCTCTAATTTTTTGATTCAGAATTTCTTTGACTTGATCTAGAGCTTTCACCTTTCTCATATCCCAGACCATATTTTCATCTGCCTTCTTCTGACTATCAAGTAGTACCTCAAGTTTAGCTGAGCTTATCTTGAACTTCTCTTTGTATTCATTTGCAGCTTCTAGGTCATGTTTGAGAATGACAATTTGCCTTTCAAGTTGTTCCTCATTATACCTAGTTTCTTGTGGATCATACTCTAGATGGCCAATTATTCTGTCCAATCTACAATACTCTTCTATTCTTTCTTTCAGAGACTAATTCAGGTTTTCTTTAGTCTTCTTCCTTTCCTCGATTTCCTTAGTTAGCCTCATCACCCCGAATTCCATCTCATGTTTTAGGACAACAACTTCTTTTTCCATCTTCTCCCATTCCTTTGTCTTCTCCTTCAGAGCCTCATCCATGCCATTGTCTTCCTTCTTATTTGCTAATTGTTGAAGTAGCTACTTCCTCTTTTCCACAGATTTGCTCAGTTGCCCTTTTAAAGTCTGAATGAAATCCTCGGCATCTTTAAGGTTCTCTTGCAGCTCTTTGACTTTTGCTCTAAACTGATTAAGATCTTCTAAAGCAACTTGAAGTTGTTCATTGATGCCATCAGAATACCTAGATGAACCCATTGAAACACCTTCCTAGATCTTTCTCAAGCTGTTAAACTTCTTCCAAGGAACCTCACTCTGATACCAATTGTTGAAATTAAGGAATACTAGGGGGTGAATCAGTGTTCTGCAAAACTTATTATTATGTTCTTTTATTAATTTACCACATATATTCAAGAGAAAGAAGCATGAACTTAAGAACAACAACAACAAGATCATCACACATGAACACCAAGATTTTTACGTGGAAACCCGGTTAAGGGAAAAACCACGATGGGGGTTAACCCACAAGATTTTATACTTTGTTAAAAGTATTACAAATGGGAAGACACATGCCTTCAGGCAGATTGCCCAGAGCTCATTGCTCAAAGGAGGTTCACTACCTACAAGATCAATTACAAAGAGTTCTCTGGAATACTTGAACTGAAGAATAGCATCTAACAATGCAAGATTACAGTTCCAGTTAGGCTCAATATACTGACTTCACACACTTCATCTCTCATTATCCTATTTCACTGTTTTGCCGTGATCCAGAGCTTAGATCTATGTGCTTCACACTTGATACTACTACACTTCACACCTATCACATCAAATTGGCACATCCATACCTCAAAATGCTTGAACCCATCAATCATATATATCCGCAACATGAAATTTCATCAACTACAGTCGGCCTCAAGAAAACTTAGAAACATTTTCAAGATCATTGTTTTGTCAGATGAATCCATGCACAAACATCAATGCAGACCAAAACCTATGTATTCAAGTCACCAGACATGTCGGCCAATACCACTGGATCTCATAAATTACTCAACCAACCACTTCTCTTAATCTGTACAAGGATTAAACACCAAGTTGGCCTATTCTTCACCAGACTGAACTGTCTAACCAAAACCCAATACTCAAATGCTTGTAACTTTCAATCCCTTCATCACCAGAGGTTAAAACTTTGGATTTAGGTAGCCTTGACATCCCTTAGAATTCCCTTAGATCCGCAGCACAATATGATTAACTGTGGAGAAATGTAGACCAAAATATCGAAACCTATCATATGCTTTGTTCCTATCTATCCAGACTTAGACAAATCTGCAATTTGACTTCCGTTATGATCAAATGATACAATGCAGATGTGTAAGATAGATTCAGTTGCCATCAATGACAACACAAGACATGCCTAGTAGTGTCTCTTGCCAACAATCTATAGGTATAAGCTTGAATTTCTAATAATGGACCTCTTTTGGGATACTAGCAGAACAATGGAAAAGAGTTGTTTCAAGAAAGAGCATGACATAGGTGTAGAATGCTATATGTATGTTTGATTTTTAAGCTTCATCATATTAAGTTTGCATACTATTTTTTATTTTTATTTTCATATGTTATATATTAAATAATATATTTCAATTTTATAACTAATTTTATCCTCATCTAAGTGTTAATTTCAACTTCTAAGGAGGAAATGGGTGTGGCAACCTTTCAACTTTTGGATGTCCATTTCAAATTCCAACAAAAATAAGGTGTGGTGAACTTTTAGTTTCTTTTCAAAATGTATAAATAGGTTCAATTTAGATCCAAAAGGGGTAGAGTTTGACGCATACATCTCATTCGAGGAGTTTGCTAAATCATGACATACATCTCCTCTAAAGTGTTTTTTAAATTATATGAGCTCTTCAAAATAGAGTCTCCAAGGCATAAATCTCTCCCCCAAGATTACCCAAATCATTTAGGGCATACATCTTTCCCATGAGATTGGCCATATTTTTTGAACTCTTCATATTTCAAATAAAATATGCTTCACATATTATTTGTTTTGTGTTTTTAAAATACCACCATCCCCTCGCTGGGTATTCTCCTTTGAATTCACAAAATAATTTAGATCAATTGTTCTCTATCTAACAATCTTAGTGTTCTTACAAAATGCCTAAAAAAAAACTCTCCACCATTTTCTAACCTTAACACTTTGATATTTTTACTAGTCTAATTTTATACGGGTTTAAACTCCTTAAACTTAGGATTATGTGTGTCACACACCTTGCAAGTCGTGTTGTTTAGACTATTTAATTATTTATAAATTATGTTATTTTAGTATACCCAAATGGAAAAGGGCATCCTACTTATGACTTGACTATTGTGCCATGTGTATTCATTGGTATGGAATGTGTCTAGAAAATTTGTAAGAGTATCTTGTTATGTCATAAAATATCCCCCTAGGACTTTTACCTCCTAAGTTTAGCTCTCGAGTCCCTTGTTTTGCATCTTGGATGATCATTTTAACTCTCGGAAGAAAATGGCCTGAAACCCATGTCAAATGGTGCTTGAGGGACATTGTTGTTAGATTTAGGACAGACAACTAAGAGGGGGGTGAATCAGTTGTCCAAAATTTTCTTCTAATTAATCACTTAAAACCTTTTCTTAATTTAGCATAATAATAAATCAATCATGGAACCATAATGCAATAATTCAAGAGCAGAAACACACACATAAGACACCAAGATTTTAATGTGGAAAACCCAGTTAAGGGAAAAACCATGGGGTGACTAACCCAAGATTGTATTCTCTGTTAGAAGAATAGAAAGAACAAAATGGCACATGCCAATTAGGGCTCACTACCCGAGCACACTGCTCACAAGAGGCCCATTGCCTACAGGAGACACACTGTCTACAGAATAATAAGTATTACATACTTAAACTAAAGAATAGCATCTTCACCATGCTTGAGTCAGTTCCATTTAAGCTCAATACTTCTACTCTGCCTTTTCGCTCTGCTCCTCTCTACCACACTCTCATCTCCACAAGATACATTTGAAATGACTTTACAACTCCTCATTTATACAAGACATCAACTTAGGGATAGTCATCCAAGTCGGCAAACATTACAGAGAAAATACATAAATACAATATGATTAATTACAAAAAGACTTCACGCGGATCAACACATTATCAACCACACAGATTTGAGACTTCATTATTCCTTTAGGAATGCGCCAATCTTCACAGAACATCTTTAAGATCATCCGCAGGGTGTGTAACTTATCTGGTTGGACTAACTTGGGAAGAACACCATCAACCGGAAGTAATTCTTCAATTACGAGCTCAATCTTCAATGCGGACCACAATCATGAACTGGTCACAATCCAAAGACCTCCACAAGCTTGCCTGAATTACCAAGAACATCCACACTACTTCTGTTTACTGAAATAATTCTCTCCTTCATCTGGAACCTCAAGAACACAATCTCTCATCACTGTCATATTGGAATAGATGCTTGCGGATCTCTAGACCATGAACCAATTGGGTTGTCAATTCATATTGACTTCCTAAACACTCCACCAAATCTGCAGAACAAGATATTGCATTTCTGGATCTCACTAGACCTATCTATGTCACTCTATCACCTCTGAACACTTGCCAGAACTGGTTTTACTTAAGTGGCCATAACTTCTTCAGATATTCATGCGGACCTCTAAAATCTTTACTAAATCATATTAGGACACATATCTACAAACCCTTTTAAGTGCATCCTCTGATCTTCATCTTATTTGAGATCTTTACCTCACTGTCTTCACTATTCTTCTTTGTTCCTGATTAGGACTAATTTTCTCAATATCCTCATCACATAGCTCATCCAATCCTTATCATCAATGCGACAGGAGTATGTTGACATCAATGACAACACTGGTTAGGCCCATACTTGCAACAATTGTTGCATTTGACCCCACCCTAAAATAGGACCTAAGGACATGGGCACTCCTACCCTTGTCCTACCCTATTTCAGGTAGGTCCCAAATTTGAATGTTGGTTATGTGACCATTAGAAGATTTCATTATGGAGAACTTAAGTTTGAATTATGAAACTGAAGCTAGAAAGCATATATAAGAAGGTTTAGGGTTTCATTTGTAAACTAGAAGATGATTATGAACTTTTAGCAAACTTACGATTTTAGAACATTCAAGATATTCATTGTTGTACAGTAGAATATTGTTGTTGTGTTTGTGATTGCAAATTTACCTTCATCTTCTCTTGTGTTGAAGGATTTTCATTTGCATGTGAGCTATACCTTCAAGGTGATATCTATTTGTGTTTGAATCATTTATCAATTTGTTTCTTCCTCTATTTCGTAGGGATATGCACTCTCTATCTGACAACAGTGTTCAAAAGACTTGAATGTCCTTCCAGGGCTTGATTGAGGCAAGCTCCTAAACACCACAACCGCCAACCACACTCCTTGTGATTGTAGGTTATAGGTATTAGATTTCATAGAGTGGATTTGCAAAGGAGGGTTTCAAATGATAAGGAATCTAGTTCCAGTGGAAAGAAGCTAGTTGGAGCACTTTTGGGACAAGGGCACTAGTGGCAGTCGATAGGGGGAGCATCTTATTCTTTGTCATCTGATGTCAAAAAGGGGGGGAGAGAGAAAATGTATCATATAGTTTTTGACATCAATGACAATCAATCTCTATTAAACCCTTCAGATCAACCTGCATATTTATATTGTCTTCATGTTTGACATGGTCCAATCTGTGAGTTTGTTGCATAATATCTTCAACTTGTGTTTTTGATGTAGAGCTTGCAATGGAAGCATACAAAACCCATCAAAATATTTAACTCCATGAAGTGGTTGAAACAATGAACTTTCAAACCTTTGTATCTCGTTGAACCCGTTGAACCATGTGAACCTTTGAACCAGTTCAACCATCGGCAAAACATATTACTATCGGCCTACTCAAAATTTATTCCACTAATGCCCTTGTCACTCCGATGACCCTTTGACTTAGCATATACATGATATGACTTGCTATTTTTGGTTCTTTTCACCGTTTCTATTAGTCACTGCTTGTGTAATACGAAATGCACATTCCCTCATACAACTGCAATATATACATGAAATGTCCTCGCATACATTTGTGATATACACACGGGATATATCTTCTCATACAATTGTAGTATACACATAAAATGCATATTCAATGACACTAGGTTTTTCTATCGGCCGATAGGCCGATACACTCAGTAAAACTTATTGATCTTCTTCTTGTCTACAAAACTCACTCAACACCATGTCGAACACAAACTTCTTCAGCAACACTGTAACTGAATAACTACATAGATTTCTACTATTCTGCAGCTACACAGATTTCTTAACAAACCTTACAAGAGCAAACCAAATAAAATTGAATGAGAGGAAACCTAAATCCTAGGGAATCCATTACACTGGTTTCGGCAGAAACCTTGACCAGTGGAATGGTAAAACCGAATCTCTATTACAGACCCAAACAGAATTTCTTACTTCTTCTCAAAATTGTACATACATCAGTTTCTCCTCCATCTCTCTGTGTGTCTCCCAACGAACATAGACCAATTATAAAGATTCATACATTGAGAGTTACAAAAGGTGGAAGGTGAACTATTCCTCAACCACCTCTGCCTATTCGATTACAAACTTTCTAGTTCAGTTACAGACTTTCATGACACGTATACAACTTAACCAACTATGGTTCAATATGGCATTACATCCTTACAATATGAAAAGATTACTTAGGACAAAAATAGATTATGCATGAAATCTTTTAGATTCTCAATATTTCAGTGTGCTCCTGTACCATACAAATAACCAACAAAGATTTCCAAGTCCCTTAGAAATGTACCTGCAAAAACAAAACTACCTTTTCCTGCATCTGTGTCTGGCTTCATATTCTTCATCTTCAGGCTTCAGGCTTCAAATCTTCACATCAATGGGCTAGTGACCAACCAACCAACAAAATCAAACTACCATCAACTTCAGAGAATCTTTAGGTTCCTTCTACTCCTATCAGTGGAGTACTCTCAGACTAAACAAAACTTCCATGACTACAACACAATGCTCCATCAACTGTCCATCTTACACGCTACTTCATAGACCCATTCCTCTCATCCAACAACAGATCCTGGTGATGCATCTACCACTCTCTCCTCAGTGGATTCACTCTGCACCTTCCTCCAGCTTAATCTCTATTGGTGAATGGTCTTGATAGACCTCATCCTCATCTGTCCACACACAGGAATCCCTATTCCTTCTTGCAACTAGATGACATGAGCATCTGCAACAGTCTTGTACTACTGTCAACCTTCAAAAATTCTTTCCATAATCTCTATCTTCAACATGGTCACCAACCAAATAGTTTGCTCCAACTCTTCATCTATCTTCTTAGAAATCAAACACACAACACCTTTAGATACCAAATATTTTGCTAGATCTTTCACCAGCTCTGATACCAATTTGATGCAGAGCTTGCAATGAAAGCATACAAAACACATCAAAATATTGAACTCCATGAAGTGGTTGAACCGATGAACTCTTTCAAAACTTTGTATCTCGTTGAACCCATTGAACCATGTGAACCTTTGAACTAGTTCAACCATCAGCAAAACATATTACTATCGGCCTACTTGAAATTTATTCCACCGATGCCCTTGTTACTCTGATGACCCTTCGACTTAGCATATACATGATATGACTTGCTATTTCTGGTCCTTTTCATCGTTTCTGTCAGTCACTGCTTGTGTAATACGAAATGTACATTCCCTCATACAACTGTGATATATACATGAAATGTCCTCACATACATTTGCGATATACACACAGGATGTATCTTCTCATACAATTGCAGTATACACATAAAATGCATATTCGGTGACACTAGGTTTTTCTATCGGCCGATAGGCAGATACACTCAGTAAAACTTATTGATCTTCTTCTTGTCTGTGAAACTCACTCAACACCATGTCAAACACAGACTTCTTCAGCAACACTATAACTGAACAACTACACAGATTTCTACTATTCTGCAGCTACGCATATTTCTTAACAAACCTTACAGGAGCAAACCAAAAAAAACTGAATGGGAGGAAACCTAAATCCTAGGGAATCCATTTCACTGGTTTCGGCAGAAACCTTGACTAGTGGAATGGTTCCAAAACTGAATCTCTATTATGGACCCAAATAGAATTTATTACTTCTTCTCAAAATTGTACATACATTAGTTTCTCCTCCATCTCTCTCTATGTCTCCCAATAAACACAGACCGATTATAAAGATTCATACATTGACAGTTACAGAAGGTGGAAGGTGAACCATTCCTCAACCACCTCTGCCTATTCGATTACAAACTTTCCAGTTTGGTTACAGACTTTCATGACACGTATACAACTTAACCAACTATGGTTCAATATGGCATTACGGCCTTACAATATGAAAAGATTACTTAGGAAAAAAATAGAGCATGCATGAAATCTTTCTGATTCTCAATGTTTTAGGGTGCTCCTGCACTAGTTTTATTCATCACCTACAAAACATAATGTTTTATCTGTATTTTCTCTTCAACATAATGTTCACAAAAATGTCTTCAATACTACATGTTTTTCCACACACACACATCCTCATTTTCATAACTTGCATTATTATATTACTTGTCATTAAACCCTTTATCTTCCACATTCATATCAAGCCTTGATCAATCTTTTATAACTTTTTGCAAAATTTAATTTACAAGACAAAGAGAGAGAAAGACATCAATAAACTGTTAAACACAAATGCACAATTATTAATTAACACAAGACATGAGACCAAGAAACAAAAGATTATAGGAGAGGAAAATTCTCCTGGGGTAGAAAAACCTCTCAAAATTACCTCACTGTCTTATTCAAAACCTCATTGGTTATAGATAGGTCTCACTGACCAAGGAAGCTTCACTAGCTTTACAAAATGCCTCACTGGCACATAAAGAGGTCTCACTAACCATACAAGCCTCACTAGTACATAAAGCCTCACTGGAAAATACAATTACTATCATCAAAACATACTGCTTAGTGTGCAAGAAATGATTGCAAGTCAATCTGATTTGTACCATTACATAACCTATCTTCTCTGAGTTTGCATATATCTTTGCAATCATACTCAATCCAATCTGAATATCAGTCTCATGATCTCTACACAATCAATTCATCTGATGCAAAATCAATTGCATATTGTCTTCATGTTTGACATGGTTCAATCTGTGAGTTTGTTGCATAATATCTTCAACATGTGTTTTAGTCATCACATACAAAACATAATTATTTATTTATATTTTCTCTTCAACATAATTTTCAAAAAAATTTCTTTAATATTGCATGTTTGTCCACACACACACATCCTCATTTTCATAACCTACATATTTATATTACTTCTCATTAAACCCTTGATCTTCCACATTCAATTCAAGAAAAGATTATACAACACTGATTCACCCCCCTCTCAGTGTTGTATTGTACTCCAACAAGTGGTATCAGAGCATAGGTTCCCTATAGAAGTCTAATCAGCTTGGGTAGGTCATGTTAGTGGAGTACCATGGGAAAGTGTAGAAGAAATAAGAGCATGAGAAATGTCAAGCATCATATTGGTCAAAAGATGCAAAAGACATCATCTATATCAAATTCAAATATTGATATACAATTAGTTGATAGAAATGTTTCACAAGTTGAATTAGGTATTAAATTAGAGAAAGAGTTTTCTGGAGTTCCTCTCTTTGATGGTTCAAACTTCTCTATTTGGTATGTTAGAATGCAAGTATATTTATCCTCTTTAGGATATGGTGTTTTGATGTCAGTTGAGAATGGGTGTTGTGTTTCCTCTCAATCTCCTAATACTGCAAATAATAAAGATGCTTATGAATGTAATCATATAGAAAAGAATGCTATTTTGTCTAGTTTATCTAATGATGTTTCTTGTAAAGTTATGCATTGTGAAACAACTCAAGATGTGTGGAAGGAATTGATAAGAATTTATCAAGGTGATGATAAAGAAGAGGATAGCTTGTTATTTGTGAAGAGTGACAATGATGGAAGTCATTCACATGAAGGAGATGAGACTCAATCAGATTTAGAAGAAGACAATCACAATCAAGAGTATGATGAACAAGATTGTGAGATTAACATTGAAGGATAACTCATATGTGCTCTGAGTATGATCAAGAAATACAAAAAGGAGAATCAAAGATTAGAATTGTAGCTACAACAAAAAAAGACTTCAAAGACAAAGCACTTTCTGATCTTGAAGAGGCAAGAAATTAGATTGTGAATTTAAGGACACAAATTAATGAATTAGACAATTTAATTACCAGTCTAAAGATAGAGGTTGAGGAAGCTAAGAGGACAACTGATGTAACAAGATCTGACCTTGAGGTTAAAAGAATTGAAAATCTGAAATTAGAAGCTAAAATTATCATTCTTAGAAAAGATTATGAAGGTCTCAAGATTCTGTCCAAGAAATATCAAGAGTTTGAAGAAAGCACAAATAAGTTGCATGAGATGCTTGGTAAACAAAAACAAGGAGAATGTTCCAAAGTCAGAGAAAATCCTAGAAAGAAAAATGATCTGAGTTATCATGCTATTGCTCCTAAAGGAAAAAAGAAGATTGGAACTTAAATGAATACTAAAGATGACTTTGTGAAAATGTATAATCAAAGGAGGAGAAATTTTAGAAGAACTGCTCCTATAAGACAAGCTTATATGTACACGTATAATTATTCATTTAATGGTTATTGTTATACCTATAATCATTTTGGACACAAAACAATTAATTGCAGAAGAAATCAGTCTAATGTTGATCTAGTGTGTTAGAAGTGCAATAAAATTGGTCACATACAAAGAAACTGTAAAATCCACAGAAGGTATGATCCTATATGGAAGCATAACATAAATGCTCAAGGGATGTCAAAAAGGTATTATCAATCATTTGATTATGATTACAATATAGTTTGTTATATATGCAACTCTCTTGGTCATAAAGCACATAGTTGCAAAAAAGCATCATCTGGTTTGATAGGTTGGAAAAAGAAAGAGGCTGAAAAAGTTTGGAGGAAGAAAGAATATGTGAAAGTTTTAAGAATGAAACAAAGCAAAGAGAAGATTGATTCTAAACTTGTACATCTTGCACAAGTTACATCATTAGTTGCATAATAGATAGCATGAAGTAAGGGGGAGTTGTTCATGTCTATCAATTATCCCCAACAAGTTTCAGGAAGATCATTTGATGTTTGTCAATATGATGACTTGTTTTGTTTTTTATATTTTTTGTTTCATGCCTAACAATGGTTGCTAAGATGCTATTAATATTGATCTTGTAAAAAGAAGTTCATGATGGTGTTGATAACAATGTTGTTCTTCAGTGTATGATAGTAATACTGTTAGATTCAAGATAGATAACTGAGAGGGGGGGAGGGTGAATCAGTTATCTCAAATATATTTAACATTCTTTTCTTCTTTAATAATTAGTGCAACATTAAAGCATATAAGAACAGAAGTAAAATCAACACACATAACACAAGAATTTTTACGTGGAAACCCTGTTAAGGGAAAAACCACAGGGTGCCTAACCCAAGATTGTATTCTCTATTAAAAGAATAAAAGAGTACAAAATGGCACTTGCCAATTAGGGCTCACTGGCCAAGCACACTACTCACAAGAGGCACATTGCCTACAAGAGACTCACTGTCTACAAAATTTATAGAAGGTAATCATGTGTCTGAACTAATGAGAGGCATCTACAAATGCAAGAGTTCAGTTTCAGTTAGGTACAATACACTAATTTGATGTACTTCATTCTTCCTCTGTTTTAATGTTGTTGCTCTGTCACATACCGGTCTTGAGTTGCTACTTTTTACACTTATCCCTGCTTTTCTTTGCACTTTATTTCATCCATTTCACACTACACACTTTGCATACTAGAATTCATCTAGTATATATATCCGCATAAAGGATTCTTATCAACTTTCTTAGTTGGCAACAAGAGTACTTCAAGATATTTGCAAGTTACTGATCTATTGGTAGAATCCATGCTTGATTTGTGATGCGTATCAAAAACATGGGCATAGAAGTCTTTAATCATGTTGGCCAACAATGTATAATTCCCTAAATTTCTTCATGAACACCTTTTACTCATCCGAATTGAAGTCTGATGCTCTACCGGCCAGTTCTTTCTCTGTCTGCTTTTCCTGTCTGGAACCCAACACTCAGATACTCATATCATTTTTCATGCTTTATCACCAGAGACTGAATCTCTGGAATATAGTAGTCATGATACCCCTCTTGACTTATCCAAGTCCACAACTTGCTGAGTTACACCATTTGAGAGATCTAGACCTGATTGTCGGACCTTGTTGTATATTCTATTCTTGTTCACCGGACCAAAACAATCTTCAATCTGTCTTTCGGTATAGGCATACTATGTACCGCAGATGTGTGGGATAGACTTTGTTGCCATCAATGACAACACTCATGAAGCCACATAGTGTCTCTTGCCAACAATCTCCCCCTTTGGCATTGATGGCAATACTTAGTGAAAAATGGCTAAGTGTCGCAGTAAACTCCCCCTTGGCTGATGCTCTATCTTTTGCACTGTTTTATTGGCCTCCCCTTAGCTGGATTCCACATTTTTCACTACTCCTCACTCCCCCTTTGACATCAATGGCAAAGGGTGGAATCCGCATACTAAAATTTTGCAAAAATAAATCTATACATGGCCGCATAAGTATATATACATGATATACTTACATATATTTAAGTATATCCACAAAAGTGGCCTTCAACTGTACAAACTCTGTGGCCCATCTCTGCTTCGTCCTGTCCAAAATGGAGATGTGACCACTCAACAAAAATGCATATGCTTCTACCCTTCTTAAATCTGTCGGATCATTGGTCCAGGCTGTGGTCTGAGCATCTGTCAAGGCCTCATGCATTGCCTCTAACTTAGAGATAATTATCCCTCTGAGTTCACTCATCTTTTTTAATATATTCTTCTTTTCTTTGTCCAGCCTCTTTATTTCATTTATAATGACAATGGCCTAGCATTCTTGATTCATTAAAGAGGTAGAAAGGGGATCAAAAAAAATTCTGAGATAAACTTGACAGTTTACCTTCTTGTTCTTTCACCTTCTTTTCAATATCCTCTATCACTTTAGGCCAAGATAGACAAAATTTGTACAAGTCCCCACCATCTTTAAGAACATTTTCAAGGCTCTTTATTCCAATGTTTAGGGTCCTCCTATCATTAGCAATGAGTCCTTGTACTTCAGTGAATCTTTTTCCCAGAAACTCCTTCTGGACCTTTGCTTCTGCTGATTTTTCTAGAGATTCAAAGTGAGTGCTAACAAAATTTACCAATGATTTCAGGTTGCCAAATGATGAAGCCAAAGTATCCTTTTGGAATGATAGCATGATCTTCTCCAGTATCCCAGATGCCATCTCCAATAGTTCACAATCTTCCATGTGAGATTTCAGGAGTTTTTCTTTTGCTTTGGCTTGAGCAAAAGATGCTATTTTCATTGTCTGGACCAGAGAGAGAGTCAAAATTTAGTGGCCCTTGAAATAACTCAAGTTCATATATCTCCATCATTTTTTTGTTCAAGAAGTCCTTTACTGCCTCTGTAGTGTCTCTTGCCGGTGATTGAGTCTTCTTTCCTTTTGGGGTATTAGAACAGTCAACATTAGTCTCTTATGCTTGTACTTCTTTTCCTCTAACCTCTCCTTCAACTACAAAATCTGGAATGTCAGCAGTGGGATCCAGAGGAGAGATGTCACTGGTGTTTATTGCTTCATGAACTTCCTCTTCATCTAGCTCTTTTGATCCTTCTATATCTTTTTTAGAAGATTCTTCATTGGTTACATTTAATCCTTCAACATCCATGGTAGAAGGTTCTTCATCTATTTCCTTTACAATAGGAAGATTGAATCTTTCGAAAGCATTCCGAAGGATGTCTTTTGTTTCTTTTGCTACTTGGTCAGTTTCTCCAAGCATACGTTTATTCATTCTTTCTTTGTTCCTAAATTCATCCTTATAGTCCTTAAAGATCATGTTCATTTATTTTGGGGTGATAGAAGGATAAAGCTGAATTATCTGTTCCTAGATCTCTAAGTCTTTTGCTTTTGCATTTTCTTTTCTCAGTTCAAGTACTTCTTCTAGACTTTTAGGAATTAAGGATATAATTTCAATGAAAGCTTTATTGTAAATATTTAGGTACCTCACAGTAGATTCTTCTAAAATCCTCTTGTCAGTATCACTGTATTCATCATAGAACTTTGTTACTCACTGCAGGTTCCCATCCACAGTGACTGCCTTGATGATGTCATCAATGGAAAGAGTAGGATTTTCAACAAATTCTTCTGCCTTTTCTTCCTTATTTTTACTGGAAGAGTATTCTTCAGATGTTTTCTTCTTCTTCATTTGCTTGATTTCCTCATCAGATTCTGTTTCTTCATCATCTTTGAGGCTTGTATATGACCTTGTGGCTTTGGTCTTTGTCCTCTTTTCTCCTTTTTCGGACGTCTTGACTTTTGGTTTGGTGGCCCTTGAGCTTTTAGGAGTGGCAGGTATAGAGCTCTTGGAGGATCTAGTCTAGGAGGAGGCTTGTACCGGAACATCTCCTTTCTTTGCTTCTTGTTTCTCTTTCTCATCCTTCTCCATTTTCTCTCTGTTTGCAACTACTACCTCTTTTGATATGCTAAATCTTTTGGCAATTTCCTCAACTTCACTTCTTACTTTCCTCTTTATCTCTGGTTATCTTAACTCAACATGTATTTTTACACTTAGTTTTTGAAAGGTTCCAAACCTTTCTGCCTCAGGGTCCTTAGGCTGGCTCAACAAGTGTTGAAGATGTAGGTCCAAGATTTTCTCATCAACCTCGTATCCCATTGGCATTATCCACACTGTTCTGGGCTCAACTATCTCCATTAGGCATTGATCAGTGTCAACCATGTAGCACACTGTATCCTTGTATTTCTCAACTATGGATTGAGGTAGTCTCTCTCTGGCTTGCATCATGCTTTGGAAGTTCTTAAAGTAACCCCAAAGAGTTGTGTTTTGGGCTTTAGCATCACAAAGTCCATACAGATAATCTCTAATTTGTATGGCAACTGGTTTGTCATTTTTCCATACCCAACCACTTGATCCAAGTAGCTCATTCATATAATAAAAGAACAAACATAGTATTAGACAACCATATTTGAAGGAATTCTTGTTATCCTTTATGATCTTCTACATGATTTCTAATAGTTAATTTAGGAGAATATTGCATAGGTCATAATCTGCATTTTCCCTCAACATCTGATATGTTGTATATATGGTAGTCCCAGACACAAAATTCTCCCTACTAAAATGATAGATTTGTACCCAATTATCATTGAGGCAAACTTGACATCTAGATCTGTGATGTCATCTATGGTCATTGATCTTTTGTCAAACTTAGATCTGGTGGCTTCAGTTATTATCTAGTTCTTGACATATTTAAGTGCAGGTAACCCACCGAATGACTGTAGCCCAGTTACTTCCCTAATAGCATATTTTGTTATCTTGAAGGGCCTCATTAACCACATGAAATTATCATGCATCCTGCTTAGGACATACTGGACCCAATCATTTTCTGCAAAAAAGGGAAAGTGTATGCAATGTCCAAAGTGTTTATCCTGGAGGGTCTTGTATTGAGGTTTGAGTTCAAAACTCTCATCTATTAGCTATTTGTGATAGATGTCCATCAATTTAGAGTCTCCAAATTCCTCAATGTTGGCATGGACATAGACCCTAACATCTTTTATGTGCAATACCCCATGCAGAATGCTAGAAAATTTGCCTAAAGGATCAACTTCTAGATATTTATAGGGGTGTTTCTTGAATTTTGGGCGAGGCCTATTAGTGATCTTAACAACCATTGGAGTAGACATCTTGCAAAAGATTTAGAGAAAGATTTTTAGAATGGAAGTACCTTTTTAAGAATTAGGGTTCTAAATAAGAGCCAGAATAAATTGCTGGTTATATTCAATTTTGCAGTTGATCTTTGAGTGAGTTGTAGAAACTTTGATGCAGAGCTCTTCTTTTCTTCTTCTCGAATGCAAATGTGCAAAGAATGAGTGAATGAACCCTTTTAACCTTGTGCAAACCCTAATTTCTTTTTGTAATAAATGCACAACATAAGTTATTTAGTTGCCCTATTTTGAGAGAGATCTTCTCAAGTCATTGTACTGATCTTAGAATCATTGTCAGTGAAGATTGACAATGTATCTTCTTTACTTCAATCATGCCATGGGTCCGCAGATCAAAGTATTTCAATTCTAAATCATACTAGATTTGTCTATGAAAATCTTGCTTTATTGGAGCGCTGTCAGAACCAGATTAACTTTAGCAGTTAAACTTTTGCAAAACTCCATGCAGATCTTTCATATTTTTACTGAAGGTTATGTAGATGTTTTTTTGAGAACCCTTTAATCTGCAGCATTCCATGTCCTAAATTTAGGCACTAATTGACTGGCTGGGGGAATTTGTTTTTCTCTATGACTCCCCCTGAGCTAGAGCTCATCTGTTTAGTTTCTAGAAGGAATATCAGTACCAGATTCTAGTGTGGATCCATCCCCAATATTTTTTGTACTCTTCTTCACCCAAATCTTGCTCATCTCCTTTTGAACTTCATCCGCATTCACTTTACCTTTGCCCTTATCTTGTTTTTGATTATGTTGCACTAGTCCATTTCTATCCCAATTTCTACTTCTGCAGAATTTGGCAATATGACCGGATCTATTGCAATTGTAGCAGACAACATTTCTTGGCTTATTTGATTGATATCCTCTTGATCTGCATTGATTAGCCATATGTCCCATTCTATTGCATGCAAAGCATCTACCATTGAATGAATTGTTTATTTGCATATTTATGCATTCAAGAGATTTGTGACCATACCTTTTGTAGTTAAAGCATTGTCTAGAGAAGGATCGATTAGTCTGATTCATTTTCCTCCTACATTGAGTTGCTTTATGATTGAAATTGTTACAATTGAAGCAGTATCCATTGAAGGATGGATATCTTTGAGCATTTGGTTGCCTTATCGGAGGTCTTCTAGGCTTGTTTCTTTGATTTCCTGATCCAAAGTTCTTCTGACCGGATCCAGAGCTTTCACCTTTCTCATACCCCAAGCCACACTTATCATCTACCCTCTTTTGGATTTCAAGAAGAACTTCAAGTTGAGCTTAGCTTATCTTGAATTTTTCTTTGTATTCATTTGTTGTTTGAAGATCTTGTTTAAGAGTGTCTATCTAATTCTCAAGTTGTTCTTCATTATCTCTAGCTTCTTCAAGATCTGATTCAAGATGACTGATTATTATGTCCATTTTGTGGCAATCCTCTGTTTTCTCCTTGAGAGATTGTTTTAGATTATCTTCAATTTTCCTCTTTTCTTCAATTTCTTGGATGAATCTCATAACCCCTGATTCCATTTCATGCCTTACCATAATGACTTCTTTTGACAGTTTCTCACATAGCCTATTTTTCTCATCTAGATCTTCATTGGTATTAATGACTTCATTCTGATTGGCTAATTTTTGAAGTAGTTCCTTTCTTTTTTTCACAGAGATACTCAGTTTTTGTTTTAGCTCATTTATGAAATCATCAGGTTGTTTGAATCTTTCTCTCAAGTTATTGACTTCAGAGTGGGATTGTTCAAGATCATCAAGAGTAGACTAAAGTTGTTCCTTCATACTATAAATATCCATTGTGATTCCCAGATCTTCCTCAAGCTGTTAGGCTTTGTTTAGAGGAACATGGCTCTGATACCAATTGTTAGATTCAAGATAGATAACTGAGAGGGGGGTGAATCAGTTATCTCAAATATCTTTAACTTTCTTTTCTTCTTTAATAATTAGTGCAGCATTAAGGCATATAAGAACAAAAGTAAAATCAACACACATAACACAAGAATTTTTTACGTGGAAAACCTTGTTAAGGGAAAAACCATAGGGTGACTAACCCAAGATTGTATTCTCTATTAAAATAATAAAAGAGTACAAAATGGCACTTGCCAATTAGGGCTCACTGCCTAAGCACACTGCTCACAAGAGGCACACTGCCTACAAAAGACTCACTGTCTACAAAATTTATAGAAGGTAATCAGGTGTTTGAATTGATGAGAGGCATCTACAAATGCAAGAGTTCAGTTCTGGTTAGGTACAATACATTGATTTGATATACTTCATTCTTCCTCTATTTTAATGTTGTTGCTCTGTCACATACTAGTCTTGACTTGCTTCTTTTTACACTTATCCCTACTTTTCTTTGCACTTTATTTCATCCCTTTCGCACCACACACTTTGCATACTAGAATTCATCTACTATATATATCTGTATAAAGGACTCTTATCAACTTTCTTAGTTGGCAACAAGAGCACCTCAAGATATTTGCATGTTACTAATCTGTCTGCAGAATCCATGCTTGATTTGTGATGCGTATCAAAAACATGGGCATAGAAGTCTTTAATCATGTTGGCCAACAATGTATAATTCCCCAAATTGCTTGATCAACAGCTTTTAGTCATCCGGATTGAAGTCTGATGCTCTGTCAATTAGTTCTTTCTCTGTTTGCTCTGCCTATCTGGAACCCAATACTCAAATGCTCATATCTTTTTCATGCTTTATCACCGAAGGCTGAATCTCTGGAATATAGTAGTCATGATAGCCCTCTTGACTTATCCAAGTCCGCAACTTACTAAGTTACACCATCTGAGAGATCCAGACCTGATTGTTGGACCTTGGTGCATACTCTGTTCTTATTCACCAGACCAGAACAATCTTCAATCTGTCTTCTGGTATAGGCATACTATGTACTGCGGATGCTTGGGATAGACTTTGTTTCCATCAATGACAATACTCATGAAGCGACACAGTGTCACTTGCCAACAAATACATGTGATCAATGGTTCATGTTGTCATAATGCATACACGATGTTGATAAGATGTTTAGGGATTCAATGCACCAAGGATTAGGTGATGTTGAATGACATTGTTTATAAATGATTTTGTTCATACTATCATAATTGATTTGTCATGTGAAGTATTGTAGCAGGAAGAACTTGATGGTACAGTTAGTTTGCTAATGTGCAGACTTGATGGGCTGATTTGAATAATAAAGTCAAGAGGTAGCAGTTCTTGTTGATTGTAGTATGTTTCAGATGTGGTTCAATATATATTAGATTTGATATTATGTTGTAAAAAGCGTCTTGTGTAGGAACAGGAGGATGGTCTTCATCAATATTGTCTTCATTTCTTACAGATGATTTTCATTCTTTATTTTGTCAAGATGTGTGTGCAAAAGTTGATTGTTTGCAGGTTGATTGTCTATCTTGTAGTCACTATCATGGTATTATTTGTACGGTCATCTCTTGAGTGGGTATCATGTCATCATGAGTTGTGAATTTTGTGATGAGTAGTCTTCATGCTGTTATTATTATAATTTTGTTTGTTAAACCTAGGTGTTGAAGTGTTTATGATATCTTTGCATGGACTACAAGTTCATATGAGTCATATCAAAAGAGTTATTTTTTTATGCCATCATAATCATATTTCATACTTTATGCTTTGGTAGTTCTTGTAGATTTGTGGTGCAGGGGAATGCTAGTAAAATCTTCTATGTTGAAATAAGGCCTTTTTGGCCATGTCATTTTGTTCATGTCTTGTTTTCTAAAAACCTAGGAGTTTTTGTGTTCCATTTGGCAAATAATGGACGCATTTTGGGGAATCCAAAAGGATCAATAGGAGTCGGTTGGGATTTAGGGTAGTTGGCCTTCCCTAACCATTGAGCAACCATTGATCTTCCAACTCTAGCTTAATAAAAGCACAGAGGAGCAACCAAGAGGAGTTGAGTAGAATTGAGTAGATTTGAGGATTGTAATTTGGAAGTCATCTGAGAAATAATAAAGCTCTGTTCCGTTATCTTTGTGTTTTCTTGCTCTTAGATTCAAAGATTTTGTAATTGTGCTTAGTAGATTTTCCTTTCAGTAATTTGCTACAGCATGTCGATGTGAAGCATTCCACTGGTAAGATTTCTATTGAAATCAGTGGAATGGCTTCATTGTATAGTATTTTTTTTTTGTGTCCGACGGTGCAGAGAATCCAAACAGGGTGATTTCACATAGTAGATCGCCTAGCATCTCCATGTGCTAGGGTTTCAGTTGAAGAATAGATGAATCATCAAGTTGCAAAATTACTGAAGTCATTATTGGTGAGACCGAGGCCATCGGCAAAATATTTCTCTCAGAGCGATAAGGATGGTCTAGCTGAAGAGAGGTTCAACCTGTTGAATGGAAGCCGTGGCCTAAAGATTTACGTCAGGATGACAAGGTCATTAGGTAGATAAGTTGGCATCGGATTGATAACATTGGTCATACCGACCGAGGCGTATCAAGGTGATAAGGGGTAAGTCTTACCAACAGAGACCCATCAGGAATAGTTGGCTAGCAACAAGAAATCTTCAAGTTTGGCCGATAGCATTCGTCACGCTGATGAGTGGTGGGTCCATCGGCACATCAACCGAAGGTTGCAAGTGCTTGCTGATGTTAATGGTCACAATGATGAGAGGTTGGAAGGTGACATCGGAGTGACTAAGTCTTTGGTGTGAAAAGTTATAAAGTGGCCGATGGGATATGTCTGGCCGATAACAAAAGGATAGTAGATTGGTGAGACAGAAGATGGACTCTCACCGAAGGCTCCGAAGTAAGTTTTGATCAGTTGTGCACTCTTAGACTGTGCACTCCTCATCAATTTGTCATTTGTGTCAAAAAGTGTTGATGATTGTGGAATAATTGTTTGTCATGAAAAGTTTGTTTTGTAATCACAAGTGATATCATCAGGGGTTTGTATTTGATAGAAGAAATATGGAAGCCTTTATCTAGTCAAAAGAAGTGATAAGAGGATCTCAATGATGTCAGTTTTCATCTTCATCTTCCTATTGGTGTTGTGACATGAATTAGTATTGTGCTGAGATAGATATGCATGATTCATTCTATCAGGATAGTGCTCTTTTGTGCAGGTTTTATTATGTAACATATCTCATTTTATGTATGCAGAGAATGGTATAGTCTATGGGTAGTTTATCATAGTGGTTTGATGCTTTGTTTGTTGTGCCTCACATAATGTTTCTCTCAAGTTCCGTGCTTTAGGATGTATGTCTTCAGATATGTGTTTCATGGTGACTTGTTTCTCTCAAGTTGAAGCATTATTTCAGGGTATTAACAACAAGGTTTGTCATATGCTTGCTTCAGGTTTGTAATTTTTGTCATCATAGATCATCACAGGTTCAAGGCTAACAAGAGTTTATGTCTTCAAAATCCTCCTAATGAAATGTGATTGTAAATGTTATGATTAAGCTTTAACATCTTTTAGTGGAGTTAAATGATAGGGGGAGCATCTTATCCTTTGTCATCTGATATCAAAAAGGGGGAGAGAGAGAAAATGTATCATATAGTTTTGCCATCAATGACAAAGGGGGAGATTGATGGAGATTAATTGTCATTGATGTCAAAAAGGTGTAGTGATGTGTTGAAGTCCTGGATGTTGATGATAGTCATGTGCTTTGGGAGATGATGTTGATCATACAGGAATTCAACCAATAATGATGCAGGTATGATGCTATGTATATGTGTTATGCTTCATATGCTTCATGTTTATGATAAGATGCAAGCCAGAGAAAATATAAAGATTTCATATCATGGAGGTGTTGATCACCTTAGTGTTGGTATGGGTTCAGGATTGTTCATATTGGTAGGTTGCTTTCATGTTTCTTTTGTTGTTAGGATGTTCACATGGAGTTGATGATGTTCATCATACTTCTTCACTTGATGAGGTTACTTGGTTTATCATGTTTCATGCTTCTTCTCTTGATATGTTGTTAGAAGTTCATACATTGTTGGAATCATGGTGTTATGTTATTCATATGTTGGTATCTTAAGCATTCACAAATGATGGTGCTTCAAGTGTTCATAGGACCACAAGACTACAAAAAGGGTGATGATATTTTTCATACTTCTTCACTTGATGAGGTTACTTACTTGGTTTATCATGTTTCATACTTCTTCTCTTGCTATGTTGTTAGAAGTTGATGCATTGTTGGAATCATGGTTTTATGTTATTCATATGTTCATACCTTAAGCATTCACAAATGATGGTGCTTCAAGTGTTCAAAGGACCACAAGATTAGCAAAAGGGTGATATGATGTTTTTGATATCTTGCTTTTTGTTATTCTTCTTGAGAATCTCAGGATAGAATCATTGATGTTGAGGGATAAAATCTTGCTTGGTTTTTTCATGATCAAAGAAGTTGAAATTCTTTACGTTGTAGAAATTGGTGGATCAATGGAAATGATGTCATATCATTGTTTCATATCATGTTAGTTGAGGTGAAGGTTGCAATTGATAGATGAAATTTCTCATGCTTCATCAATCTATATCCTTCATATACTTCATAGGTGTTTGCTACTTTCACAGGAGTCAAACATTCATGTATATGTCACAATTACCAAAGACATGTTAAAAAAAAATTTTGGTAAAAAAAAGGTGCTTGTAGATTTAAAAGAAAATTGTAGATTACAATGGTACAAGTGTTCAATGATCAATGACTAATGTCATAAGTCAGGGAAATAGTTTCACAAAAGGATCATGTCTTTCAAAGTTTAAATGTCTCTTAAATAATTAGACATCTAATAAAAATTCTTATACAGACCGTCATCAACAAAGTGTAGTTTTGTTTTAAACAATCAATGACTTGCTATTGTAGGTTACATGTCACTTTAGTGACAACTTAAGGGGATCAGCACCATGGGACAACTGGCCCATTCACCTAGCATCATCGTATGCACTAGTTATCCTTCCTTTGATGAGGCACCAAATCTTGATCAATGGGTCTCTTTCAAACTTTGGTGAGTGCAAAAAGAAAAATCAATGGATGTCATTTACAAACTGACCATCTCCTACATGATCAGACATTGATGTGCATTTGGCTATCATCTCTTTCTAAGTGCAAGAAAGATGAGTTGTTAAAGTCTATTTTTAGTGTGATTTAAGGGTGCAGATTTTTGAGGATTTCAAAGAAAATTTTCAAGAAGATTTTTTTCCTATTTTAAACTCCACTCGAAGTGTTTCTATTTTTTTATGGAGAAGCCTTTATCTTTTTAATTCCACTAAAGAAGAGTGAGTGGAGATTTTTTATTCTTTCTAGTTTTTGGTCTTCATAAAGAGAAATTTTGGTGGTGAGAGTTTGAAGTTTGAAATAAGAAATAGGGAAAGTTTTTCATTGCAGAGAAAATAAAAATTGCAGGGATGGAAACTTTTATTGAGAAGGTGAAAAATATATATGCAAAGGAATATGAAAAGTTTTTATTATAGGTGAAGATTAAAATGGGGAGATTGAATATTTTTTTTAAAAGAAAAATATGAAGAAGTTTTTTTTAAGATAATATGAATAGGTGAACAAATGAATGAAGAATGGATTTGAAGATCAAAGACATGGAAGAAATTTTTTACTGAGAAGATGAAAGGGTTTTTATTTTATGAAAAGACAAAAATGAATGAGGAATGAAGAATATGAATGGTTACGCAAAGTACAAGAATTTAACCTTATTTTTTGTAGGATCTTTATTGATGAAAAATATATATACAGAGAAAAGTAATGTTTTGATGATTGATGCAGAGATGAGAAGAATGTGAAAGTATATTTTATTTCCAGGTGCATCTGAGATGAAGATATTATTTTGAGTGTGAAAGAAAATGTAGGTGCTTTGTGAATTAGATTTGAGGGATTGAGATATGAAGGATTGAAGACATATTTTTGGTGTGATTTTTGAAGAAGAATATGCAGGGTATGTAATGGTGCAAATCAAATTAACTTGCAATCATTTCTTGCACACAAGGCTTGATGTATTGATAATGGTGATTGTATTTGTCAGTGAGACAGGTGTATGCCAATGAGGCTTTGTATGCCAGTGAGGCTTTGTATGCCAGTGAGACATGGTTAGTTGTCAGTGAGACAACCATTGTTGTAATCAGTGAGATTCAAATAAGCCAGTGAGGCAAATTTTTAGACTAGTTTTTATTCCCCTTGAGGGTTTTCCACTCATCAAAACTTGTGTCATGTGTTTTCTTTGTGATTGTTTATGTAGCATCTATTTGATTATCTTTATTTAAGTTTTGCATATCATGATGATTATGTTCTTTAGTGAACTCCTTTGCACAACCTTTTTGAATCAAGTTTTGAAATGCTAAAAATTATAAAACACTGATTCACCCCCGTCTCAGTGTTGTATTGTACTCCAATAAGTGGTATCATAGCCAAAGGTCCTAGGTTCAAATCTCCCACGTGAATGATGCGGGCTACCGTGAGTGAAGTTGGGAGGATTGCTAGCAGTGAGCCAACATCTCTCATGGGATTCGTGACATGACTTAACTGCCTCCCGTGGATTCATTAAATCTGGCAGTTGTATCGAGCATTAATAGGTCGACCTTTGGTGTAATGGCAACCATGTTTCCAACACCATTGTCCTCTGAGGTTGCAAGCACATAAATCTTTGGGATAGTGATATTCAATATCTAAAGAAGTCTTGAGATCCTAAAGAATATTCTACCTTGGACTATGGTGTGAGTGCTAGTGTCCTCTGCATCTTCCTCAACAGAAACAAACAAAACAATGATCATCAGTGTCGTAAGGACACTAAAAACCCCTGAAGAAAACACTGCATTAGACTAGGACATGAGTGCCAGTGTCCTCAAGTATTCCACATCATGAACTTCAAAAAATGGTCAGTAATTAATCTGTGTCTACTACCTTGGTTTGTGAGCATTTATCGTAATTTATCAGTTTACTTCCGATTTTGCATAATTAGGGTTTTAAGCCTTTTTGAGCATTAAATTAATACACTAATTGATAATTTCTGAGTTTCCATAGTGTTACAAGTGACACCCAACCTATAGGTGAATCCTCTTGCATAAGGTGTGATTCAACTCGGTTGAAATGTCCTTGAATGTTTGTAGTGAAAGGAGGATTTAATCCATTTGTCATTTTCCCCTTTTCCTACAAAACATTTTGGTGAACCTATTTTTTTATTGAATTTGCACCTTGTTGAGTGTTTTACTTCATATTTGCATTTATTTATTTAACTTTCATCTTATTGCATTTGAAAATTTACAAAAAAATTTGAAATTTTTGAAAAATTTTGAAAATTTTGAAAAATGGGCATTTTAGGCTTTTATTTTGACATAATTTAATTAGATTTCATTTAATTTCTAATATTTTCATTAGATCTGATATAAATTATAGCAGTGCATCTTTTTACAATTATTTTCATTCCTAAACTGTCAAAAATTGCTTGAAATTGTGCATTTTTCATAAAAACATAGTCTTTGCATTAGCTAGGGTTTGTAGTTAAAATCTTGTTTCAGATTTTACTACTCTTTTAAACACTCATTTATGACTGATTTCTAATTGTAGTGTTTAATCATAGTGTGTTTTTTTTGGCATAAATTCATGTCTAGGGTTGGAGAACCTTACATTTTCACTAGATTTTGACCAATTTTCATATAGGTTTGCATCATAGGTGTGTTGTGAAGGATATTGCTGCATTATTGGATTGATATTGAGCTTATTATTCTCTTCCCCTCATCAATTTCTTCACAACACTTATTCTCTTAGGCATTTGCATTGAAAAAAGTGAAAAATCAAGTATTTTAGATCATAAGCATACATAGTTTTGCACTTGTTCCTTGCATAAATATTGAAAATCTTTTAAAATCTGATCTTGCATTCATTTGAAGACATATACACATGGATTATAATCATAATAGTAATTCTAGGCTTCCTCCTAGGCCTTATTTCAAAAGAAGGAGCCTTGAACCTGAAATTACATTTACACCTCATGACAAAACATTTGTAGACAATAAAGGGCCTCTTTACATCACTGTGAAAATAATGGAGATTTTGGTGCATGGTACACTTATAGATCCTAATTGCATGACTAATGTGGTAATGGAAGAGTTCCTTTTCACACATTATTTGATGAAAGATTCTTATGAACCTTTAGATTTAAAGATTAAGACACATACTGGAACTTTCATGCCTACTTTTGGGAAGATAACTTTATTGGTTACAGTTTCTGACAAAGCCATGAATCAAGTATTTTATGTTATCCCTTTATCCAACCTCTTCTATGTAAAACTAGGACACCCATGGTTAAAAGTTATGAATGTTATCCCATCAACTATTCACAAATGCATAAAATTCCCTTTACATGGACAAGTGCATACTATTCGACGTAATACATATCAACCTTTGGTAATGGACAACAACTTTACTCTTGATTACTTTTGGCTGCAATCTAATAGAGACCTTGAGCCACAAAGAGATCACTCTTTCCAATAATATGGATGATATAAAGAAAAAATTATATCTAGAGTGGTTAGGCCTCCTATGAAAACAATAAGAGATGAACAACCTACATTAGAAGAACTTCCTAGAGCAAAAGGAAAAGGACCCTATGCTGAGGTTCCTCCTTCGTCATCCTTATAAGGATCAAGAGGTATTTGTCAATCTAACAAGGCACTTCATCAAGACAAATGAGATTTGAACAAGCTTCCTCTTCTAACATGAAAAGACTAATAGAACAACATGACAATACTTTTGAAGATATAAGCAATAGGAAAAGAAGAAATTGAAAAGCAAGAGAAAGAAGGAGGAAAAGACAAACCTTTTCTCAACAAAATACACCTCAACAAGAAAACATTCAACCTAACATTGATTGAAAACAAGAAGACCTTAAGAATGAACAATTTAAAGACAAAAACAAGAGTTGGGCTTGTTAGGATTAAGGTACCATCAACCTTGTAAATCCTATGTAATTAATTACTCCTAATATTATTTGTAAATCACCCATAAGGGATGAAAGGTTTCACTAGTAGCGATCTTATTTCAACCATATGCTTATATCCAGTACATGATGCTCATTCATCTGTGACGGGGGGTCATAGGGGGGTTTCCCCACTGCGACGGGTTTGGGGGAATCATCCCCCTAGTAGGGGGTCCAGGGGCCATGCGCTGCCCTTGAAACCTCATTTTATTTATATTTTATCATTGTGAATTTAGGCCATCCATCATTAGGTCACAGATTTGTTGGTTGATATTTTTCCAGTTATCTTGCCCTAGAAGGAAACCCCCTTTTATGAGGATATTTGTACTACGTTTTTATCAGATTGGAGAATAACATGCGCTAATGGATTGAAGACTGGAGAAACAGAGGAAGTGCATGTTTTGTAATCTCATATTTGAAGATAATACAACTTGGAGCCTCTTTTGTTGGTGGAGTTTTTTACCTGAAGGGTTTTTATCCACACTACATATTATGTTGTGTAAATAGTTCTTAATGCATGTTATTTTCATGTAATGTGTTTTAATTTTTCTTGCAATCTCCATTGATTCTACATTGTTTAGAGGATAATAAGGTTTGAATTAGATTTCCATTGTGTAGTTTGTACCTTCATTTATAACAGGGCTATGATACCTTATGTACCTCTTTCCTCTAACATTTGACATTGGCAAGACAATGACTTGCTTGACGACAACCGCTAGTTTGGTTGTGCATTTAGGTAAGTATTTCTAACCCTTTACGTCTGTGTTGTGTTTCCCCTATGATGTGTTATGTGTTGTTTAGGCCTCCTTGGATGCCCCTTGATACTCTTGTAAGGTTAAGGATACCGGGAGACCACTTCTGTTGTGACCCTTCTTCCATTTGTATCATCATTCTTCTATCTTGCTTCTCCTCTATTTTCATTGTTGTGTGTTTTGCCTTAGGGGCATATCATTGCGATTGGTGACCAAGGGGCACCTTCCTATGTGACGACCCCAAGACACTTATTTCTCCTCTCTTGATTTATTGTTTAACATCTTCTAGCGGTTCTATCTAGTTGGCGAATGATGAAAAACAAATTATACTGATACAGACCATGTGTCCCTTTAGGGAGTAAACAAAAATAGACCTAGCCCATACATGATGATGGGGTTGATATATATTATTCGATGCTTGGCTAGTAGAATCACTCCGTGTGATATTTTAATGGTGCCTTATATTTGCTAACAAACCATAACAATACAGCTGCTCCATGCACTTTATTTATCTTGGGTCTCGTTGTCATTACACTCAGTTCTGAGATCTCTACAATATAGCCCCATGGTTATACTCAATTTTTGAATCTGTAGTATAAGCTTGGCTCTTGATGTGATTATGTTTATGCATTTCTTCAATCATATGATGTGGTTATTATCTTAGAGAAGGATTTCTAACCTCTCTTCTTGTAGGAAATTGTGTGTTTGTGGGAACATTCGACAAGCATAAAGTACATGTCACCTTTGGGGGCATGGGATTTACAAGACCTCTTGTTCCCTTGTGTGTTTTCTCTCTACTTTAAAGTGCTTGATATTAGTACACAATATCAACCACCTTAAGGTGGGGGCATATAAGGTAAGCTGTTTGATGATTTTGGTACTAATGAAGCATGTTTGTAACCCCTCTGTGGAGGCGGAATGTTGCATCTCCGTATGAGTGCACATCTTTATTTTATATTGCAATAAGAAAGATCTCTATAGAGGTGGGATATCATATCTCTTGGGCTAGTACGTATCCTTTTATTTTAAGCCCTCTATGGAGGCGGGGATGGTGTATCTCTTTAGCTAGTGCACATCTTTTTTGTTCTAAAAGTCCTCTGAGTAGGTGGGGTTGGTGTATCCTCCCTTAAGTGTGTCTTTGGTGGTTGTTGTGGCATAATCCCAACCATTAAGTGTTCCTATAATGTGTTTGAGATGGTGCGGGCTTAGCATTAAGTTCCTTCCATTACCTTGTTTACCGTGTTTTAGATGTATAGTATGTCTTGGGCATACTTGTCACATGAAATTGCACCCTGCTTGGAAGGATTCCAAGCATTCCAATGACACAATGGGAATGATCTCTAAGTGTGGGACTTTGCTAAATGAGATTAGACCTCTGGAGAAGGCCGGCTTCCTTGCCTGATTATCACCTAAAACTACTAAATTTTGAGGGGAAAAGGGAGAAGGAATGCTTTAAAGTGAAAGATGAAACAACAAAACTTGAAACACAAAAGGGTGATGCACCAGACAGATTTAAAGAAACTTTCACAGAACTGAGAAATGTATAACACAACCAAATATAGCAAGTATGTATACACAGATTAGATGACTCTAGCAGAGGCAAGAAGTAATATGATTGAGAGGAATAGAAAATTCACAGAAAACCATATGCAGATTTACACAGAACTAGAAAATCAGTAAAAGAGGTATGATAACTTGCATACATTCGGTAGGAAGGCAAGGTTACAGTAACAGAAAAATATCTGTTTGGAAAACTAAAAAGCCTCTATGCTAAAAATTTTCCAACCCTTTTTACAACATATGAATGCATATATATAGCATTCCAAATTAACCCTAAGTCAGTTACAAAATTTGCTCTATGAGCTGGAACAGAAAATATCTGCCCTGAATGACTGTCCAGCTGCATCAGTTGTGGCATCAAAATATCTGGGACTGGGCAGATAGAAGATATTTGTTAGTTTTTAATGTATCTTCTTAATCATCTATCTTCAACAAAGCAGTGGAGGGATATCTTTTATCATCAATGCGAGTTGCTTCATCATTGTGTAGCAATGAATGCAAGAAATATCTCTGTCTGCTCTAAAATGGTCGCTAAAATGTCCACTCGACCAAAATATGCAAAGCCAGATCTAAAATAAAAAATGATAAAACCCCCCTAAAAATCTAGCCAAATGAAAGAGGGGACAAAAATATGCATCTTTGCCTTTTGTAGCATGTGGAAATTCACTAGGATGGAGGAGATACAGGCGGTCAAAGATTTGTTCAACAGTCAAAGATTTGTTCAACTCAACCAAAATGTATATCCATTTGAAATCTACCTTGTATATCATCTTTCTATGTTTGCTTCCTTTGTATATCAGCTTGTATATCACAATATACAAGCCAAAAATATACAAGCCACTGTAGCTGATGCATTTGCCTTTGTCTCTTTTCCTTTGCACATTCGTCGCTGATGTACATTGCAAAATGTACATTCATCCTTGTATCTTCGTGAGCCCCACCAAATGCACATTCGGCCTTTGTATATCACCTTTGTATGTTTGCTTCCTTTGTATATCGGCTTGTATATCGCAATATACAAGCCGAAAATATACAAGCCACTGTAGCTGATGCATTTGCCTTTGTATCTTTTTCTTTGCACATTCGCCGCTGATGTACATTGCAAAATGTACATTCATCCTTGTATCTTCACGGGCCCCACCAAATGCACGTTCGGCCTTTGTATATTTGACTTGTATCTTTTGAATATACAAGGCACTTTGCATATTTTCCATTGTATATTTCTTTGTATGTTGCGATATACAAAGAAAAAATATACAAACCAAAGAGGCATATAACCCGATTCACATTTGCTTGTATATCAGCCTGATATACAGGAGCATTTGTATGTCTTTTTCTTTGCATCTTTGACATGTATATTGCACTTGTACATATGAACATACAATGGCGAATGTATATGCAAAATATACATTGAAACATGCATATTGAAATACAATCATGAAGCTAAAAATTTCCAGCGATAGAAAATATTTGAAGTTAAAAGATTTTTGGGTTTTTTGCAAAGAATCTGAAGGTGAGATTTTTGAGATTTTTTGACAAGGTATAGAATAAGGACTTGGAATATTTAAGCTTTGTATGGACATTTTCCAAAGGATTTTCAAGAAAATGCAAGGTGAACTGTTTGGTTTTGGGCAGAGACAACAATAGGTCAACAATACTATATGGCACTCATTTTTTCTGTGTCTTCCATTTGTTTGTTCCCAAGTAGAGTCCAAAGAGCATGGTGAAATGCCCCTCCTATGCTTTGGGATTTGCATGGCATGTTTGTTCCCAAGTATAGTCCAAAGAGTGTGGTGAATTTCCCCACCTATTCTTTGGGATTTGTATGACATGTTTGTTCTCAAGTGTTGTGCAAAGAGCATGGCAAAATTTCCCTCCTACACTTTGAGATTTGTATTGTGTGTATGTTGCCCCCTATGTAGTCCAAAGAGCATGGTGAAATGCCCCTCCTACATTTTGGGTTGTCTATTACATTTTTACTTTCCATGCGTATGCATCTGCATTCATTTATATATATGAAATGAAAAAGAAATAATCACTACATTCACTGTATTCATTGTGTTTAATGTTCTTATTACTATCTTCTCTAGTTTTTGTGTGCCTAATACTTTCTTCACTGTGTTTGGCATGTCTCTAATGTGTTTTCTCTAATGTCTACCTAAGACTGGGGGCTAGAAATAGTTCATCATTCTTCGTGTATGCATTAGCTTTAAGTGTTTGGTGTGTTTGCTGTGTTTTGACTGCACTTTAATGCATGTATAGGCCTTTTGTTCATGCTTACATTAAAGTGGGGGCTAAATTATATGTTATAAAATGTCCTCCTAGGACTTTTATCTCCTAACTTTAGCTCTTGGGTTCCTTGTTTTGCATCTTGCATGGTCATTTTAACTCCCATAAGTAAATGGTCTAAAACCCATGTGCCTAGAGCACTTTTGGGACAAGGGCGCTAGTGGCAGTGTCCTCTGAGGTTGCAGATAAAAAAATATTTGTGACAGTGATATTCAACATTTGAAGAAGTCTCGACATTATGAAGAATATCCTACCTTGGACTACGGTGTGAGTGCTAGTGTCCTCTGCATCTTTCGCAACAAAAATAGACAGAATAATGATCATAAGTGTTGTAAAGAGGCTGTAAACCCCTAAAGAAAACACTACATTAGACTAGGGCATCAGTACCAGTGTCCTTGAGTATTCTGCATCACAAACTTTGAAGAATTGTCAGTAACTAATCTCTATCTACTACCTTGTTCTGTGATCATTTTTGTAATTTATCAGTTTGCTTTAGATTTTGTATAATTAGGTTTTTCAGCTTATTTGAGCATTAAATTAATATATTAATTGATAATTTCTGAGTTTCCATAGTTTTACAACTGACACCCAACCTGTAGGTGAATCCTCTCTCAAAAGGTGTGATTTAACTCGGTTGAATTATCCTTGAATGTTTGTAGTGAAAGGAGGATTTAACTCATTTATCATCTTCCCTCTTTTCATACAAAACATATCTATTGCATGTAATATGTGTAAGATAACCTATATTTGTAAGATTTATAAGAGATTACATGATGTGTGTAAGAGATGTAAGAGGGAGGTTACAAAGTAAACTAGGAATCTTAGGTCAGTGCAAGAAGTTGGGTCCACTTTTTGGCCAAAAAGTGGAAGTGTTTTCCCTGATTTTTAGAATTTGTCACATTTGACCTAAACATTTGAGGCACTTAAAGATTGAATCTTAAAAAAAGTTAGTAATATAAAATATAGTACTCAGAGTCTAGTTTCCAAATATATAATGTATTTTAATACCCAGATGATACAAATTGATTTCCAATAGGCATTTCTAAAAACTACTATTTATAAATCACTTTTTTTATCATACCATGCATGTGTACACCCAACATAATTTGACCTAAATAAAAGTATTTTTCTAAATCCTTTTGGGGAAAAATATGTAGTATAGTGAACTTTGATGAGGATATTTTCTAATAATTTTTTTCCAAATTATTTTTTTTATTAATTTTTTATTGGCCCTAATTGCTGTTTTCGAAAACCCTCGTGTACGACCAACATAATTTGAGCAAAACTAATCATAAAATAAATTTTTTTTCATTGTCTAAAGAATGATGTGTAGATTGATGACATATAATTTTTTTTTCAAAAAACTTTAAAAATTAAAAGTTATTAAAAAACTATAAACACCTATCATTTCAAGTTTTTGGACCAATTTGCTTATAAAATAAATAATAAATAGAAAAAAAAGTCCAATAAAAAAAATTACATATTTAAAAACTAGACACTAGCATCTATAATGGGTTTTAATTTCGTAAAAAATTTCACAAAAAAATGTCATCAGCCATATAGGTAAACTCAGTCTTTCCTCTTGTTCTATACTTAGAAAAAAAGTTGCAGGTCCAAGGCTCAAGGTTAGCTAACCATGCCTTTCCCGAGCCTAAAACCAAACCAAAGGCAAGGGAAAAGGTAGTTCACCATTTCAAATTTCTTAGAATGGGTACCTGTTATAAAACAGATATCCATTATTTTTAAGAACAAGTACCCATTTTATAATGGGTACCCGTTATGTTTAACAATGGGCACCCATTTTAAAACAGGTACCCATTTCTTTTATATCTATTATTTTCCATCATGAGGGAAAAATGTACCATGACTGTATTCCTGCAACTTGCAAGTATGATGTACGGGCTGACAGCGATGTTTTCTGCATTTTTTTACTTACAGGTCTCTTGTGGAATCTCTTGGCATATCATATTCTATTCATATTTTGAAAGGAATTAATCATATGAATAATTTTCAGGTGGAATCAAGTGTAGGATCTATTTTCAAGAGGAATACAAAAGAGGGTTTTAGTTTTTTACATCTACTTTTACTTCAAAACCTATGCAACAAAGGATCTACATCTAGTTGTACTTCAAAATTTCAAAGAAGTACATCAATATGAAATTGGATTAAATATCATTTGTTATTTTATCAAGAGAGTTTGGTAATCATGGGATCAAATCAATGTCAAAAAATAAAACAGGGGGTCATGGCACCTCAAGAAATTGAAGCAAATAGAGAGAAGGAAGCAAAAAGGCAAAGAGATAGAAGAAGAAGGATTCAAGAGATGAATATTGAAGCATCTAGTTCCATGACTATTGAAGAGAAAGACATTCAAAAAACTACAAAGGATGGGATGAATGTAGATGATGAAAATGTGGAAATGGTGAATTTGGAAGAAAATATAACTATAGAAACAAATGCATGTACGTCTTCAAACCCAAATTTCAATGACATGGAAAATGCAACTATACAAACAAATCCAGGTATGTCTTCAAAGCCATGTTTCAATGATATGGAAAACATGAGTATAGAAATAAATCCAGGTATGTCTTCAAACCCACCTATTGCTAATATTGATCGAATTGGTTTATTAAATGAAGCTAGATATACCAATGATGAGCTCAATTATACTACTGAAAATGTGGAAAGAGGAAATGAGAATGAAATCCCTTATATGAGTGAAAATGAAATTTTTTTTTTTTAAATTTAAAGAAATGTCATGAATAATCTTCCTGGTAAGATTTCTTGGAGACAAATGAGAACCCATGCAAATAGATTAGATACAATGTTTTTCTATAGAAAAATTCTTGGATTTCAATGTTAACTCATGATGCAATTGATAAAAATGTGGAAATTACAAAAGTAATGAAAAAGTTAGGTATTTTTCTAAAACCTAAAAAGAAAGATGAATCAATGAAACAAATTTTATCTAGTGTTGCTAATGCTATTGATTCTATTGGTAAAAAAAGTCAAACTAAAGATAGCAATGCAACACGAAGAGCTATAACAACTACTTTAGTCAATAAATCATTTTCAAATAAAACAATGATAAGTAAGACTAGTGAATTTCTAAATATAAATCCTAAAACTTTGAGAAGAGTAGCAAAGAGAAGAGAATCTATTGAAAATGATCCAATTAACCAATGTTGGAGTTTTAGTGGTAGACACCCAAGGTATGACATGAAATTAAATAGTGAAATCAAATCTTTAATTGAAAAATATTGGCATGATAATATAAGGGTATCATCTAATGTTAGAGATGTTTTAAAATTAAGAGTGGGGTCCAAAATTCATTATCCTCATCCAAAACATCTATTAGACATGACTCAAACTAAATTGTATAAAAAATTCTTAGATGATTCAGTGTTAGTACCATTTAATATTACCATAAGTCAAAGGTCTTTCAAGAAATGTAAACCTTGGTATGTGAAAATTAATAAACAATGTATCTCTTGTTGTTGTATAACTCATGTTTAATTTCATTATTATTATGATGTTTTTCAATATATACATTCTACTTTGCATACTAACAAAATTATTCAGGAATGTGGTATTAATATGCCACCTCAAACAATTAAGGAGTTTGTATCAAGTTTGTTTTGTGAGACATCTAATGGAAACTTATTTTTTTCAAAAGCATGTATTTCTGGATAATGTAATAGATGTGGCAGCTTTTCATTGTTAGGAGAATGTATGCATGAAAATATTTCACATGAATTTGAAAAACAATTAGTGGATGTGAAAAGATTCAAGAATGTTGAATATTCTTTAAAGGATGGAGAAATTGGAAAGCATTGCGAGTTAGTCACATAAAAAATTTGCGTGCATACATTCATCAAAGAATTTAAAGATAATATTGTATCCAAATATATCAAACACTCCCAATATGCTTGGTGGCTTGATGCACAATTTCGTACATGTAAAAAAATATTTTCAATTGAAACTATCCTATCAGTGGTTGACTTTGTAGAAAACTATACTCTTGCTCCACAAGAGGAAATTCAATTTCAGTATTATAATTCAGTGCAGGTGGCCATCTTTGTTCATATTGTATACAGACATGCAGATGATAGCACAGAAGATAATAGAAAGTTTTTTAGGGAGTATCATTTCTTTTGAGTGATAACCGGTTACACTCTTCAGAGTTTGTGCAATATTGTTTCAAATTTTTTTATGAAAGTTTAAAAAAAAGAGAAATCCAGATGACACACCATTTCATATGGTCAAATAATTGTACATGGCAATTCAAAAATGCAAGAATGTTTTATTGGCTATGTAGGGAGCACAAAGAAAACAATATCCAACATATGTGGAGTTTCTTTTAAGCTGGACATGGTAAAGGAGAACATGATGGAGCTAGAGCATGTGTGAAAAGAGCTCTTACTAGAGAGCAACTAAAATTTAATGATGCAGGAAAATTTAGAGATTCACGTGCAATTGTGGATTGGTGTAATGAAAAATTATCTATGGGATCAAGTGAGAACTCTACAATTCAATGATTCTTTTGGTTAGTTGAAGAAGAGAATATTCCTACTCGACTTGATTGTGAGACAATAATTGGATCAACAAAATGGCATTCATTTAAGAGTTCAAATGCAAGCACATGGACTAAGGAGCTTGCATGTTTTTGTCAATTTTATATTACAGGTGATTGGGGAGAATGTGAAAATACATAATGGGTTGAAGAATGGAAACAAAGATCCTTGATACCTACAGAAACACATGATCAACTTGAAACAACAATTGAAGATGATAATCAAATGTTTGCATCAGATGACTATGATCGTGTTTCAGACCTTGTTCAAGAAGGTACTTTAATTTTCAATATTTTTTTATTACATTTTTTTGTAATCTATATAATTAATTATATATGTATGCATGTACATATTTATGTGATTTAGATATGTATGACACACTTTATTGAATTAAATAATTTTTTTTTGCAGGACATGTGTATGCTGTTGTTACACCTGAGGGAAATGAAGAGGAAACCAAGTATTGGTTGGCTTGATGTGTTGAGACAAAACAAAAGTTATTACATCCTAGAGAAGATGATGATAACTCTGAGTATCCAATAGGTTCTGTGGTTGTTGTTGGCACCTGGCTACAAAAATATCTAATAAGAAAGAATGGTTTGCCTGTATTTGAAGATTATGAAACACATAAGAAGATCATACATTACTCATATTTGCTTGTGGCAACAAATATAAAACTAGTCAGATATCAAGGGAAACCATTTAATAAACACTTAAGGACACTTTCTATGGAAGAACATGAGTCAATTATAGATGCATTACAAGAAAGAGACTCGGATGCAGATGGTACAATAGAATAATTTTCTAGGTATGCTTCGTGTTTTTGGTATATATTCTTTCATTCTCATTTCACCTTCTATATTTTTCTTTTTAAATAGTAAAATTTGTATCGACTCATGTAAATATATAGTTAATTTATACTTGTACATTTGAACATTATTTTTGCAGGTGTACCCTACAAATAGACATTTGGATGATTTCCAATAGAAATTTTCACCATAAAAATATGAGGTCAATTTTGATTTCTTCAACTAAAATGTGAACACATTAGGTAATTGTATATATACTTGTATATTTCATATTCAACATGTTATCTAGTTACATATTGCATCAATGTAACTTTGTGTTTTTATTATATATTCTTTCATTCTCATTTCACCTTCTATATTATTCCCTTATCTTAAAATTTGTATCAACTCATGTAAATATATAGTTGATTTACTTGTACATTTGAACATTATTTTTGTAGGTGTACGCTACAAGTAGATATTTAGATGATTGTCAATAGAATTTTTTACCATACAAATATGTAAGGTCAATTTTCTATTCTTCAACTAAAATGTGAACGCATTAGGTAATTTTTCCATCCTCTTACATCCCCTTAAGCCATCAAGTTTTATCTTATTTAATTTGTAAATTGACTCGTGTACATCTCCTCTTAAGCCGTCCTCTTATGTATCTTAAGACGTCCTCTTAAGTCCCCTTAAGACATCCTCTTACATCCCCTTAAGCCATCAGGTTTTATCTTATTTAATTTGTAAATTGACTCATGTACATCTCCCCTTAAGCCATCCTCTTACATCCCCTAAATCCATCCTCTTATGTATCCCCTTAAGACATCCTCTTAGCTCCCCTTAAGCCATCCTCTTACATCTCTTTAAGCCATTAGGATTTATCTTATTTAATTTGTAAATTGACTTGTTTACATCTCCCCTTAAGCCATCCTCTTACATCCCCTAAAGCCATCCTCTTATATATCCCATTCAGACATCCTCTTAGCTCCCCTTAAGCTACCCTCTTACATCCCCTTAAGCCATCCTTTGTGTTATCTAGTTACATATTGCATCAATGTTTTGTGTTTTTGGTATATATATTCTTTCATTCTCATTTACTTGTACATTCATTATTTTTTGTAGGTGTACCCTACAAGTAAATTTTTTCATGATTACCTCTACAAGATTTCATGAACCTATAAATGCTAGATCAATTTTGTAGTCTTGTCAAACTAATAATGGACCAATGAGCTAATTGTATAGATACTCATATGTTTCATCATGAGCACTATAGTTGCATTGTATCTTGATATTTTGTCTTCAATATATTCTTTCAAATTCAAATTCCATAATTTTTTGAGCTCTATGTATAGTGGTGCTATTGGTTCATTATTATTTTTCTCCTAATCTATATTTTTAAATTTGAGACTCTTTTTATGATATTTCTATGTAAAATGGATTATTATTTTTCTCTGAATCTCTATAGTAGCCATATTGTGTTGATTATGCCACAATCTATTTGAAACCCTAATCTTCCTTTGCAAAGGCATTCTCATCTAAACCCTAACATGGATACTAATGAAAATGAAATATTTTAAGATTCTCATATTGAGGATCATGAAATACCAACAAGATTTTTATCACTTGATAGTTTCTTCTAATGGTGTATTGAATCCTAACTTGTTATGGCTTGCACAACAAGATTTTTATCCTTTATGACATTTACTCTAAATGATCATTTCTTCTAATGGTGTATTGAATCCTAACTTGTTATGGCATGCACAACATGCCCCAATTCTTTTTGAATTTGTGATCCACTCTTGAAAATTCAAAAGGTTCACTTCTTTGATTTTGGTTCTAAATATGATTTGTTTCCCGTAGTTGCTTAATGGCCTTGTTTATTATCACTTTAAAATATTCATTTGTATATAGGCTTCTCATATGATTTCCCCTAGTTGTAATGTTCATATCAAACCCCTATGTTATCATATTCAACATCTTTGGTAGTCTATCTTAGTTAGATTAGCACATGTGAAACCTTTAAAATATTTTCTTCATGCCTAAGTCTTTGTATTATATTGTGAACTCCTGCATTTTTATTTTTATTTTAAGATGATTATGATTAGGGGAAAATTGAGGCAACATGCATCTTTCCTTTAGCCTCTTTGGGCCCACATTAAATTGATCCTTATTTATTTTTATTGTTCCATTGGATTTTCATGCACATTAGCACATAGGAAAAATGGGCCTCAATGTCTATGGTTTTATATTAATATTTGGGTACGTAGGAGCTAAACATGACACACAAGAAAGCATAGTTACTAATCATAAGAGAAATTAAAAAAAATACTCTTGAAGTGGGGAATAACAGCATGAGTCCAAATATAGAAGGTGAAAATGAGAATTGATAAACACAACAAACATGGGATAAAAAAGAAGCCATGGTGTAAGGACAGACAAGGTAAATGGATGAATAAGGAAGGAGGATCACAACACATATGTATAATAAAAGAATAAACTAGAAATGATATGAAACACAAAGAAGAAGTGACATGAACAACACAACACATGTTCAAGTTATTTGTGTTCTAGCATGCACCACTAAGGAAAAGTGAAAGAACTAAAAATAGCAAGTGATAAGAAATATAGATGAGGATATGGAAGCAATGAAGTCATCCCCCATCAGGTGTGTCTATAATATACTCAAAATATATGTCACTATTAAAACCAATTCTCTCAATGGGTTTTATCCATGTTATGATGAAGTGTACTCACATGAACAAGAGTGGGATGTAGGGATACCAAATGTTATGATCTAAAAGTACTACTTTAGATGTTGTATCACTTGGTTTCTCATTTATTTTTGTGTAACTTCAACATGTAGGGTGTTTTATAGTGAATAAGACCAATTTATTGGTGACCATTACAAAAACCTTCACCATTTACTTTCATATAGTTAGCCTCATCAAGTGAGGGAGTTGCATGCTCATGAACTTATGCCCAAAGTTTATCTTCCTTTTATCTATAAGAGTTAAGGTAATTTAATATTGTTATAAAAATTATTCTAAAATTTACCATATATGTAGGCTTATCTTATGTATTGAATTTTAAATTTGATTGGTTTGAGAAGTGTATTATTATCATCATGAATATATCATTAGGTACATCTTCATGTATGTCTACACCATACATAGAAAAATACATGGATATTCGTGCATACTAGAACTATTTTAAACACATTACATAGTTTTTCTTTTTAAATTAAAAAATGTATTAGATATTCTAACATGTCTCGATAATATAATCTAGAAGTGAACAATAAAGCATAAACATACTAGATCTAACATACTAAAATGTACAAGCATATATTCAGTAATATATATGTACACATGTAGATCTATAGATAAGTCCATGAAATACTAAAATATAGGTAGAACCCATGAAATGTACTAAGACATCTACTCATAGTCAGCATATAAATATTAAATACAAATCATAGTTCATGAAATACTGAAATATTTCTAAGTCCATGAAATATCAAGTTCAACATATATAGTCATAGTCCTGGTGGCATATATATAAAACAATGCATCTTAAAGTCCATGACATAAATATCTATGTCCTATGATCATCACTCAAGTTCAAATCTAAAAGAGGCCTCTTTCTTCCTCATGAAATAGATGGATTTGCCTCATGCTGTATAGAAGAGAAAGAAACTTGAAATCAGATAATTTTTCTTTTTAAATGACACATACATGTGCATATGAAATTTTTAAATTTCATAATTTCATTTAATTTGATTTAATTTATAAAATACTCACATTAAAAATATTTAAATATAGACTAATGTATGCACAAATTACTGTATGATGTTGGACATCTCCTCCCACATTTTGTTGCCCAGGTGATCGTATAGCTGTTGGTCCTGAACCAAAAGTCTCAGCTGCTAATTCCTAGATATTCAAATATTTAGCACTCAAGAATTGGGTTAGCATCCAAACTTGATTTAATTTATAAAAATATGAAATTAAATATTTAAATCTAGGCTTTAAAGTGTGCATAAATTACCATGCGATCATTCTCATCTACTCCCACATTTTGTTGTCCAGGTGGTATAGTTGTTTCAACTTCTAGACCAAAAGTCTGAGCTACTAATTCCTAGAAATTTAAATAGAGCAAGTTTGAAATCTAGGTTAGAATATTTACTGAAACATGTAACCATATTATATAGCATATAAAGACTTAGAAAGTTTAGCAAAGTTTAGGACCTGAAAATACGTGGATGACTCATGAAATTGTCCCTGATCAGTATCCTGACCAGTCGCTATCCTAATGGCACTCCTATCATCTTGCACTTACATATATGGGCACATATAAATTTATATAAACTCAAAACAGCAAAGTACAAATTTAGTAGAATTTTTGAAAACACACACCAGGGAATACTCAGGAATAACAGACAATGATGGAGGAACACTACAAGCAACACCTTCAGGTGGTCGGTTAGACATGGAAACTGCCACGTGACCTCCTTTCTGTAACACAAATGTTTCACATACATGTATATTAGAGTTAAGTTTAATTATACACTTGTTTCACATACTAGACATGTATATGGTTTTAGGGTTAATATATATTGGTTTACCCCGTAAAGTATGCCAGTCTCTACAGCTGCCGATGCAAAACTCATTGTACCAAATCGTGTTGAGGCCCTTGAGTGACTTGAGATCTACACTAAATAGTTTACAATATATATTTAAATCATGATTAAATATAAATTTTGATACGTTAAAATTAAGCACTTGAAACAAAATAAAATGTTCAACCTCCATGTACCTGTGTAGGATGATCATCCGAATATAGTAGATCCAAGTATGACTCCATATCTCCTATAGCTACATCTGATGTGGATGTAGGAGTAGGACCATAACACGGTTGATTGCAATATTGACACAAATGTGCCCCTGACATGTGTGAGGCTCTATGATGAGATGCACCAACTCCTCCATGATGCTCTCCACCACTGAATTCAGTTGCCATGTTAGCAAATTGTTCGGTGAGATTACCTGAGAGTCTACTCAATACCCCTAATGTCGATAACACTACCTCGTGCTGAATGGGTGCAGGAATCGTGGACAAAATAGGAGCAACCATAAGAGCAACAGGAGCGAGTTAATTGGAATCAATTCGTGCCTGCCCTATGTTGTAGCATGCCACCACCAACACCCTGGAATGGTCTAATATTAAAATAAATGGGTTTTCAACCCAATTGAAACTCCACCCATAATTTTCTCAAAACATATAGTGGTACCTAAAAATGAGCGTGTGGGTGATCAAACACCATCCACCACTACTCCCAAAAATGTCTTGAGATCGCCTCATGCCTACACCACTTAATTAATATTCTTTTTTTTTGTAGGTATAGGTTGATTAGTTGTGCGGTGAACAAAAAATGGGGTTAATGTTTGTTTGGTAATGTGAAGATCAAGGATGTCTTTATATGAAAGACCATCCACATAACATTGCCTCCTCTCCTCTTGCCAATAGCAGAATGTATCTAGGTTTGCATCAATAGACCTAACAAAATCAATAATGGTTTCCATTGAAGATGGAAACCATACTACATGTGGGGGCATCAAGTGAGGCTGATTATTAATCAAATTAATGTTTTCCTCAATTGCATTAATATTTTCATTAATGCTTTGTCACAATTTAGTCTCATTAGGTGGAGGGGGTGGGGGGTTTGGAGGTGGAGTGGGTGGGGGGAATTTAGGTGGATGGGGTGGGGGGTTTTGTAAAATAATTTCATCTATTAAAAATTCATCCACCCGTTGGTCTTCCATTGGATCCATGTCACTTACATTTCCAAATATATCCATATCAAAAACTTACAAATTTACTCACAAATATATCCATGTATTGAAAACTTACAAACAAATATCTAGAAATAAACTCAATCTAATATCTAGAAATGTAAGTTTAAAATATCCATGAATATAAAGCTTAATACTTGAAAATTATGCACAAGTTCAACTAGTCAAGAAAAATATGGACCTGATTGTTGAGAACTTACTATGTTTTTACTACATTTGACTCAAGAGATATGTATAGATATAAACCATAAACATCAAAATTTAAATTTCTAAAATTGATCCATGTTTCCATTTCTTACCAGTTGTTATAAACTAACTAAAGTATGAATTATTTCAAATTACATGCTAGGGTGATGTATAGTGCATATATAGTAGTCTTATTACATCAACATCAAGCATCAAAATCCTAGGAGCATATTGCATCACTACCTACAATATTCAATCTTTGTTCATTGATATTAAATCTACCCACCTAGGGGTTTGACCAAGGGAGAAGTACCAACTTAGCAAACTTGTGAATAATGTTCATAAATGCTACTAGTCAGCTATTACAAGCCATATCTGTAGAGGTAAACATATTATAGAGGCCCAAAATCATAGAAGTTCATGTCTACAACCTCAAGTTTATTTCTACACTCATGAAATTGAATCATATAATTGTACAGTCAATATTTTACTTCTACAATAGTCATTTGACAAGTCTTGACTTTCTTATACATTAACAAATCAGTTTGTGACACCTAGCATAATAAAAAATCCATAGCTAAGTAAACTTATTTTATTCATTTAATTTCTACATCAATTGTAGTAGTTATTACATTATCAATTATCACCCCCAACTTTACATTATAGGGTTCTTTGTTTATTGTTGTTTAATTAATCTACCCTAGGATATTTATGTGATTTACTATTTTTCCTCACATAAATTGGTTAACCTCACATTCCTTCATGATGCAAGAGTATCCTAGGTTGAAGTGGACTAACCATAATCGAGGGATAAGGGGAGAAAACAAGAGTGCAAAAATTAAGGGGCACTAGAGGAAGGTGCACACAGAAGAAGAGAGTGTAAGGTGAACATGTAGTTTGGGATGGGTGGCTAAGGAAAAAAAAGGTGCCTTGAAGAATGGAGCACATAGAAGGCATCCACAAGTTTCCCTAGGGCATGATGCAAAGGAAAGAGTAGGGTGGAGAAATATGGTCCTAACATACAGATGAGTAGAAGCAAGTGTTGAACCATTTGAATAATTGGTCATGAGATAGTTATAAAGATATAATGAACCATAGATAGTTAGGTAGATTCTTGAGCCCTAAGATAGAAAGGAACAATGGCTAGAACATGAGAGAAAAATGAATATGTATAAGAAGTTCAACCACAACTCTAAGGAAAGTAAGAGAGTGCAAGGTTGAGAGTGACCACACTTAAGAGGTGAAGAGGCATTCAGAACCAAGAATGAAGGGACCATAGAAAGGAAGTTATGTAAAAAGATGTTGAATAAGTAGGACAATGTGGAAGATGAAGTGCACAAGAGGATAAAGAAAAGGAACATGAAAAGAAGAGAAGGTGGATGCCTATATGAATTTGACATGTAGCTGAATTAATGAAGCTTATGAGCAAAAAATAAGTATAGGAGTGGAAACTATTAGGGTATGTTGTAGATGAGTAAATTTATTTCATGCATCTATCAACCATTGGACATCAGGGTACTATTGTTGGATCAGTGATGTTATTATGCATCATAGAATTATCACTCACTACCATACCAACATAGGTCACTATTATACTATATATTTAAGGAAAAAACCCTAGGAGTGCATGAAAAGAAAGGTTATCATGAGAACAGTCAAAAGCTTAGGCTAGACATGGTCATGGTTTCTAGAGGATAAGGTTTTGATAAGGTGATTTGGATAGCTTGAAATTTGATTGGCTTTAGGAAATCCATGAATTTTTTCTAATTGAGTATCCATGGAACCCTATACAAGTCATACCAAGGTAGCTATTTGGAAGGTTTGAGGATTATGAACTGAGTTAGGAGATTCTCTATAATTATATATCATTCCTCAACACCATTTGTAGGCATGAGGGAGTGTGGTCATGATCTTTTTTTTATTATGTGCCAATGGTCTATCTTACCCATAATGTTTTCATATATAAACATTCTCATTTAGATGACTGCCATAACTAGTGAAGTTAGTTCCATTGAGAAGGGGTTGTCATATGCAAGATAAGGGTCATTGTTGAAAGGAAATGGTTCCATGAGATACATGAGGTAAAACATAGCATTTTTGTGGACATCATGACCTTGGAATATTCATATTAAAGGAGGACTAAGGAGTGTTGTTTCTGATGTCTCATAGTGCTCAAGCCTTACTTGTGTTGTTTTAGAATGAGTGCTTTCAAGTATGAATAAGGTTCTAAGAATGTTTGGTAATGGCTTGAAGGATTGTGGTACTTCAAGAGGATAATATGGCATCCACAAACCACATAGAGAGCATTTCCATTGAAATACCTGGTGGTGTTCACCTAGGATTAGGGTTTTGAATTGTTTCTACAGATTTGTATTTCGGTTCCTTCAAACCCTTGGTGCCTTAGTTGTGAATTTTCCTTGGCCCTGTGCAATGTTTTACCACTTTCTCCTATCGCACGTGAGAAAATGTTAAGTTTTTGTATGTGCAAATGCAAATATTTGTTGGGTTGCTTGTGAAATCCCAATCGGCTTCCAAAAATGGTGGAAAATTTGAGTTAGATGCATTTCTGAATGTATATCAGGGTCTAAAAGGTGCATATACAAAAGGGGAATCTTTTGCAGATTCTTGGGAATATTCTTACTTTGTATATCAGGTCATATACAAAGCAAAATATACAAGGAGGTGCAAATATACATTTGTTACAATGGCGAGGCAATGATGCATGTGGTGGGGCCCGTGGATATACAGGGTTGAATGTATATGCAATATACATTCGGGCACACAAACAATAGTTAGATACACTGCAGGAATATTCTGGAAAAGATTCCTTGCTTGTATGTGCGAGGGAATGTACATTGGAAAATATACAAAGGCCCGCAACATGCAAAGTGAACAGTGCCGTGGATATACAAGTGGGTTTGTACATGTTCGGCATACAATGGAAATATACATTACAGGCATATTCTAAAAAGATTCCCTACTTGTATGTTTGTGTTTGTATATTCTGTATACAAATAAAATATACATTGAGGAGATACTTTCCGGACCCAATGAAGATTTTAGGCTGCTGTATAAATATTTCAGGTCCGTGGGTTGTATATAGTGCTTGTATATGCCGATGTACAAGCTGATGTGCAATGAATGACATACAAGCTGGACTTCAAAAGGGGATACGTTCTGATGCATAGTGATTTGAAGTCCGTGGCCTGTATGTATGTATATGTTGTATATCGCGGATATACAAAGGATGGAGATGCAAACCGGACCCGATTTGATTTTCAATTTGCTCTATAATGGTTTGGGGTCTGCCTTGTATAATGAATAGATGTATATGCATTTTGCATATACAAGAGATTTTTGAAGGGTGAATAGTAGAGATTGTATATGCATCCAAACATGCATATACAATGGGCAAAAATGACAAAATAGTGAATGGAAAAGCCATCGATAGAAACACGAGGTGCCTACATTGCGCGTTTTCACTGGCTGACGACTAGTCAATGCAATTTTGGGCTGTGGATCTTAGTGATGGGAGTGGATCGACAGCCTTGTTTTGAACCTACAGCGATGGTTTTTTCTGAGCACGTGAGGCCATTTTTTGAGCAGGAAAATCTCCAGATGCATCTGCTGTTGCATCCCACAGGTAGCTGAAGTATTGATGGCGGTTGTGCAAAGAAGTATCGGTTGAGTTGATAAGTTCAACCACCCAATTTAGGAAGAGGATCTCCATGCGGCAGCGCTTTTCCCAAACATACCTACTCCCTCCTCCTTGTCCCTCGGCTGCATTGAATTTTCTGAGCGCCATTCCTAATGCAGTGTATCTGGCAAAAATTTTGACCTTGTCATGTAATTAATTTTGTTGAGTACACAGTTTTGGTATAAAAGGCCAGACTGTGTTACTCATTTGTGGTTGTTGAAAACTAGACAAATTTTTGGTGTTGTGATAAGATGTAACTTCATTGGTGGCCCTATTTTAGATATTTTTGTGAGTTTATGAATCTCATGTTGTCTGTTTAATGCATAAATCTACTGGTTTCATGTTTATTTAAATGAGTAATGCTTCATTGCATGTGTTCTGTTACTTGTCTCCAAATTGAATGTATTCTTCTTTTGAATCTAAATAGCTAAGGGGTGTTTAAGATTCTTGAATATAGATCTGCTATGTTGAATGCTTGGTCTTTTACTTCTGCTCAAGGAGTAGATTAAATGTTTTAGGTTAAAGTGTTAAGAAGAATATATTGTAGTGAGGATCTTCTAAGTAGAGGTAACTGAATACTCAATTCTGGGAGTTATCTGTAAGGCAGATACTGAACAATCCCCTTGAAACTTAGTCATTAATATGGGTTTATGTGTACATTCACATGTGTATGTCTATTGACTCCAAGCCCTGAAATAGTCACCGATCCAGTCTTGTATTGAGGTCACAACCAAGGTCCTAGTTTTGCATCCATATATAAATCAAACTCAAACTTCATATACAAACTTTTAGGACTTTAGAAGTAGTTTTAGGATCCAAAATCCTCTGTCTACAACTGAATATAGGCCCAAAGCTAGCCCCTTTGCACTTTTCTTATAGTTTTGGTCTGCACAATAGAGGATTTATCTGCTTTGTGTCAACATCCCAACAAATACATAGATGCATTTTATAGGTGTTGAATAGGGAATACCCCCCTTGGTTCTGCAAAGCCTAAAGAAGAAGAGGAGATATTTATAGAGTCTATCTCCTATATTGTTGGCCCCTGGCCTAAGAATCCTATTGATCGATGATGGCTACCTTGTAGGGATAACCGGGAATAAGCATCCAGTCTGGGAAAAATACCAATAATACCTATGCATGGTTATCATCCCACCCTATCAAGAGTTGAGTTGTAAGGACTCCTATATCTATTAAGGATAGATGTTGTAAATATTGAAAGTATTCAAAAGTTATGGTAACTTTCAATAAGGGTTTATTTTATGGTAATTTATTTGTATCACCTGAAACAAAGAATATTACCTCAACACTTTAAGATCTAAATCTAAAAGAAGATTTGAACAAAGTTCTTTATTCTTTCTCCAAACACAACATTCCCCTTATACAATCTCTAAAAAGCATTCCAAATCTTAAAATATTATTTCTAAAACAATAAATCTAACTCAAACACAATACTATCTTCAACTTTTCATCTTCTATTCTAGCTCTCTAACTCCAAACATGCAAGTGAATAATGAATCCAAAACAAACGAACCCTTATATCCTTATACTATTTCCAAGTTTTTGGAAGACTGGGTTAGATCTTAAGTTCTCCTTTGAATGTTGGTCATCCTTGTGCTAGGTTGCAAGAAGTTATGACAAAGAGGTATGGTAGTTTGGTGGCTAATTACTAGACAAATGCTGATGGCAGTAGGGAATGGAAAAAGTTTAATGAAGAAATAGATTATAAGTTACTGATGATTGATTATCTATGCATAGATCATGTTATTTCATCCTTATGAGATATGTTACTTATTGTTTCTATAACAAGTCATGGTTGGGGTGTAATAGGTAGTGTGTCTCAAGTTTTAAGGTTTATAGTTTAGTTTTAGGGTTTATCACTTGTTCATATTTTTAGGGTTTATAGTTTAGTTTTCTAGGGTTTATCAAGTTCATAGTTTTAGGGTTTATAGTTAGTTTTCTAGGGTTTATCAAGTTCATAGTTTTAGTGTTTATAGTTGTTTATTAATCACAGTTTTAGGGTTTATAATTGTATATTAATCATAGGTTTAGGGTTTATAATTGTTTATTGATTAGCATTCTAGGGTTTATAGTTATGCTTATCGTTTTAGGGTTTATAATAACATATTTTTATGGTTTATCAAAACATACATAGCATAATTTTACTTAAACCCTAATTTTTAAATGTAAACCTACAATCGTAAAAAAATGCATAAAAAATGCATAAAAAACAAGAAAGAAACCAACCTGGAGGTCTTCAGAACTGACGAGGTGGCAGGAGGAGGTGAGAAAGCAAAAAACACACTGGATTTGTGATAGCAGGTGCTTCAACAATGCATACCCATTCTTATACGTCACTGTCCCTGTCACCCTGTTGAAGAAAATGAGCTCGCAGGGGCTTTTTAAAAAAATTATATACATTTTCAAAATAGGTACCCATTCTATAATGCGTGCCCATTTACTAATGGGTACCCATTTAGGCTCAGGCACCCGTTTAGGTTCAGGTGCCCATTCCCAAATGGGTACCCATTTCTTTAAAACGGGTACTCGTTCTTGTTGGGAATTTAATTTACCCACGTGACTTCCCCTACATGTGAATCCAACTTCTTGCTTTTACCCTTTTAACCACACATGATACATGTTAGGACACATCATAGAGCATATTTGGATGGAGATAATAAGTCCGAAAAGGGGTGTGATTCATAAAGAAGTGTTACCACAATATTTTGGGACCTTATTTGGCCCCATGATGATGTATTTTGGGACCTTAGTTATGCCCACCATAAATAACTGGTAGGTTGTCGTGTCGGCTGTGTATGGATTTTTCAACCTCGGTCCCTGTCAAATTTCACTCTCAACCAATGAACTGAATTGATTTTGACCAATCCAATGAGATTATTTGTCGATGAATTTGTTGATAGGTTTTTTGTCGATAGGTTTTTGACCACCCGGTCATTTTATAATGCATCGGCTAGTTTGGCTTTACCCCTTGGTTAGGCCCATGGTAATATATTTTGGTGATTTTCTAGGCCTCATTGAGTCTATATATTAGTGGCTTGAGATGGAGACTATGGAATGTTTATTTTAGGGTTATGTTGATACTTTTTTCTCTAGAAGAGAGGGTTTTGATCTCCATATTAAGGCTCTAAGATTGATATTGTATTGTTTATGGGAATACATTGGTTTAATGCTTAAGAAATTGATTTTTTTCCTAAAGGGTTTTTGCAATGTATATTTGTATCTCTTCTCTTCTATATATCTGTATTTTCTTCTTCTCCCATTTTTTCTTTTTCAGTACTAAGTTACATGTTATGTTGCTAAAATTTCTATAGATTTAAAATCTCACATTTCCCTCCTCATACAATTAATGCAGGAAATGTTTGTGCTTTATTTTTTCTTTATGAGCATAGTTTATTTTTCTCTTGTATTAGGTTTCTATTTATAAATATTTTAGTACTAGTAATGCATGCATGGTATTTTCCTCATAGTTGGTATTAGAGCCAAGTGATTCCTTGGATTGCATTTGAGTTTCATGTACTTGCATGTTATTTCATGTGGGTTTCATATGCTTGCATATTATTATAGAATGTATGGAATTGGTTGTAGGAGGGTTATCTCATTATGATATTAATCCTTATTTGAGTGGAAGTCTTATAGTTGATCATGTTTTTCAAGGAATGATATGGCAAGCACTTTGTGGGATGGATAAGGTGAAACATCTTGTAGTTGGTCATGTAGTTGGTCAAACTATAGTAAGACACTAAGATGGATGGATGGAGTACTTATGTTTCATGTTGTAGTACATTTTGATGCTTACAAATTTCTTGTAGCAATACTTTGGGTGACTTTTAGTTGTAGCTTTTGGAAGCTATAGTAGATCTCCTCTTTCAAAGATCATGGTTTTAGTTTTCCCTTTGGGAGCTCCTAGTGTTGTAGTTTAGTTCTTTGATTGTGTAAGGGCCATGGACGACATTTAGTTATGATACGTTTATCATGATGCAATGGGTAGTACTAGATCAATTTTAGTGAAATTTTTTGTAGTGATACATGGATCTATCAATTTGATAGATGATCCTTAGTTTAGAGGATGGGTTTTATTTTTCCATGGTGAAATCTTCATTACTAGTTAGAGTTTTTGCATGAAATATGTTCTCTTGGAGTAGATTTGTCCATTGGAGATAGATGATCTTGTATTAAAGATATGTAAATCATGATGTAATGTGGAGTTCCTAATTCTAGAATTATAGCTTTGGTGCTCATTTGAGGTGACCTTCTAGTAGAGTTGTATGATCATTTTTCCTTTGCAAGCTTTTGGAGATTGTACTAATACAATTGGAGTTCAACTAGCATGAAATAATATATTGGTACTTGATGTTGGATAAACTTGAGGTAGGCTAGGAATATTTTGTTTATGGAGATGAAGTGTTTGAATGTGAATCTTTGCTGAGGTTTCAATAAAACGACTAAGGAGCCTTCACCTATAGATGGACATGAGTTCAACATGGACCTAATGACGAAATTGTTTTTGAAGAGAGACTTTGTGATTTGGCACCTCTCAATAATGTAGGAGCATCCAAGCTCATAAGCACTCATGTATCAACCAAAAATATTCCAGGTTTTGTTTCTAGTTCAATTCAGTTTTGTTGTTTTTTTGTTGATCTCTATTCATATGCTTCAGGAGAAAGTTTTTGATTCAATTTGGTCATGTCAAGGGAATCACATTGTAGAAGAGTATAATGAGTATCTGGGGTTCCAATTTGGTGAAGTTTAGAGCATTTTGGCAAAACCCAAGGTTCACGAACCCCTCATTTTGTTGAAATAAATTAGCTCTCTTTCATTTTTAGATAACTTCCAAGTTTTGTGAAATTCTCATTTTATCAAAATATGACTTTGAAGGTTCATATATGCACCAATTTGTTGAAAGAAGTCCAAGGTTCAGTTTGAGGAATTTTAAAGGTTGAAAACAAGATTTGAAGTTTCACCAAAGTACCGAAAAGTTAGTGAAGTAAATGTTTGAGAGTTTGAAGCTTCACCAAATCTCTGATTCATCAAAAAACACAAAGAAGGGAGAGTTCAAGAGTTCAAAATTTATTTTAACCATAGATTTGATTAAACCTTTTCTCTTTTGGTAAAAGTTCAAGTTCTCAAATTCCTCTAGAAGCTAGAAGGTATTTATTTTGATGAAGTTCTAAGTTATCAAACTCCTCTAGAAGATGAAAGGTGTTTGTTTTGGTGAGGTTATATGTTTTTGAACAAAATCCTCTAGAAGTCAAAAGGTGTTTGTTTCAGTGAAGTTCAAAGTTTTCAAACTCCTCTAGAAGCTAAAGGTGTTTATTTTAGTGAAGTTCTAAGTTCTCAAGCTAGGAAAAATGCTGACAAAGAGTTCGTAGGTTCAAATATTTATTGATTTGTCAAAAGGTATCATAAAGTGAAGTTCATAAGTTCTCAGAATCACTCAATTATCGAAATGTTTTCTAATGCCAAGTTTGTACACTTGAAATTTCACTAAATCACCAAATCTATGAAAAGAAATTTGTGAAGGAAAGTTCTGGGAAGTTTGAAAGTTTGATAAACCACCAAATTTATAAAACAAAAGCTTAAAAGTTTGTAAGATTGCTGAATTTCTGTAACATATGAATGGTTTAACTTCCAATATTTGTAACTTCCCTTGTTTGTAAACGATTCAACTTCTTTTGAACCTGATGTATAAAAGGGACCAAATGCATTCTATAAGGGTACTTGGCTAATGGTGAAGTAAATGTGAGGGAGATGACTACCATAGGAAGTGGCAGGGATTTTGTTAGAAATGAAAGCAACACTACTTCAATGGAAATCTGATTCGAGATAAATTTCAGCGAACTTTAACTGTGTAATTAATGGAGATTGTAACACAGAAACAAAACTATGCTTCACAGAAATGCAAAATCAAAAATATGAACACATAGCACAATGTTTAACATGGAGAAAAGACTTTTGGGTAAAAAAACTCCACACAAGAAAGAGGCCCAATGTTTATATTAATCTGAAAATGATTTATAATACAACACTTCAACTCTCTCCACCAGTCTTCAATCTGACAGCATTCTAGAAGCACCCGAGTACCTAAAATCTATTTTGCAACAACTAATACATGGAAAATACTTATAGAAACATTTTCTAACTCATCTTAGGCATTCACCTTCTCTCTCATGAGATTCCCCGACATACAAATATTAAATGCCATCTTATAAGAACCTTCCACTTGTCCAAAAACAACCATGCAAAGGTTCGGTGCCCAAGACTAAATCTGTCATCTTACAACATCTTATGATGCGTCATAACCATCATAGATTCCAGCAAAAGAAAATCTTTCCAAGATAGGAACCTTGGGCTAAATATAGCAAATATACAACTAACATATCCATCATATGCATCATAGAATCACAGAATCTTATGACAACTTGCAGCTATCATAAATTCACTCATCAAACATTATGGCAGTTGTCATACATGCCAAAAATAGTATATTCCTCAATGGAGCACGCCTATCCTCATTGACCATGAGTTTTTACATTAGCCAATAGTAAAAGTCACTCTGTAATAACTTCTGGTGACTACGAAATTATCCCTGCCAATAAAACTAGTACATCTCCTCAAGGATAATTACAAATTACATATAATAAATGGAATAAATACAATATTGGGATTTACAAGGTTAATGGCACCTTATCCCAACATTCTCCCACTTAACATTATACATTGTAAATCAACCCATAGGAAATCAAATGAAAATAATCAAGCACTAGAAACAAGGCCCATGGCCTCTCTACACCACATGAACTTCTATGTGCTCATAGGCTTAGTCAATGAATCTGCAATATTCTCCTAAGTGTCTATCTTCTTTAGCTCAATCTCTCCATTTGCAACCAACTATCAAACAAAGTGATACTGAACATCAACATGCTTAGTTCGAGCATGATACATGGGATTCTTGGCCAAACAAATAGCACTCTGGCTATCACAACCAATCTGAATGATCTTGCAATCAAAACCAATACCTGTACATAGTCTCCTCAACCAAACTGCCTCCTTAGAGACATGTGTAGCAACCATATACTCTACTTCTATGGTTGACAAAGCAACTGTGTGTTGCCTCTTACTCATCAAACTCACTGCACGTCCAAATAGAGTAAATACATAGCCACTAGTGGACCTTTGACTATCCAAATCACCTACCCAATCTACATCAACAAAACCCTGTATGTCCAAAGATTTATCAGCACTATCAGTACCAGAATAAACCAAACAATGATCAAGAGTACCTGCAATATATTTAAACACCCTCTTCGCATAGTTTCAATGCTGTCTACCAGGGTTAGACATAAATCTGCTCAAAACTCCCAGTGCTTGGGCAATATCTGGTCTAGTACAAACCATTGCATACATCAAACTACCTATAGCACTAGCATATGGCACATTCGACATATCCTCAAAATCATTCTCAATCTTTGGACACATATCTAATGAAAGCTTAGTACCAATGGGTAAAGGAACTCTAACTGGGTTATAGTCCTGCAAACTAAACCTCTGCACAATAGTATTCACATACTTACTTTGTGACAACCAAGGCTTTCTGTTAACTCTGTCCCTCCTGATCTCCATTCCCAGAATATACCTTGCAGCACCAAGATCCTTCGTCTCAAATGCACCTAAAATTTGGGCTTTAAGCTCATTGACTATACCCTTAGTATCGCTGAAAAACAACATTTCATCAGCATACAAAGCAATAACTAGTATAGAATCATCAACACAATGAATGTAAACACAATGATCCTCCTCACTTCTAACAAAACCCAATTTTAAAACAAATGAATCAAACTTTTGATACCACATTCTGGGGGACTATTTTAGACCAGAAAGAGATCTCTTTAACTTGCAAACCCAATGTTCTTTTCCTTTTACCTCAAAACCTGTAGGTTGTTGCATATAAATTTCTTCTTCAAGATCTCCATGCAAGAATGCAGTCTTCACATCCATTTGCTCAATCTCCCAATCATAAGCTACAACAATGGATAAGAGAAATCTAATAGAAGTCAATTTAGTAACAAGAGAGAATATCTAACCAAAATCACCTCCCTCTCTCTCAGAGTAGCCCTTGGCTACCAATCTACTCTTGTACTTCTCCAATGACCCGTCTACTCCAAACTTCTTCTTGAAGACCCACTTACAACATATGGCCTTTCTTCCTTTGGGCAAATGAACAAGATCCCAAGTGTTACAAGAGTCTAAAGCCATCATCTCCTCCTGCATGGCTAACTGCCAAGACTCACTATCATTTGTAGAAATAGCTTCCTTGTAGGATCTAGGTTTATCGTTAGTACTCAATAAAGCATATACACAACAAAAATCTGGTGGGCTATACTTGTCAATTGGATTCCATTGTCTTGTGGATCTCCTCAAGGGTGGAGTAAGAGACTCTACTTGTTCTTCTGCATGATCATCTTCATCATAACTACTTGAATCTTCTTCTTCTTCACTCCCCAATCCATCATTATGTTCTTTCTGAGGTGCATCTTGTTTCTCTAAATCAAAGTGCACCTTCTTTACCTTTTCATCTTTTTATTTTGGCTTCTCAAGTTTAGAAATAGCTCTAAGTTCCTTGAAAATAACATCCCTAGAAAAGATAATCTTGCGGGTTAGTGGATTCCAAAGCTTATAACCTTTGACATTGTCACCATATCTAATGAATGTACACTTTTCAGCCTTTGGATCCAACATAGATCGCTTTTCCTTAGGCACATGAACAAAAGCCTCACAACTAAAAACCCTTAAATGTGAAAAATAATGTTTCTTACCTGTCTACACTTCATAAGGTGTCGAATCAAAAGCCTTACAAGGAGATCTATTTATCAAGTAGCAAGCAGTACACACAGCCTCTACCCAAAAGCATTTATCCAATTGTGCATCACTAAGCATACTTCTGGCCTTTTCCATAATTGTTTGGTTCATCCTTTCTGCAACACCATTCTGCTATGGTGTATACAGAGTTGTCTTTTGTCTGATTATATCTGCATGCTTGCAAAACTAATCAAATTCCTTAGAGCAATATTCCCCTCCATTGTCAGATCTTAATTTTTTTATCTTTAAACCTGATTTGTTCTCTACTAAGACTTTGAATTCCTTAAACTTAGTGAAAACTTCAGATTTATGCTTCATAAAATAAATCCATGTAAATCTGGATACATCATTAATGAAGGTTACAAAATAATGAGATTTTCCTATAGATTCATTATCCACAAGTCCAAACACATCCGTATGAATAATTTCTAACTTCTCTTTTGCTCTATTGCTTCTTGAAGGAAATGATTTTTTGTTTTGTTTACCAAATAGACAATGCTCACAGAAATCAAAGTGCTTATCAAAATAGGAGAAACCATCAAACAACTTTTTATTCTTAATAGTTTTTAATACATTATTGCTTGTGTGGCCCAATCTACGGTGCCACAACATACAAGTGTTTTCAGAAGCCTCAGATAAATAGGAGGCATTATAAACTGTAGTAGCTTCAAGCTTGAATAGGATTCTGAATCTCTTCCCCTTCGCTACCACCAAGTTCCCTCTCACTAATCTATAGCCATGCTTGTCAAATGTCACATGCAGTCCCAAATCATGCAACTTCGAAATTGAAATCAGATTTCTAGCTAATCTAGGAACATGCAAAACACTTGGGAGGGTTTTAATCCTCCCATCACTGAAACACAACAATACCTTTCCTTTCCCGACAATCGGATATGTAGAGTTGTCACCAAGGTAGATATTACCTCCATCATATTCTTCATATGTGGAGAACCATTCCTTATATGGGGTCATATGAAACGAGCATCCTGAGTCAACCAACCAATTTTCATCAGAAACAACATTACATGTAGAAAGTAGAACTTCTTCACCTGCATTTGAGGACTTATCTGAAGCACTCTCTCATAGTTTCTTTGGGTTTTTGCACTCCTTCGCATGTCCCCTTTTACCATAGTTCCAACACTTAAATATGTTCTTTTTACCAGGAGTCTTAGACCATCCCTTGGACTTGTCCTTAGCCCCTTTCTGATCTCCTTTTGGTCCCCTTTCCTTAGACCTTCCCTTGACATTGAGAGCATCCCTTGAACTATCTAAACTCTTCTTCCTCAATTCCTATGACAGTAGCACTGAAACAAGAGCATCCAACTTCAGATCCGCAAGGTTAGCAGTGATAGCAAGGATAACATTCTCCCAAGACATAGGTAAAGAACAAAGAAGTAAGATACATTTATCTTCCTCACTAACTTCAAGATCTACTAAATCAAGCTAACTCACCAACAAATTAAAAGAATTTAAATGCTCTGCAACCAACTCACCCTCTTTCATTTTCAAAGAAAACAATTTCCTTTTTAAATAAAGTTTATTTACCATACTCTTGGCTTGGTAGATCTCACCAAACAGATTCAACAACTTGTGTACGGTCTCCTCCTTTGCGACATTTAACAGGACAAAGTCTAAAAGACACAATTGGATGGTTCCCTGTGCCTTCTTATACAGTCTATCCCACTCATCTTGAGATACATCGTCAGGTTTCTTCTCTTTTTGGACAGCCAACCATTGGTTTCTTTCTTCCAACAAATCTTCTATTTTCAGCTTCCACAACTCATACCCCATTCCGTTGAACTTCTCAATGTCCATTCGAGAGGTTGATGTAATGGTGGATGCAACCCTAATAACAACACAAGATCTGGAAAACAAATGCAACTAAGTCTCCCACTGTAACTGCGGCTTCCACACTACCACCCAAGAGTCAAAGCTGGCCAAGCTCCGATACCAAATGTTAGAAATGAAAGCAACACTACTTCAATGGAAATCTGATTTGAAATAAATTTCAGCAAACTTTAACTGTGTGTTATTAATTGAGATTGTAACACAGAAACAAAACTATGCTTCACAGAAATGCAAAATCAGAAATATGAACACACAACACAATGTTTAATGTGGAGAAAACCCTTTCGGGTAAAAAAAATCCACACAAGAAAAAAGGCCCAATTTTTGTATTAATCTGAGAATGATTTATAGTACAACAACACTTCAACTCTCTCCACCAGTCTTCAATCTGACAGCATTCTGGCAGCACCCGAGTACCTAAAATCTATATTGCAGCAACTAATACATGGCAAATACTTATAGAAACATTTTTTAACTCAACTTAGGCATTCACCTTCTCTCTCATGAGATTCCCCAACATACAAATATTAAATGCCATCTTACAAGCACCTTCCACTTGTCCAAAAAAAACCATGCAAAGGTTGGGTGCCCAAGACTAAATCTGGGCTCTTACAACATCTTATGACACATCATAACCATCATAGATTCCAGCAAAAGAGTATATTTCCAAGATAAGAACCTTGGGCTAAATATAGCAAATATACAACTAACATATCCGTCATATGCGTCATAGAATCACAGAATCTTATGACAACTCGCAACTGCCATAGATTCACTCACCAAACATTATGGCAGTTATCATACATGGAAAAAATAGTATATTCCTCAATGGAGTATGCCTATCCTCATTTACCATGAGTTTTTACATTTGTTAATAGTAAAAGTCACTCCGTAATAACTTTCAGGGACTCCGTAATTATCCCTGCCAGTGAAACTAGTACATCTTCTCATGAATAATTACAAATTACATATAATAAATGGAATAAATACAATATTGGGATTTACAAGGTTAATGGCACCTTATCCAAACAAATTTGAAGGAGAAGTAAGCCGCCAATAATGCTATGAGATTGCCATGTATAGAAAAGTGATGGAAGCACCAAGGGGAAGATAGGAATGGCTTGAGTTTGTGATAAAGAAATGAAGTTGTGAAAATTCCCGAAGTCTATTTTCTATAGAATCTTGATGTAAGGAAATTGTTCTTAGTGAGATTGTATAAATATATGTTCATATAATCCATTGAATAAAGGTGTTTATTTAGACTCTGCTACAATTGATTATCTTTAAATCATGTAAAGAATGGAGAATTGTATATTAGGCTGTAACATTGGGTTGTCTGAGAGGACCTCTCAACCTTGACTACATCAAATCGTATCAGTGGTAGAGAAAAGGCTTGCTAAACAAAAAGAAGAAGTCATAGAAAGAAGAGGGAAGTTGGAAAAGTAAAGAAGTTGGAGAAATTATTAGGGTGTAAGGAGAATCTCACTAGAAAAGATTAGGAATGAGTTTGTATGAATCATTGTTGAATGAAAGATGAAGTTTAAAAGAAGTTGAAGAGATTGTTGGAGAAAATGGTATAGCCTTGGAAGATGGAAGGTGTATTAGAAGACCCTAGGAGATTTTTTGTAGAGAGTTTGATGCTCTAAGTAATTTGTTGTAGGTATGAGAAGTAGCCTGTAACTGTAGAGGAGAGAGATGGAGGCATTAGAAGCTAGAAAAGGTACTTTTTTATAGAGATTTTTTATTGAAGGTTGTGAAAGATTTGTTGTAGGTAGAGTCTTGTAACTACAAAGGGTTAACACCCTAAAAGTTGGAGAGATTGTTACAAGTGAAGTCTTGTGACTATGAGAAGATGTGTGAGTCTCTGTAAAATTTGTAGAAGATTACAAAAGTGAAGGAAAATGTTTTCAAAAAGGAGGATGAGAAAGGTCATGAAAATACTGATAAGGATTTTATTTGTGGAATAGTGAGTAGAAAGATTTTCTGAAAATGTTAATGAATAATTGAAGAGAGTTCAGGCTAGATTGGTTGCACTAGAGATTGATCAAAGTACAGGAAATGTAGTAGATGAAAGAAAATATGAGAAAGAGTTACATGAAGGCGGCATGGCAGAAAATAAAAAACATGATGTTGAATGGCATGAAGAAAGGATAGAATGCTAGCTTGAAGAAGGTGAAGATTTGAGTGAATGCAATAGAATTGAAAAATCAAATGGAAATGAAATCCTCTTAGAAGAGGATAGTGAAAGGAGAAATAATGAAGAAAAGTGTTGTAACTTTTTAACAAAATTTTCATGGAGAGAGGAGCATGTGGGAACAGTCGACACAAGTATAAATGGAATAACAAAAGAAGATAAAATGAAAAAGAGAAGAAAAGAAGTAAAGTAAGAGAGAGTGCTCACTAAAGACCATAGATTTGATAAAATCATTTTTGAAGAATCTAGGATAAAGGAGTTTAGAGATTTTGTTGAAAAATGTAAAGATGAAGAATCTCAGGAAGGTGATTTCATATCACAGGTTGTAGCAAAAAAGAAAGAATGGATTGAATTATGTCCAATAGATGAAAGAACAAAATAAGATAGAGGTGGACTGATTTTTAAATTAGTTATTGAAAATGAGAAGATTGCAAGTGGAGGAAAAGCTATAGAAATTATAAATGAGAAGGTAGTAGAAGAGAAGGTAGAAGAGGAAGAAAACAAGAATGATAATGTAGAAGACCCTATTTTATCTAATGTTATTTTGTTTGCAGGAAATGAAGATGATAAAGAAGATTTGCAAGTTGATATAATGAACTTTGAGGGTCCTATATTTGATGAGAAAATTGATATTCAGATGAGGATGATATCCTATTTAGAGAGGAGATGAGAAAGATAGATAGTTTATTTGAAAGACAAATATTAGATGAACCTTATAAGGTGATGAAGGAGATGTGGATGGGAGTTGATGAGTCCGATGATTATGTTAACATTGTTTTGAATGCAGGTAGAAGAGAAGATGCAACAGAGTGTCATGTATATGACACTGAAGGAGATATCCTCATGCAAGAGGATGAAGAAGGAAAGAATGAAATTGTAGTTGAAGAATGTCTTAGTGAAGGAATGAAGATATTGATAGCAAGGGGTGAGAATAGAGAGGATATTGTAGCAACAGAGAAAAAGGAGAAAATAGAGGCAATAAGTAACATATTTCATTTTTTATGATGAAGAAGATGGTGTTGAGTTTTATGCATATAAGGTGATGAAAATGGAAGAAGAGATGGCTGACAGGGTAGTGAAGGTAAGCGAGTGTGAAGAAGAAGAAGAAGTGAATGAACAAGTGCAAATAGAAATCTATCATTTCCATGATCTTTGTAGTACAAATTTATATGCAGATGTTGTAGTGAAGGTTAGTGAAGAAGAAAAGGTTATAGTAGTGGTTGGTCCTTCGAAGGACATAATAACATGGAATAAAATGGTGCAACTGAGTGTAGGGGAGGAGGATAGAGAAAATGATGAGGATGAAAAAGAGAAATGGGAGATTGTAGCAAGTACATGTCTTGTGGGAGGCATGAAATAGTGGATAAAAGTAACTAAAGATGAAGAAGTGGAAAAAGATGAAGAGATAATGTTGGAAATTTTTAATTTCTTTAAAATTTGTGATGTTGATGTATGTACAAGTATGACGATGAGTGAGGAGTAGAGAAGTATAGAAGAAGAAACCATAAAGGGGATAAGAGTTAAGGTGCAACAAAGCATTGATGAGATGGTGAGTGTAGAAGAGAAGATGGAAATCTTTAATTTCCATAAAGTTGATCATATCAACTTGTGTACAGATAAGATGGAGTGTGTTATGTCTCAAAAATGTAGGTTACTAATCCTAAGAGAATGCCAGGCTCTATGCTTAGATTCACAACATTTTTGAACTAACGCGACAGAATCAACCCTTAAGGTTTGATGACTCCCTGCACTTTAGGTCCTGCTACACCTAGGCGAGTGAACCTTGGAAATTAGAGCAGAATGAATGTAAATGTCTTGACTAAGTAAATGAGTCTTCCTACAGTGGTAAATGGTGTAGGATAGATGAAATCTTGCTAACTAACTCTATATCTAATATCTGATGAATGGTTGGTAGAAATTGTATAAGCAATATCAAGGTGAATTTTATGACTGTGTAAATGATGAATTGAAATAAGACCAGTGCCTTGTTGGGTAAATAGAGTCAAATGGAGGACTAAGACTAGTGGCTTATAGTGGGCAGTAATTCTAATTGTTTGGCACAATACTTTAGTTTATAACTTGTGTAAACATGCATGGAGATGACTAACAAACTCTTCTTAACAATCCAACTAATAAAATTAGATCTCTTGTAATTCACCAAAAGGTAATTTAATCCTTTCTTGAAGGAACCAATTGAATGAAATATGCAAGATAACATACAATATCAAGTTGGAGACAGAATGGCAATCCTAATTATATGATTCTTCTTAGTAATCCAAACTAACACTTCTAAGTTACTGTGACTGATCAAAAGGATTTTAATTCCTCTATGGAAACCAATTAACCCAATCACACAGATACAACAAATGTGTATTGACAAATTAATTATATACTTGATATATTAATTTGAATAGCAAGGAAATACTGAAATGGAGACAACCATACAATTGAGTAACTTCAACAAACAATTGATGCCAGAATAGAACCACAGGATCAGAGAGCTTCAATTTACTTCTTCAATAATAAACTTGCAACATGGTCTTTGAGAAACATTGTAAATTTTATGTATTATATTCTACTGCTGATGATTATTCAACATCATATGTCCAACTTATATAGGAATACTTATGAAGAGACATAACTCTTCAAAGAAGTCTTTTGGAAATTAACAAACTTAACATCAATAAAATAACCATGCATATGCTCTATTCAACCACAAGTATAGCCGAGCAATATGGTCTAAGTACTCCTGGCTGTGATGTGAATCAGTGAATTCAATGGCATTACTTGTGATCACATCCATCGTAACCATCCTCTCCAAATGCTTGCAAGCTTCCCTAGATGCAGAGTCTTTGTCCTTAAGAGCTTCTAAAGCCTCATGTAATATTGCTTGACAGTCTCTGCTCCATTCTTCTTTGCTCTTTAATTCTTTATCGCTTTTGAACAATGTGGGCACTCTTGCTTTTGAAGCTTCAGCACATTCTTTGGCATCAGTTTTAAGTTGGTCAGAATACTTCTGATGTTGCTTGATTAACTCTTTTGCATTGGAGGCACCTACAATGTCAGAAGTATCTTTACCTTGTGTCTCACTTAATTTCTCCTGCAGCCTTTTTTCAAGCCTTTCATACTCTTGAATCGCCTTATAATTTTGAGAATAATTGTCCCAAAATCGGTTCAGCCAATGCATCATATTAGTGTGCCTGTTCTGGAGTATTGTGATAAGTGTATCCATCTAGATTTAAGCTACTTCATCTAAGGATAGTGATTGGACACTTTGTGAACTTTCACCCTAAGTTAGTCTCTTTACTGATCCCTCGAGGGTACTCTTGATAGCATCTTTCAAATAATCATTCTCTTTTGTCAATCTCTCACAGCTTAGCTTGTAGGCATCCCTTTATTTGATTAACATTTGGGCCTATGCCTTATTCAACTTTGCAACATTAATTCCAATCTCTGCAGTGATTAGGGGGTCAGTCTCCACTGCCTTCAAATTCATGATATAGCCAAAAGTTTTTTCGGTGTCTATAATGGCCGTCTTTTTGTGGGGAGGATATAGGGCCCATATCATCAGTGAATTTTCATCACTATTATATTTGGTGCCTGTTGTGATGATTCACAACATGCCCCATTTTACTCCTTAGCAAAATGAGGACCCCTACTGTGGCTGTTGCTTTTGCTTGTGTGTGTTTTGTTTTGTTTGGTGGTAAAGGGAATAGAGGGTTAAAATTGCAAATTTTGATAAAAATAGAGAAAAAATGCATTTTCAATACCAGGGCATGATATGGTTGGATTCCTTGTGAAAAATGAGCTAGGGTTGCTTTTTGAACCATCTTAAAATTTGCCATATTTTGCAAGTTATGATCATTTTGGTAAAATGTACATTCAGATTTGTATATTGCTTTGCATATACAGGGTCATTCGTATATGTAAAGGGTTTTGTTTTTGTACTTAGACGCATTTTCCTTTTGCAATTGGGTTGCATAGGCATTTGATTTTGTATGTTGCACATACAAAATAGTTTGTATATCGCGTCATGCATATACAAAGTCTCTTGTATGTCGCTCACATACGAAGTCGCGAAATGGGTCTTATATATCGGGTTTACATACAAAGTTGTTTGTATGTTCTTTTTTATATGCATTTGCTAATATGTTATGTATACATACAGGGTAGACCCGAAAGCATCGTGAAGAAGTGTTAAATGGTTGTATATTTGGCGCTTGTATGTTTTTACATACAAGCGAAACATACAAGTTAAAAGATACAAGGCTCGTAATGTACAAGCACCGGACCCGAAAAGTCTATTAAAACAACTTAAGTCCTTGTATGTTTTCAGCTTGTATATTGGTGAGATACAAGTGTTTTGTACATCAGGCGGATCTGAGGCATTTATAAATTTGAATTAAGTCTTTGTACGTTTCGACTTGTATGTATGTGTTGATGTACATTCCGAAACATACAAAGCAGAGATACATTGTCCAAAACTGAAATTTCATGAAGCAGAGTTAATTCAATCTTATATACAAGCCGATATACATTGCACTTATACAAGGAAGAATCAAAGAGAGAATCAAAACTGATTTAATGCTTGTATCAAACTCAAATGTATATCAAAAGATACAAGGGTTATGTACATGCAGCGGACCCGAAAATTTATTGGACATAATTAAATCCTTGCATATTTTGTGCTTTGTATATTGAGGATATACAAAGACATTATGCAAGCCGCGGATCTCAGTGAAGGATTAAATTTGGTTAAGTACTTGTATCACGTCCGAATGTATATCGAAAGATACAAGTACAATATACAAGCGCTATATACAATGCGGACTCAAAGGAGTTATCAAACAATGATTAATTCGTTGTATAAATTTCGGCTTGTATATTTCGAAGTATACATTACACCTTACACATACAAGCCAGAATCCAAATGAATTTGAAGTCGGATTTAAATTCTTGTATCATGTCCAAATTGAATATCTAAAACTGTTGTCCTCAAAATTAGCTACGCTTGTTTTGTAGACGACCCCACGAAACTTGTCCGTTTCGTGAATCTACACTCTAAGATCGCAAATCGGGAAAAGATTTCCTTGGTCTCGTGCGAAGTCCTTTGACATTCTAAAATCGTCTGCGACATTCCCTTGAATTGGTTTCTCGATATTTGCGAAGAACATTCAAATCGTAAATCGTTTAAAATGTTGACTTAAGTCATTTTTAAGAGTTAGTCGAATTTGAAATCTTGATACGCAAGAGCGGTGAATTTTGCCACTCCTACATATCTCTTTTTGACTTCATATGTAAGGTCGGCGAATTTTGCCGCTCCTTCATGTCCCATTCGTCTTGTTTTTAAAACATGTGTAAAGACGGCGAATTTTTCCGCTTTTACATATGCTTTTCATTTTTTCATGTAGAGGTGGCGAATTTCGCCACTACATGCGTTCTTTTGTTTTAAATGTAGAAGCGGCAAAATTCGCCGCCACTACATATTTTTCTTTTCTCCTATGCGCTGATGCCCGAAATCTCCGCTCGAGCAAGATTTTGTGAATCTTGGTCATGCAGTGCCATTAATGGCCACTCGTGCCACTTGCTCAGCATTTGTGTTTCGATGGTTATTTAATCACTTTGTCTTCTCTCCCGAGCTACTCTCTAGACCCCTCCTCACATTGCTGGATCGCGCCCTTGAGGAGATCAGTCAGCATTCATCACCGTCAAACGTAGGGTTTTCAACGGGTAAGTTTTACCTCTCGTTCTTCGTTCTACCTCTTCTTCACAGTTTATCATAGGTGCTTCATTTTGACTTTTGTTTTTGTTTTTCTTTACGTTTTTGTTTTTGTTTTGGTCTGTCATTTTCATTTTTTGTTTCGACCCTAGGTTTCGCCCTAGGTTTTCACCCTAAAACCCCGATCAATGCCACCCTAGGTTTTTGCCTTGAAACCCTTAGGTTTCTACTCCCCCAAACCCTGGCAATATGCCAATATTGTAACATCGACGGATTTTGCGGAGCCTGCCTGGATGATACGTGACCCTTGCCAAGTTCCAGTCGGTGGATTTCTCGGCCCTCACACTCAAACCTGCGAACTTCACCTTACTTTTCAAAGCAAAGATGGTGAATTTTGCCGCGCGAACTTCACCTTACATTTCAAAGCAAAGACGGTGAATTTTGCCGCTAAGACCACCTTACCTTTCGATGTAAAGACGGTGAAATTTGCCGACCAAACACCAAGAAGTGACGAAACTCAAACGCAGAGTTGGCAAAATTTGCCGCTCCAACATAAATATTTGCTTTTCCTTCTGTCCTGCATCGACGGAAAATTTTGCCGCTCATACCCGTCTTTCAACATGCACGGGCAGCAAAATTCGCCGCCAGTGCAAATAATACAAAACCCGCGTATGCAAGGGCAGCGAATTTTGCCGCCTGTGCAAAAATGTTCCAAATTTTCCCAACTCTGGAAAATTTCAAATTTTGATTTCCCGAGCCTGCTTCTCCTCTGATTCTTGGCTAGCTCACACTATAGCCCTTTTTCAAGCGCATTCCCATAGTCGTGATCATCAACATGCAATTTTCCTAGATTGCCCATATTTTCCCTAATTGCATGATCATGATTTCTGTTGCAGTTTCTTCTGTGGAGCTTCGTTCAACGTCAGACTTCTTCTCAGTGGAAGTTCGCCCAAATGACTGACTTGTCCCTGAAGAAGGCAAAAGCAATGAAGTACAAATATCAAGGTGTTTTCCCAATCACCTCAATCCACTCTAATGTTGAGGATATTACAGATACAGAGATTGGCCATGTTGATATGGCTGAGTTTGTAGAGAGAACCAAGTCAAGCAACCCCAGTGCTATGATGAGGAAGATAGTAGAAAGTAATATTCATCTGGTATCATCCTTCCCGGTGGCGGCTCACAATACAGAATTTGTTCTTCAATGGGCACATTTCTATAACAAAGATATTAGAGCCGTGGTGGACGCCAGTGGTAATGTGATAATCAGGTTGGATCCTGAGTTCATTGACAAGGTGTTCATGTGTCCTCCTACGACAGAGGTATTGAAGCTTGACTTTGTTGAAGCTCAAAAGGAATATGACAAGAATCCAGAGAAAGAAAAGAAAGTGATCAACAACAAATGGTTGAAGATTGCGAGGTCAAGTTTGTCAAGGTGGCCACGTAGTTTTCCTTGAAGTGATTTTGTGGAAGAAGTTGGTGACTTGATTACCCTCCTCAGCAGGAGAAGAGGTTTGTCTTCCTCTTCACAATTTCATGAATGGATGTATCCTTTCATTAAGGTCATACTCCAGGGCAAGCAAGTTATTTTCTAGGGAGAACAAATCAGTAACGCTTTGCATGACCAGCTGACAAAGGTATCCACTACCTCTAAATTCTTCATGACTTCATATCTGGTATACATTGCAGCCTCCATGAGGATTTTTCCAGGATTATCATCAGAAGGGGATAGGAGAGTAGTCCCAGTATACCAGTATTATTCTCAACTAACGTTGAAAGGCTCAATTCACCATTTTAGGAGAGTGAATGATGCATTCTTTGCTGTATTCTTGTGCCTTTTTGATCACCAACTAGAGCAGAGAAGAATTTCAGATGAGGCATGGACATTGGTTAATGATTTTGGTTGCATGTTTTTGCAATTTCCATCTTTCTCATACTTGAGGGTTGGCCTTTTCCAAGGCTACCCTTATATGCTTCCTAGGTTTCCTTTAGATAGACTGGTCTTGATGGAGTTGTGCAGACAAATGATTGTTGTGCATAACAAGCAAATGGAACTCAAGAAGCCTGGCTTTAGATTTCCAGTGGAGATCGGCAAATATTCAGTATTGACTGCCGCAAAGGCAAGGGCTATGGAGACAGAAATGCAGTTGGTCACCATGAAGCAATTCAAGAGGAGGCCAAAATTTGACTACCGGGGTGTGAAGGATAAAATCAGGAGGAAAACTCAGTTTCATGAACCCATGGTGGAAGATGTTTGGATAGATTTGAGGACAGAGGAAGATATCAGGAAACTGGACTATAGTAGGCTGTCTCTAGAACAAATTGAATATCTGGGGCTTGCTGATATTCCAGAAGACCTGGTGGATGATGGGGAATTGGTTGATGCCAAGTATGATGCAGAAAAGATAGCTAGTACTCCTTTACCTCCAATCCAATGGTCCCAAAAGGAGTCAACTTCATTAAGGAAGAGGTTTGAGCCCATATTGGCTAACACTAATAAATGGCTGGAAGAAAAAGGAATTACGCTGAAGGAATTCCTCACTGGTTCAGAAACTGAAGTTCAAGAGCAGACTGGTAAGAAGGTTGAAAATAGAACGAAGAACAAGAGTGATGCTCCATCATCCTCTAAAACACATAAATCTAAAATCAGATTTGTGACGAAGAAAGCAAAAGTCGTTGAGGAGGAACCTGAACCAAAAGAGATGGAAGTCGAGGAGCCAGCGACTGAAGATCCGACAACTGAAGAGCCGGCTACAGAAGAGATGGATGTTGAAGACAGGAATTTAGATCAACAAGATGAAGAGGCTTTGTCCCCACAGGACAATACACCTGTTGCACCCCCTGTGCCTGCTTCCCCTATTAACATTCCTTCCTCTGAATCCCCCTCTCCTCCTAAAATAATCTTCGATAATCCCCACATCACTTTAGAAAATGTTCTCCGTTCTTCTGATTCAATTCCTAGTTTGTCTTCTTCATCTTTTGATATTGGAGACACGTCTATGTTTGATCATTTTGTGATGAATACTGAACAAGTTTCAAGTGCCAATGTAACAGGTGCGGTTTTTACCAACACCCCGCCTATTGTTTCTACCACCAATACAAGCACAGTTCCAGGAACACCAGCGGTAGGAATGGACTCCAATGTGAATACTTCTCTGCTTCCACCTTGGTTGTCAGCTTACACGCCAAAGAGAAAAAAGCAAGTCATCTCTCCAGATGATTTTGATTTCACTAAGTTGGTACCTGCAAAACCTAAGGCCCCGAAGAAACCAAAGATCCTATCAAGGGTACTTGAAGATAAGGGGCATAAAATTTTGGAGATAGCAAAACCCCCACAGGATGCAACTGTTGAAAATTTTGATATGAATGACTACTCAATTTCTAGGGTTGAATTGGGCAAAATCACCCATGAGAGCGCTAAAAATGATATGCAGTCAGCCATGGATATCCTGATCCAGAAGTTCGATAGGGAAAAAGAAATGAAAGATTACTATAAGGCAAAGGCAGAACAGCTGACTGCAGTGGTAAGAAAGATCACTTTGAATTCAGAAGCAGTTACTCCAGAGGCCATTTCTGTAGAAGACCCTGTCATTCTGAAGGTAGAAAAGACTCACCTCAGAGGAAAAGTACTTGAAGAGTACTTAGACAGGATGCGAGCACAGGGAATCTCTTTGCTCAAAGAGGTATTTGAGAAAACGGATAAGATGAGCAAAGTAAGGGCAGAACTCAATGATCTCATTGATGCCATCTCTCAAGATATTGAGCGCACAGAGGATACTCATGATAAGTGGGTGGAAATGAGGAAGCTGAAAATAAGTACCTTGATATCCATTGGCGCCATTTCTAATAGGGATTCATACACTGAAATAAAGGAAGCTTTGATGTACAGGAGCAGTATGCTAAGGAATTTGATCAAAGATCTAGAGGCTACAAAAGAAATCAGTGAAGAAAATGATGTCAACGTTTTGCATAAGTTGGAGGAACTGCCTTGTAAATTGGTATCACAAGATAACCAATTTCTTTCAGTAGAAGAAATGGTCAAGGAATTTGAAGACATGTTCCAAAAAGAATTTGAAGAGAAAACATTTTCAATAACTTCTGTGGACAACCTCTTAGACAACCAGTTAACCTTGGACAATTTGAAGACCAGGTTAACTAATCATGCCAAGTCGATCACTACAGTGAGGGACGCCATAGTGAGGGCCAGGATGATCTTCAAAAACACATTCAACCCAGATAGCATTGAAATGCAAGCAACCTTCACTATGTATGATCACCACATGAGAAAAAGTGGTGACACAAATTGAAGCAGCTAGTTTTTCCCCTTAGTTTATTTTCTGATTTTCACATGTACTTTCCAAACAATTTTGGACATTTTTACATGTACATTTTCAATATGTAATTACATGTAAAAACATAGGAAGTCCCAAGTCAATAAGGACTCCTATTTTTGAATAAGTCAAAGTAGTTGTAGATTTCCTAGATTTTCTTAGGGTCTTTCCCTATAAATAAAGGGGACCTCATTTGTAAATACCTATCTTTTTTCTATTGCAAGGAAACTCTGGCGAATTGAGAATCAAATCAAGACTTTGTGCTTTTTGTGAAAATCAATATTCAAATATTTATCAATACAAGAAAGCAAGTTCAATTCCAATCTTTGTCTTGGAATTATTTGTGTTGTGATAGTTTTGTTCTTACGTCTTGCTATCATAGTCTTATTTGATAATAATTGAAGTGTGGAGTTTATTACAAGTGATTGAAGAGCGCTCTTAATTTGATTATGGTAAACTTTGTGTTATCAAATCAGTTGTGGGTTATATGTTCATGTTTGTGAAAATACAATAGTTTGGAGACTTTGTGCTACAAGTTGTTCTATTTGATTTACTTTTATCATCTTGAGGAGTGAAGACTTTGCGCTGCATTCTACTTCAAATATTTCCATTTACAAGTAATAAGTGAGGTAACAGAAAACTTTGTGTTTCTGTGATATTGTGATAATCTACGAGTCTTATATCAAGAGTTTGAAATATAAACATCTATTCTGAAAAAAGAGAATGAGATGAGATGGAACCACCACAAACATAGTTTTTAGTGTACATAAATTTGATAAGTTGTTTGATTTGCAAAAGTTAAGTAATTAGAGGGAACCTCCCCTTGCTGAGAGGAGAGATTTTGTCTCATCATAGCTGTGGCTGATATACCCATTTTGCCGTTAGCGAGTTAACGACAAAATATTCACCCAACAAAAACATACATTGCATTTATACATTGAGCGGAATTGAAAAGTTATAAATTGAAGTTAAGTGCTTGTATATTTTGGCGCTTGCATGTTTTGATATACAAGCCAATATGCATTGCATACATACAACATGGAATCAAAGGGAAAATAAAATCTAATTTAATGGAGGCGTCATGTCCAACTTGTATATCACGATATACAAGGATTTAAATAAGGAAATGGGTGGGAAGACAGAAGCGATGAAATTTTGAGGCTAATTTAGGGCCTGAAATGCATGCTTCTAGTCAACGATGGTTGACCTGCCTAGTTTAGCATTGAGTATGCATTTTGGATGCGATTTTCACGGATTCAAGGCCCGATTGATGCGTTCACATAGTCATGACTAGATTTGGTAATTGTTTTTCTTCCTACAGGTTTTATTAAATGATGATACTTATTGCTTATCAGTTTTTACAGGTTTACAGTTGAGGAAGGAGCTGAAACTTAATGGCAGTGACATCACGAAGGAGGAAATCTGATCTCAGGAGCAGAGGAAGATAAGGATGAAGTGTGAGGAAGTCAACAGTCTTCATTGATGAAGACAAAGTGCAGTTGTGGACATCATTGCAGTAGATGGCGGAAGTTATTATTGAGCTGCTAGGGTTTCTAGAAGGGCATATTTCGTCTAGATTTGATGCATGCCCAAAGATATTTCTGGGGATTTTTTCTCCAGCATTTATTGTTGTAACTAGAGGTTTGAACCGTTGCTTAACCAGGGGTTTTGAGCTGTATTGAGGATAGTAGAAGTCTATATATTGTGCCTTGGTACAATGTAATAGGGTTACATAGGGATTTTTAGAGGATAACCAGCACTTGTAACTAGTTTTAGCATTTTAGAGTAGAGGGACCCTTTAGTTTAGAAGTAGAAGGAGGTCACCTATGTTTGCAACAAGGAGCGTGTGAAACATCCTGCCTCCTTGGTGTATCTGTAAAGCTTGTAAGTTTTCTGTAATTTGGTCAATGAAGCTAAGAGTCATTCAGACATTGTAAAGCTTATGTGACTACCTATTTCTAATACAATTGAATGTGGAATTCTGCATCTATCTTTTGAGTGTTTTCTTTCTCTTCATTGTGTTTGAAACATTTTCTCTTAGAGCTTGCAATTTTAGGTGTATGTTTGTGAAAGTGCTCAGAACTTACACTTAAAGTTTTGTCTGTGGATTTGATCAATTTGCTGCAATACTTATACAGTGGATAATAGAACAATTAGATCCTTTGGTAGAATGAATGATGTTTAGATTAGATCTTTCTAACTTTTCCCAACCCATCTAAAAATACTTAGCTTAAAATGTAGAAATTTGAAGGAAATTTGTCTCATATTTGAAAGAGCATGCATAACAAAGTTAAAAGTAGACAGTTTTCATAAATATTTAAGAGGAGAAAGCTGCAATAATTTAAGAAGACCATTTAAAAGCTTTGCAGCATAGTAACACTTTTATGCAAAAGAATGAACAAACACACTGATATTTATAATATTTTTGCATAAGTTTGAGTCCAGTTAACCAACAAGAAACCCTAAACTACGTAAGGCCCCTTGAACATTACAACTTCACTTAACCAACTGAATTTGCCTAACAGGTCAAGACTTGACCATATTAATCCTGGGATTAAGTGAATCTTAACTGATTCCTTCATATCTTTCAAGTTAGTTTTGGTTCATTTATGTGAATTTTAAACTATTGTTATGACTGTCTCAAAACAATCATCAACAATTTTTTGGCGCTAGGAGGGCCTGACTTGAGTTAGGGTTTGTTTCAAGAAAAACTGGCTAATAGCAGTAATAGAGTGACTAGGTCTAGATCCAGTTCAAGGGATATATTTGTGCAATTACCTGATATAAGGTGAAGTAAGAGCCCATTGATTTGGAATCCTAAAATATCGCAAGTAGGAAGTTCATCTGGAACACCCCCTGGGTCACCTTATACTATCCATAACTTTGTAAGTCCTGACAAATCTTTATTCAGATCTTTGAATCTTGGTTCAGGTACTCCTAGAGGTCCTAGTCCTCCTAAAGATCCTAATCCCCTAGGAAACCCAGGTATTCCCACAGGTCCAAGTCAAGTGCAAATACCTGCAATGGCTTATTTTATTACCAACTCTCCCATACACTTCAATGATTACAATGAGATGCCCAAAAATCCAGAAAAAATATGCCTCAAATACCAGTTGCACCAAGATTCAGAAGACCACATTAGAATATTTAAGGAGGCATGCTTTAGGGCCAGGTTAGGGCATGAGGACATTGTGTGTAGATTGTTTCCCTACACTTTCAATGAGCAAGCCTCTAACTGGTATGTGAACTTACCCAATGGCTATATTTCTTCTTGGTCACTTATGGAAGAAGCATTTTTGTCTAGATTTAGAGGACCCATTGATCCTTGTATCTTGTATCATAAATTGGCTACTATAAAAAGAGGAGAGGGAGAGCTAATTGATAATTTCAATGACAGATTTCAAAAAGCCTACTCTAGGTTGGTAGCCCCTTACACCATAGATGATGATACCTTGTTAGCCATGTACTATGCTCTCTTGGATCCTTTAACTGCCATGTTTGTCAAAAGAAGACCTGACATAGATTCAATATCCAAAGCCTATAAGGAGGCAGCCTTAGTAAATCAAGAGATGAGGCACACAACTTGTAGCCCATTTGTTAATGGAAGAAAATTTTGGGATACAAAATCAGGCACAACCATGGAATGGACTCCCTATGCATCACACTCCATTATTAAATCCGGTTCCTACTTATACACCTGTGTATAGTCCAACCCCAATCCAAGCCATAACTCCTTACACAGGTAACACAGCTAATAATAGTCAAAATAATGGTCAGCCTTTCTTCCGACGTCCTAGAGATACAACTATGGCGAAAGCACAAGAGGAAAGGGAAGAAATCAAAGAGATCACTGCACATTTGAAAAGATTGACCACCGAAGTAACACAACTAAGAAATAAGAATCTTTATGGAAGAGGCAACCAAGGATTCAATCAAAATCAGAATTATAACCAAGGCCAAAATCAAAACTATAGTTCAAATCAAAATCAACATTACAATTAGAACTATAATTAGAGCCATACCCAAAATAACAGCCAAGGCCAATGTTCAAATCAAAGCCAAAACTATAATCAGCATCAGGGTCATAACCAAGGGCAACCAATGCAAAATAGAGGGGCAGTGGTAGATAATAGGGCCTGGGGTAACAATATCAAAAATCAAAATCAACCTAGGCCACCCAAAACATGGAACACTAGGTCAAACAATGGTACTCTAGCTTCTCCTTTTGAGAATATAGATAATCATGATGCAAAACAAACGGCTGGCATCCAAATGGCCAATACAACACTAAAAAGTTGGTGCAGATTTCACAATACCAATGCCCATGCTAAGCTTGACTGTCCACAGTTCCATTTGGCAACCAGCATATTTAATATAGACGTGCACCCTCCTACTTCTAAGTTTCTCATTCCCAAGGGTAATGAGGTAGTACCCTCAGGGTATGATACAACTTTAGTTTTAGAAACCTTTACCTTTGCAACTATAGAAGAGAAAGAAGATGAATTGTTAGAGGATGAACCATACTTTTGTGAAAATCTTTATCCTGAATCAACCTTTGTGTTAAATGCTTTTCAGTTTCCTTTTGAAACAGAAAATGAGGTATTGACTAAAATAGAAGAGGTGCAGGCCTTTCAATAGACAAATAAAAACCATACCTACAATTTAAGGAACAACACTAGGCCAGGAGGACCTTTCACCACTTCCATTCCTCCTAACAACTTCAATACACCCCCAGATCAGAATGCTAGCAACAACCCCACCATACTTAAAGCTAATCATCATACAAATAGTGGATCAGCAGTAGAAAAGGCCCAAACAAGTAAAATTGAAATAGTAGAAACAACAAGATTAATGAGTTACTTGTCAGAGGAAATAAAGAAAATAAAGGTCAGTATACCTCTGAATGAATTATTGAAAGCTCCAGGGATCAAAAATGCTTTTATAAGATCTCTGGATACATCCATGACAGATGAGGTTGCTGCTGATATAGCTATTCCTAATAGAGATTCACCACCTAAAGAGAAAAGTAAGAAAGTTGAGCAGCCTTCCAATACAAATGTAGTAATGTATGCTGATAGGAAGGATGCTCCTCCTTTCTTGTTAACTATTAGATTGTGTGGGAAGAACATACACAATTGCATGGTGGACTCTGGTGCCTCAGCCAACGTAATGCCCTTAGGGATATGTAAAACTCTCGGGCTGACTCCCACCAGATCTGCTAAGGTTGTCACATAGTTAGATAAAACTGAGGTTAGTGTGATAGGAGAATTGATGAACATTCAGGTGCAATTAGCTTCAGACCCTAGGGTAAGCCAATTCATTGACATTCAAATAGTGGATATACTCGTAAATTATGGAATGTTGCTAAGTAGGGATTGGTCCAAGACATTAAATGGATATATGGCCACTGATTTTTTGCACATGTGGCTACCTTGGAGAGGTGTCCCAAACCAGATTAGAATAGAGGTAGAACACAGGATGAAACACATGATAATAGAGTATAATCGAATGAATGAAATATTATATGCTACTGTTGAACTTGGTGTTTATAGAATTACTAACAATGGGGTGCAAATTGAAGAGATTATGATGTTAAACATTAGAGAAAAATGTGTCAGCAAGGAGACAACATTTTTCATTGAGTCTGATGGAAATTCTTTGGATGAAGAAAACAGTGCAATAGACAAGTTTCATCATGCCATTAGACAAGAGGTGGAAGAATGCATTAAACAAAATCTGCCAGTCCAATGTAAATTGTATAAGAACAGATGTAGAGTCCATGATAGGCCACATTCTGAGGAGAGTTGTGGAATGTGCAAAGACATCATTGAATATGAATACAAAAAATGCACGAAGAGGGTAGAATTGCAAGAGGAAAATGTGAATCCTAATCAACCACAGAGATACTTTCAGAGTAAGGCTGATGCTCTGATTACAAATTTTGGAGAAAGAGTAAAGGACAAAGGTAGTTGTCTTTTTGATTTGTAAGATGAAAAGATAAATATACAAGTTGATCATCATGAAATACCCATGAATAAACGGACCAGCACCTCACAAGTAATAGGAGAGACAAAGCATGCTAAAGTAAAAGGTTAGAAAAGTAAAGATGGCATGTGGACACTAAAATGTGACGGGTCCAAGTCAAAACAGGGTGTGGATACAGGTGTTGAACTCATAGATCCTCAAGGTAAATCATACCTAGCAGTATATAGACTGCAGTTTTCTTGTACTAATAATACTACTGAATATGAAGCCTTAATTTTGGGACTTGTCATGGCCATCAAGAACAAGGTGAAAATGATTAAGGTATTTTCGGACTCTGAACTAATAGTCAGACAAGTAAGGAAACTATATGCTTGCAATTACAAGAAAATGATTTGTTACAAACATAGAGTATGGGGTTTAATAGATTCATTTGATGCTTTCAACATAGAGCACATCCCTAGAGAGCTGAACCATAGGCCGGATGCACTAGCAGTTGCTGCTAGCACATTAAAACCCTTGACACTGTCAGGTCTGAGACGATTTGCTGTTGAATTAGTTAATGTTCCCAGTATCCTAGACAATGCTACACACTTTCAGGTATTTGGAGGGGATCAGCAAATTATTGATTTTCTGACTTGTAATGAGGTATTTGAGGCTCAGATCATTGACAAACAAGAAAGGCTTGAGACAACATGGGATGAAGAGGATATAATCAACTTGAAGAGAAACTTTTTACCCAAAGGAGTAATTGAATTAGAACATATTTTTGACTTTGATGGAGTGATGAGACAGAAAGACTTACCCAAAATAGAAGGGGGTAAGTGTGATTTACACAACTTAGGGATAGAGCAAAATCCACAAAATGTGCCAATTGGAAAGGCTTGTTCTGGGAAAATAAGAAAAGAAATTATTGATGCCTTGAAAGATTATAAACACGTGATAGCATGGACATATGAAGACTTGAAAACATATGATATGTCCATCATAACTCATGTAATACCTTTGAAACTGGAGGTTAAACCATTTAGGCAGAAACAAAGGCCTGTGAACGCCATTCTAAAGCCTTTAATCTTTGAGGAAGTTAAAAAATTACTGTCTACTGGAATAATTTTCCCAGTCAGACATTCAGTCTGGGTAGCTAACCTAGTACCAGTAAGGAAGAAAAATTGAGACATCAGGTTATGCATAGATTTTAGAAATTTGAACAAAGCATCTGAGAAGGATAATTATCCTCTACCTCCCATAGACGAAGTACTGCAGGCAGTGAACGGGGCAAAGATGATGTCTTTCTTAGATGGTTTCTCGGGCTATAACTAGGTTTTAATAGATAGAGATGATAGATTAAAAACCACCTTCACTTGTAAGTGGGGAAATTGTGCATATAGGCGAATGCCTTTTGGTCTGATCAATGTAGGTGCCACTTTTCAAAGAGCCATGGACATTGCATTCTATGGATTATCAGGTAAGTGCATTGTGGTGTATATGGATGATCTGGCTGTGTATTCCAAGGATGCATCCACTCACACTGAGGATCTCAGGAAAATACCTAAGCGATGTGAGAGGTATGAAATTTCCCTTAACCCTAAGAAGTGTTCATTTGGGGTAACTGAAGGTAATTTAGTAGGGCATGTCCTTTTTGAAGATGGAATATCGATTGACCCAGATAGAATAGAATCAATAAAAAATTTGCAAATACCAAACAGTAGGAAAGAGTTAAAATCATTTTTTGGTAAAATTAACTTTGTTCTGAAGTTTATCACGGGTTTTACAGAAATCGTGCAGCCTTTAAATGCCATGTTGAAGAAGGATGCGCAAATGGAGTGGACACCTATGGCTAAGGCTGCATTCAAAGATATCAAGAGGGACATTTTTGATGCCCCTATACTAACAAGCCCGGACTATACTAAGTCGTTTTATATCTACTCCTTCGCATCCTCTCATTCAGTCACTGCTGCCTTGACATAGAAGGGTGAAAACAATGAAGAAAGGCCCATTGCATTTATGAGCATGCCTCTGAAGGATGCATAACTGAGATATCTAGATACCAAAATACAAGCATTTGCATTAATGAAGGTTGTGAAGAAATTCTGACATTATATTTTGCGCAACCAGTTCAAAGCCATAGTGCTGAACGCAGCAGTAAAGATGCTACCGATGCAAAATGAACCTGGAGAAAAGAGAGCCAAATGGATCACCACGCTGCAAGAGTTTGACATGGAAATCATTCCCATGAAGCTTCTCAGAGGGAAGGCGTTGGTGTAAACAATAGCAAACATAGACCCAGATTTGATAAAATAGCAGTATGTACTGAATTCCCAGGACGCATCAGACTGGTATAGTGATTTAAACACTTTTCTAATATCTGGAAGGTACTCAAATAGGATGAAAGCTTCTCAGAGGAGAGCTTTGAAGATTAAAGTACAGAAATATATGGTGCAAGGAGGTCTTCTATTCAGGAAGAATCATGATGGAATTTATTTGAGATGTCTAAACAGAGCTGAGGCAGATAAGGTGTTAACAGAATTGCATGACAAGTATAGAACAGGTCATGGTTCCCATCTAGCTACAACACACAAAATATTGAGGGTGAGCTATTACTGGCCCATGATGTTCAAAGATACAGAGAGTCACATTAAGAGTTGCCACACCTGTCATACTACAGTAGATAAGGGAAGAAATCAGGCCAATCCACTACAACCTATGATTGAATCAAGGCCATTTGCACAATGGGGCCTAGATTTCATTGGAGTCATCAATCCTCCATCTTCTGCAGGACACAAGTTTATACTGACGGTGACAGACTACTATACAAGGTGGACTGAGGCCACATGCTGTAAGTTCTCCACAACCGAGGTAGTTATCAAGTTTCTTTAAGAAAACATCATCACTAGGTTTGGAACTCCCTATTCATTGGTATGTGATAACGGCCCTGCTTTCTCTTCTTTAAAATTTTCTAAATGGGCATTTGAATACGGGATTGTTTTAAAGTTTTCTTCAAATTATTACCCTTAAGGTAATGGATTAGCTGAGTCTACGAACAAAATTTTATTGGATATAATCAAGAAGCTAATTGCAAAGAGTCCTAGAGAGTGGAATACCTTGTTAAAATATGCATTGTGGGTAGATAGGACCAAGTTTAAAATCGCTTTGGGCAGCACACCTTATCATTTAGTTTATGGGACTGATCACATACTTCTAGTAAACCTGAGAATACCAACCCGGAAGTTTGCCAATGAGTATTTAGGCTTTGATAATCATAGAGAAGCTAGGGTAGTACAAATGCTATAATTAGATGAGAAAAGAGGTCAAGCCATCGAGAAATTCACAAAACACCAGGCAGTTGTTAAGAGGTGGTTTGATAAGAGGGCAAGAGTCAAAACATTTAGGATATCAGACTTAGTGCTGTGCTGGGACAAAGCACATGAAAAGAAGGGGAGTCATGGAAAGTTTGATAAACTATGGTTAGGCCCATTGCAAGTCTCAAAAATAATAGGAGACAACACATTTAGACTTAAGACCTTGACAGGGGAAGATGTGCCATTACCAGTTAATGGCCAACATTTGAAACACTACTTCCAAGCTTGAGGTAAAGGGCAGTCCATTTTTGTGTAATATAGTGTAAGTAGTGTACAGTTTTCTCTTTCTGCTATTTTCTTTTGTTGTTTTCTTTTGTAGGTTAGTTGTTTGTACAGTTTTGTTTTGTTTCTTTCTGTTTTGTTGTTTTGTTTTTGTTTTTACTGCTTGTATAGTCTCTTTTGCTTTGTTTTTGTTTTCCTTGTACAGTTTGTTGGTTGGTTTGTTTGTTGTCTCCTTAGCAGGGATCTTTGTTTTACTTTAGAGTATTAAGGAGCAAACTAATAACCATTGAAAACAGTATAAAATTCATAATATTCAGGTTAATCATTTGCAATTTATGCATAACTTGTTGTGACTGTCATGAATGTAGAGATTTGCTTAGCTTCTGAAATTTTGTATTCAATAATAGTGATTGGGAATTCGAGGAAGGTTTCTCACAATGACACACCTAAAATCCTTGGGTTTGTTGAACCTACCAGTGTAGATATTAGGTGATAAATCTGAGGTCACCCTTGCTACCATTACAATTCTCAGCTTAATTTCAGCAAGTGCTCATTCCTTGCATCATAAAGTTACAAATTGCTATATCTTGTGAAATATCTATCAAACATCGAAATCAATAAAATACAAAAATAAATAAATAAAGTGGATTATACTAAAAAATCCAGATTAAGCCATCTAAGTAACTCTACCGGGGCTATGGACGCTCACTAGCAGTGGGGCTCTACTTAGGAGAATTGTAACGATAACCTTGCCGGGGCTATAGACGCTCGCGAGAAGTAAGGCTCTATCCAGTCGGCTATGAGGGAATATCCTCAACTACGTAGGCTAATGTTAGTCACTGGTTTGTTCAACTGATCTTCAAGATGAGGATAATTAATCACGTGCACACACTTAAACTGAAAATGAAAATTCATGCACCCTTATTGAATACCTCAGGTCTCAAGTTGAATAATAATTTACAGGAAAGATAGTTGGAAATTATGGATTTATTTCATTTAGTTTTCTTGAAAACTATGAATTTAATTGTTTTGTTTGGTTGCTAGTTGTTGTGATGATTCACAACACGCCCCATTTTACTCCTTAGCAAAATGAGGACCCTTGTTGTGGCTGTTGCTTTTGCTTGTGTGTGTTTTGTTTTGTTTGGTGGTAAAGGGAAAAGAGGGTTAAAATTGCAAACTTTGGAAAAAAAATAGAGAAAAAATACATATTCAGTACCAGGGCATGATATGGTTGGATTCCTTGTGAAAAATGAGCTTGGGTTGCTTTTTAAACCATCTTAAAATTTTCCATATTTTGCAAGTTATGATCATTTTGGTAAAATGTACATTCAGGTTTGTATATCGCTTTGCATATACAGGGTCGTTTGTATATGCAAAGGGTTTTTTTTTGTACTTAGTCGCATTTGCCTTTTGCAATCGGGTTGCATATGCATTTGATTTTGTATGTTAGGCCATTGTATCTTGCACATACAAAATATTTTGTATATCGCGTCATGCATATACAAAGTCTCTTGTATTGCGCTCACATACAAAGTTGCGAAATGGGTCTTGTATATCGGGTTTACATACAAAGTTGTTTGTATGTTTTTTTTTATATGCATTTGCTAATATGGTATGTATACATACAGGGTGGACCCAAAAGCATCATGACGAAGAGTTAAATGGTTGTATATTTGGCGCTTGTATGTTTTTACATACAAGCGAAACATACAAGTTAAAAGATACAAGGCTCGTAATGTACAAGCACTGGACCTGAAAAGTCTATTAAAACAGCTTAAGTCCTTGTATGTTTTCAGCTTGTATATTGGCGAGATACAAGTGTTTTGTACATCAGGCAGATCCGAGGCATTTATAAATTTGAATTAAGTCTTTGTATGTTTCGACTTGTATGTATGTGTTGATGTACATACATTCCGAAACATACAAAGCGGAGATACATTGCCCAGAACTGAAATTTCATGAAGCAGAGTTAATTCAATCTTATATATAAGCCGATATACATTGTTCTTATACAAGGCGGAATCAAAGAGAGAATCAAAATGGATTTAATTCTTGTATCAAACTCAAATGTATATCGGAAGATACAAGGGTTATGTACATGCGGCGGACCCAAAAATTTATTGGACATAATTAAATCCTTGCATATTTTGTGCTTTTATATTAAGGATATACAAAGACATTATGCAAGCCGTAGATCTCAGTGAAGGATTAAATTTGGTTAAGTACTTGTATCACGTTCGAATGTATATTGAAAGATACAAGTATAATATACAAGCGCTATATACAACGCGGACTTAAAGGAGTTATCAAAAAATGATTAATTCGTTGTATAAATTCCGGCTTGTATATTTCGAAGCATACATTACAACTTACACATACAAGCCGGAATCCAAATGAATTTGAAGTCAGATTTAAATGCTTGTATCACGTCCAAATTGAATATCTAAAACATACATTGCATTTATACATTGAGCGGAATTGAAAAGTTATAAATTGAAGTTAAGTGCTTGTATATTTTGGCGCTTGCATGTTCCGATATACAAGCCAATATGCATTGCATACATACAACACGAAATTGAAGGGAAAATGAAATCTGATTTAACGGAGGTGTCACATATGACTTGTATATCGTGATATACAAGGATTTAAACAAGGAAATGGGCGCGAAGACAGAAGCGATGAAATTTTGAGGCCGATTTAGGGCCCGAAATACATGCTTCTGGTCAACGATGGTTGACCCACCTAGTTTAGCATTGAGTATGCATTTTGGATGTGATTTTCATAGATTCAAGGCCCATTTGATGCGTTCACACAGTCACGACTAGATTTGGTAGCTATTTTTCTTCCTGCACGTTTTATTAAATGATGATACTTATTGCTTATCCATTTTTGTAGGTTTGTAGTTGAGGAAGGAGCTGAAACTTAATGGCGGTGACATCACAGAGGAGGAAATCCGATCTCAGGAGTAGAGGAAGATAAGGATGAAGTGCGAGGAAGCCAACAGTCTTCATTGATGAAGACAAAGTGTAGTTGTGGACATCATTGCAGCAGACGATGAAAGTTATTATTAAGCTGCTAGGGTTTCCAGAAGGGCATATTTCACCTAGATTTGATGCATGCCCAGAGATATTTTTGGGGATTTGTTCTCCAGCATTTATTGTTGTAACCAAAGGTTTGAACCATTGCTTAACTAGGGGTTTTGAGCTATATTGAGGATAGTAGAAGTCTATATATTGTGCCTTGGTACACTGTAATAGGCTTACACAGGGATTTTTAGAGGATAACCAACACTTGTAACTAGTTTTAGCATTTTAGAGTAGAGGGACCCTTTAGTTTAGAAGTAGAAGGAGGTCACCTGTGTCTGCAACAAGGAGCATGTGGAACATCCTGCCTCCTTGCTATATCTGTAAAGCTTGTAAGTTTTCTGTAATTTGGTCAATGAAGCTAAGAGTCATTCAAACATTGTAAATCTTATGTGACTGTCTATTTCTAAAACAATTGAATCTAGAATTCTGTATCTATCTTCTGAGTGTTTTCTTGCTCTTCATTGTGTTTGAAACATTTTCTCTTAGAGCTTGCAATTTTAGGTGTACGTTTGTGAAAGTGCTCAGAACTTACACTTAAAGTTTTGTCTGTGGATTTGATCAATTTGCTGTAATACTTATACAGTGGATAACAGAACAATTAGATCCTTTGGTAGAATGAATGATGTTTAGATTAGATCTTTCTAACTTTTCCCAACCCATCTGAAAATACTTAGCTTAAAACATAGAAATTTGAAGGAAATTTGTCTCATATTTGAAAGAGCATGCATAACAAAGTTAAAAGTAGACAATTTTCATAAATATTTAAGAGGAGAAAGCTGCAATAATTCAAGAAGACCATTTAAAAGCTTTGTAGCACAGTAACACTTTTATGCAAAAGAATGAACAAACACACTAATATTTATAATCTTTTTGCAGAAGTTTGAGTCCAGTTAACCAACAGGAAACCCTAAACTACGTAAGGCCCCTTGAACATTACATCTTCACATTAACCAACTGAATTTGCCCAACAGGTCAAGACCTGACCATATTAAACTTGGAATTAAATGAATCTTAACTGATTCCTTCATATCTTTCAAGTCAGTTTTGGTTCATTTATGTGAATAAACTATTGTTATGATTGTCTCAAAACAATCATCAACAGTGCCCATATATACTTCAATGACACCTTCTGGAGTGAGCTTGTATCTATCATCTGTACTATTTAGAAAACTATCAAATACTAAAGCAAAATTCAAATCAAGGCCAGGAAAGATCATTACCCCTGCTTCTTTGAGCAGTTGTCTACCCTTACTAGGGGTCATATCTTGCAATTCATTATCAACTATTGCTTTCAACCTGTCAAGTAATTGTCTCTCATTATTGGCAGAGACATCATCAACTGACTCTCTGATTTCCTTCCCCTTGAACTTATATAAAAATGATTTGAATTCTTTAGAGTGAATAAATTTATCATTAGAAATAAAAGAATCATAAGCTATTTGTCTTAGGTCTTCATCAACAGTCCCCTCCTTGTCATGTGCTATGACAGGAGGCTGATATTGTTGCATTTTTCTTTTGGACATTTTTGTTATCTATTCCTGAGGTTCCTCTTGCCCTTTAGGCTCTTCATCACCAGAAGATATTACCTCAATCTTTGCCAGCTGCTTCCTTTTCTCATCTAGGTCTTTGTTATATTGTTCAACCACCAATTCCACCTCAACCTCTTCCAAATTTCTGATGACATCATCATGTGGATAGGGGACATGTGTGTACCTACTAATGTTTTGCTTCCTCTAAGCAAGGTCAATAAAACCTTCAGGATCAAATTCTTTTATCAACTCAGCACACCTCATATTGTAGTGCATCAATTTATCTATAATGTGACCATAGCCCTCCTTGGATCCACAGTGAAGTCCCCAAAACATAGAGTACTAGGCATAAAAGACTATTTATCATGGGAAAACAAGTGCATCACATTTGAACAATTCATTTGCCTGATTATTTCCAAATAGGCAATTCTGTCAGGGACAGTCTTAGGCAAGATGAAATGAGCATTCTCAAAACCATAAACTCTAACCATAGTGGCATCCTCAAAACAATACCAATCTCCCCAGTTGTGAGTAATAGTAAGAGGACCACCAAAATCCTTTGGTCTAAGAAACCTCTTTATTTCATTTGAGATTGAGTATTCACAGGGATGACTAAAATATCTATATAACACTTTGACACAGTATTCCTCAAATTGCACATAACTTGAATGGGCATATCTACTATCCCATATTCTAGTCCACATCTGCACGGGTAGCTTTTGCCCCCTCTGGTCTACTAGAACAACTTTGAATTTAGTTGGCCATAACCCTACTTCCTGACCATAATAGAGCACCATGTGCATGAGAAGTGAATAATGTTCAAAAGAGACAGATGGGACATTGTTCTTTATGGCATTTAGGCCAAAGTCAATTCTATTAAAAATATAGGCAGCATAATCGAACTACCTGACATTGTGGGACTAGATGTCTATAGCAATGACCATCAGAGAAATAGTCATGAAGTCAGGGACCTCTATTCCTAGGACTTAGCCCAGAGAGTAGTAAGTGTATTGTATGTAAGGTTCAAATAGAGACACATGAAATGGAGGGTCGTCATTTTCACTGAGGGGGACCATTTCTCCCTCTGCCCTAGGCCTGTGAATAGGCAATCTCCATCCATTGTATGTAGTATCCATTCTCTAGTACTCCTTTTCCAAATCCTCATAAACAATGGGGATAGTACATAAATCATCCAAGTCAAAAACTTCACAGATGGCATTCTTTGACAAGTGTATAATAGGCTCCCCTTGTGGGTTACATATAGCTTTAAGACTTGGGTTATACTGTTTAGCAAGAAGTTGAAGGAGTTCAACATTTAGGAACACATCAAGAACAACTAATTTACCCAAATTCAAATGCCATGGGTTTGAAACTAGAAAATTCCTAATTCTTCTGTTATAATGGAACTTGAAAAGCTCATAGCCTCTGATTAGAGTCCAAACATTCCCAATGTATTTACACTTGTCTTCTAGTTTCTCCACTTCTGCCCTATGTTGTGCAGACCTTCGGGCTTTGGGAGTTGATCCTGGTAATTGATCAATCAAGTCTTGGTTCAGTTTTCTCTCTTTTGTTTTCTCCTCAAGGTTTTTGTCAATTTTCTATTTTTTAGGTTTACTTGTATTGCCCTGAGGTTTTTTGCCCTTTCCTTTCCCTAGAGTTTCCATTTACAATCCTTGACAGAGAATTCAAATTATAGGCTATTGCACAGAAGTTTGTATGTATGTACCTATTTATCAGAGGTTCTGATCGAATTCCTCTGTATTCTCCTCCAAGTCTCCATCTACTTGCTCTCCTCAGACAATTTTGTTGAACTTAATTGCAATGATTTCTGAATGTTATCTCAGAAGATTTATTTATCATTTGTAATTAATCGTTCAAGCAATTCAATGTTCTTGATTGTTGTGAAATGTCACATCGTCATAACTCCTTTCATCGGCATGGTTTTCATAATGTCTGGGTGATTTTAATATCTCCTTATGGCGCAGACTTTTGTTCATAGATCAATTACTGTAACCCTTCAATTGTCTCCTCAACATTATATTTCATTTGTGAAATCATATCGGCAAGAGATTTCCATGCCTTACCCAATGTAGAAGTGAACATTGTTGCCATCGGCATGACTTCCTTCATCGCTTTGTGAATAATATTCTTCTCTAATATGTTAAGTGTTACCGATATGACTATCAGTGAGAGTCTTATCGATGCACGTGGTCATCATTGTCATCAGGATAAAATAAACTATCAAGATAACTTATTTCAAGTTACCCAATCGTGGTTGTTTCCCTGATAACCTTCCTTCACACTCTTCCTCAGAGAGATCTTCATGATATGTCACTGACATCTTTACTGTTGTGACCATTGGTTCGGTAAGACATATAAATTTCATTTTGATTTGTTTAGCTTCACCGATGGTCTTTATTCATCACACATATCAGTGTGAGCTATGCCAAAACAATTTTCTTTAATCATTGAGACTTCAGAATATCGGAGACTCATCAATCTTCCCCTTCGATGTTCACCTCCTACCGCTGACCACTAATTCCCTTCATTCCACTGGATGGTCAGTGAGAGTCCTACCGAACTTGATCATCGGCATGACTTATACTGTTGGGAGGGTTTGTAGAATATTACCTGATAGTGTTTCTTATATTGATCAGCGTAACCATGCATTCTCCTGCCGATGAAAGGTCATCGGTCGCATTTTCTTCGTCGGCGTATTCTGAAATCTTCTCCCTGATCAGTAATCTCACACCAATACTCATTTCAACTGATTTCTCATGGATTGGTATAACTGTAATGAGGTCTTGCCGATATTAGGAAATTTGAACCTTGTATATTATTTTGTGATAAAAGTTATAAGATCTTATGGGATATATCATTTTATTCTGATTTTGGGTGAAATATTTTTGGTTTGGTCAGACATGAGTGAGTACAAAAATAGAAAAATTTAAAATTTTTACTGTCCCAATAGAGTGGATAGAAGAATTTTGGCAGAGATGGTCAGATTGTGGTGAGTTAAATCCCACTAGAGCAGAGAAAAGAGAAAAGTATATTTGGAGGAGGAGGTCAGTCGATGGTGGATAGAAGTTCACAAGTGGAATAAAGGATGGTTCAAGCAAAATTGGCAAAGGAAAATAGGGAGAGTTCTAGGTCAATGCTGGAAGAGAAGGAAGAAAATTTCCATGGTACCTATTACAATAATGGAGTTTGTTGTAGGGTGTTTACAACCTAGAAGAGTGGTTCTATTATCCAACTCCATTTTTTGAGCTATGCTCACAAACTTCTTGACTAACATGTCTAATGTAGGAACATTCAGGCTAACAAGCAATCTTGTATCAACCAAAACTATTCTAGGTTTTGCTTCTAGTTTGAGTTTAGTTTGGTTGTGATGCAAGAGAATCCCTGGTTTGGTTCAAGAATAATCTTGCATCTTTACATTTCAATTTGTTTGCATTTCAATTTCTTTCATTTTCCAGCTCAGTTCAGGCAGTTTAGTCAGAAGTAGTTTCAACTTTTGGTCTAGTTTTGACATTTCACATCTTGTGGATCTGGACTTAGCATCTACATTCATTCATCTACATCATATCAAGAACTTAGAGCATTTGGATTAGTTACTGGAAAGATATCACTATCAGAAGATCGATTGTTTTCTCAGAGCAGAGCATCCTAACAGTCTCAAACAAATCAACTAAAAGAGAAGGCTTGTAGATCATTTCTTGACTTGTGGATCCTAATGACACATCATTAAATGATCCTTGGTTCATGGCTGACCATTCTTGGAGGTCTGCGCATTATTCCATTCATTTGTGGGCATGTTCTATGCATTTAGGTCTGACCTATCTGTGTACACACGTTACAACTCTTCATAGGAGTTTAGGATCTTCCTTGGCCAACACAGAGGAATCTGTTGATTCTGAAATGATATATATTGATGTAATAGATCCTTTGGAAAGTAGTTCAGAAGTTTTTTTTTTTAATGCACCTGGTAAACTTTTTAACATGACCGGTGACGCTGGCGTGACACACCCTCTAGCTCCACACTAATGCTTTTGCCTGGAGCAATGAACCGGTGAGGCCAAAATACAGGGGACCTCATCCCCAAGAAGGAACACTTCAAACCCACGAGCACGTTGGCCCAGTGAAGGTGTAAAGCCTACAATGGGGGTTTGAAATCTGGTGGCCACCATTACAACCGAGTGACTTAACCACCGAACCATGCCCTTAATGACAAAAAGTAGTTCAGAAGTTACTAATAAGATCATAGTTTAAATTTTGTGCAAAGGAGCTTCAAAGATTTATCTTGCACATGCATGTACTCAGGCCTTTGAGCCCTAATTGTAAGCCCGCATGTTGCTGACCAGACTGTATTTGAATTCTATGATATACTGAATGGCTGAATCTACATTTGCTTCATTTCTTTGAATTGTTTCCATTGTGTTTACTCTTGTTGCATGGTCCAGATTGAGGTAGGTTACTTGTGTTGCAACCAATCACTGATTGAAAGGCAGTTGTCACCTTGTAACCTGATCACCGACCTAAGGCAGTTTACACTTGATCCTAGGAAGGATGCACTGAGGAGAGTTGTTTCCATTGGAACAATGAATGGTAGAATGGATGAGATGATGGAGATGATGAAAACATTGCGAATCCATTTGGATGCTATTGAAGAAGATAGGTGAAGAGGATTGACACCGAGACCTAATGTGGAAAGTGATGATGAAGAAGAATTTTAATTTATTGAACAAACTAGCGAAACCCTAGGAGGTGATGAAGAGGAAGAATTAGATCAAGTAAAGATGTTGCGAGCTATTTCAAAGATTGGAAAGAGACCTAGAGTTGATGTGTCGAACTATACTGGTAATTTGAACCCTAAAGAATTGATTGACTAGATAAATGACATGGAAGAATACTTTGAGTATGAGGAGATTGAAGATCCGGAGAAGGTGAGATTTGCAAAGACAAAGTTGAAAGGACATGCTACTATATTGTGGAAAGAAGTTTAGTTAGAAAGAAACATAAGAGGAAAAGAAAAGATTACAAAGTGGGATGGGATGGTGAGAAAATTGAAGAATCAGTTTATACCTACTGACTATGAGTTGGAACTATTCAAAAGATTGCAAAACCTAAGACAAAAGGAGAAATCTGTGAAGGAGTACACTGAAGAATTTCATAAGATGATCTTAAGGATAGGAAATAGTGAAGAAAACAAGGAGAAAGTGGCTAGATACATCAATGGATTAAGATTGAACATTCAAGAAGAACTAATCTTGGTGAGAATGACATCTTTGGAATCTAAAGCATATTAGTTTGCCATGAAAGTTGAAGAGAAGTTGAATAAGAGACATGATTAGAGATAGAGAGGCAAAGGAGGTAAATTTTAGAGAGGTGGAACATTTTATGGAGGAGACAGATCATATCTAGAGCAAAACAAGTTGGAGAACACATTCAAGGAAGATAGAGACAATAATTCTTACTAGAGAGATGACAAAAAATTTTACTGGAGAGGAAACCCTAATGCATACCAGAATGAAGGATATAGGAGAGAAGGAAGAGGATTTTATAAGAAGACATTCATAGGTACTTGTTTCAAGTGTGGAGGCGAAGGACATAGAGCATTTGAATGTAATCAAGGTAGTAAAAGTAAGAGGACAAAAAATAGTGGAAGAGTAGCTTATGTTGAAGAAGAACCTATTGGATCACCCAGCTCAGTTGGCAAACTAGAGAAAGGAGAATCATTGGTGATGAGGAGAGCATTATTTTAGGTAGAGACATGTGAGGAACCACCAAAGAGGAAGAGTCTGTTAGATCTAGGGCACACAACTGAGAGGGGGGGTGAATCAGTTGTACAAAAACTTGCTTCTACTTCAAACACTTGATCTTCTTTGTTAGTTAATAACATATTAGTTAACCATTCATGAAAGCATAACACAGGAGCAGATAAACATCAACACATTGGACACCAAGATTTTGACGTGGAAAACCCAGTTAAGGGAAAAACCATGGGGTGATTAACCCAAGGATTATTCTCTGTTAGAAGAATAAGAAAAATGAATGGCACATGCCAATTAGGGCTCATTGCTCGAGCACACTGCTCACAAAGAGGCACACTGCCTACAAGAGACACACTGTCTACGAAGTGATAAGAATCACAAACTTGAACTGGAGATTAACATCTTTACCATGTCTGGATCAGTTCCATTTAAGCCCAAGATACTTCTGCTCTGCCCTTCACTCTTTCGCTATGCCACACTCATCTGCTCCACACACACTTTGAAATGAACTCTCAAACCTTTATTTATACAAGGCATCAACTTAGGAACAATCATCTAAGTCAGCAATCATCCACAAGAACATTCACAAGTCGGCAATCATCCATAAGAACATTCGCAAGATGAATAACTCATCTGGTCGGCCAGTCTGAAAAAGAATATCTTCATCCAGAAGAATATCTTCAATTCTGGGCTCTAACACTAATGCGGACTAACAACACAACCTCAACATAATCCAAGAACCTTCACAAGCTTGCTTGAATGACCAGGTACATCTGCACTTCCTATACTCATAGGAATCTCTTCTCCTCTTCATCCGGAACTTCAAGAACACAGTCTGTCACGACTGTCAAACTGAAAAAGGTTCTTCCAGACCTCCAAACATTGTACAAACCAAGATGATACATCACAAGGACATCCCAAACACTCCTTCCAATCTGCAGAGTCTGACAATGCTCCTCTGGATCTCACCGGACCTTTTTGTAACACTCTATCACTCCGGAACAGCTCCTGGAACCGGTTCTACTTGACTGATCACAACTTTTTCATATCTTCATGCGGACCTATGAAATCTTAACTGAATCATCTCAAGACTCATATCTACAAACCCTTTAATCCGCATCCTCTGATCCTCATCCTATTGAGTACATTTGCCTTCTTCTTATCACTGTTCTTCACTATTCCTGATTGAGACTAATTTTCTCAATATCCTCAACACACAGCTCATCCAAACCTTCTTACCAATGCAATATGAGTATGTTGACATCAATGACAACACTAGTTAACCTCATACTTGCAACAATATCCCCCTTTGTCATTGATGGCAACATATGATATGAAAAACCATCAGGACAAGAACTTCTCTTTTCTGTCATAGCTCCCCCTATCAACAACAACTCTTCACATGTCTTCTCTTCCTTTACTGCTCCCCCTTTGATCATCAACCACTTGTTTTTCACATGTCTTCTCTCCCCCTTTGACATCAATGGAAAAGGGCTCATACTTGCACTTGTAACATATCAGAATCATACCAGCTGCTCCCCCTTAGTAGCAGCTCCCCATCATCAATCCGGATCACAAGATATGATTGTGATATCCACCAAACTGATGCACATCAGTGCACCCTAGTTCATCACTGGAGGGGCCATGACCCCTAACTTCTCCCTAAGATACTCAAAAGAGTCTTTGGGAAGAGGTTTAGTAAAAATATCTGCAAGCTGATCCTTGGAGGGCACATACTCCAATCTGACTTCACCCTTGTTTACTTGTTGTCTCAAAAAGTGAAATTTGATAGATATATGCTTGGTCTTAGAATGCAATACTGAATTCTTGGAAATATTTATTGCACTTGAATTATCACAAAAAATTGTGATAGGCTCCTCATATTCTACTTTCATGTCTCTTAACATCTGCTTCATCCATAGGATTTGAGTGCAGCTGCCTGCTGCTGCAATATATTCTACTTCAGTTATAGACAGAGATATTGCCTCTTGTTTCTTGCTTAGCCAAGAAACCAATCTCTTTCCCAAGAAGAATGCTCCACCACTGGTGCTCTTCCGGTCATCCACATCTCCTACCCAATCTGCATCTGTATATGCATGAAGAGAGAAGTCCTAATCTCTAGGATACCATAGGCCATACTCAACTGTCCCCTTTAGATATCTAACAATCCTCTTGATTGCCATAACATGAGATTCTCTAGGGTCAGCCTAAAATCTTGCCACAAGACCAACAACCTGCATTATATCTGGTCTAGTCTGAGTGAGATACAATAATCCTCAAATCATTGATCTGTACTTGGTCTGATCTGTCTTAGGAGAGTCATCATCTTTGCTCAACTTACATCCGGTTACCATAGGAGTGTTCATTGGCTTTGAATCTTCCATTCCAAATTTCCTCAACAATTCTTTCACATATTTGGTCTGAGAGATAAAGATACCTTTCTTTGTCTGAGTAATTTGCAGACCCAAGAAGAAATTCATTTCACCAAGCATTGACATTTCAAACTCACTTTTCATTTGATTTGCAAAGGTTTTACACAAACTATCTCTTCCTCAAAAAATGATATCATCAACAAATACTTCAACAATCAAGATGTTTTCATTATCTATTTAGAAATATAGATTACTGTCAACAGTACCTTTGTTAAAACCAATCTGCACAAGATGGTTATCCAACCTTTCATACCATGCTCTTGGGGCTTGCTTCAATCCATACAATGCTTTCTTAAACTTGTAGACCATATCATCGTGATCAGACAATTGAAATCCATCCGGTTGTTCAATGTATACTTCTTCTTCCAAATCACCATTTAGGAAGGTAGACTTGACATCCATTTGATATACCTTGAAGTCTTTGAAGGCAGCATATGCAAGAAATAATCTGACTACTTCAATTCTTGCTACCGGAGCAAAGGTTTCTTCAAAATCAATTCCTTCTATTTGAGAGTAGCCTTTGCAGACCAATCTAGCTTTGTTTCTGATTACTTCACCAACCTCATTTAGTTTGTTTCGGAAGACCCATTTGGTTCCAATCACATTCTTGTTTCTAGGTCTGGGAACAAGATCCCAAGTGTGATTTTTCTCAATTTGCATCAACTCTTCCTCCATTGCTTTGGTCCAGTTTTCATCATTGCAAGCTTCATTTATTGTCTTAGGTTCAATCTTTGAAATCAGACAGTATTCATTTGAATTTTGAGCAATTCTCCTCCTTGTTTGTACCCCTTTTCTTTTGTTACCTATGATCTAATCTTTAGAGTGATTTAAAATTACATACCTTAGAACTTTGGGAGTCTCTTGCACTATTGTTTCTTGATCAGGTTCATTCAGACAAACCTCTTCTTCCTGATTTATTGGATCAGTCTGAATCTGACTTTCAGGAAGGGATTGAGATCCTTGAATTAGAGCACCATCCTGATCATCTTCATCATATTCATAAAACCTTGAGGGCTTCTCAATTCCTTCATCAACCTTCACATTTGTTCTTTCTATCATCTTTTTCAGTCTCTTATTGTAACACCAGTATGCTTTGCTTTGAGTGGAGTAACCCAAGAAAATTTGTTCATCACTTCTAGCATCAAACTTTCCTAGATCTTCATCTCTTTTGATGTAACACTTGCTACCAAATACTCTGAAATATCTCACAGTAGGAGTTATACCAAACCAAAGTTCATAAGGAGTCTTACCGATATTGTTTCTGATTTGAACTTGGTTAAGAGTGTAGACTGCAGTGCTGACAACTTCTCTCCAAAACATCTGAGGAACATTTGCTTCCATCATCATTATCCTGGAAGCTTCCTGGATGGTTTGGTTCTTTCTCTCAACTACTCCATTCTACTGTGGAGTCCTAGGAGCAGACAACTGTCTCTTTATGCCATGCTTCTCACAAAAGCCTATGAATTCACCGGATGTGAATTCACCACCTCTATCAGACCTTAGACACTTCAATTTTAATCTGGTTTGATTCTCTACCATAGCCTTGAAGATTTCAAACTTCTCAAAGGCTTCTGATTTCTCTTTCAGAAAGGTAACCCACATAATCTAGGAATGATCATCAATCAGCAACATGAAATATCTATCACCTTGCATACTCTTGATTCTTGTTGGACCACATAGATTAGTATGAACTAATTCCAATAATCCGGTAGAGGACTGATCTTTGCTTTTGAAAGAGACTGCTCTGTTTACCTAGTTGACATTCTTTGCACAAACTATTTATAGGTTTCACCAATTTTGGAAGATCTCTTACAACCTGAATATTGCTTATCTTGATGATTTTATCAAAATTTACATGACACATCCTTCTATTACTCTGATCAACTTGAACAAACAAACAACTTTTATTTGAACCAACCAGATGGAAGATATTACCTTTTGTTTGAGTACCAGATGCAATCTCAGTTCTGGAGCTTTCAAAGATCCTGCATCTTCCATTTTTGAACCAGAGATCATAACCTTTGTCTACTAACTATCCAACACTGAGAAGATTGTGCTTCAATTCTTCAACATACAGTACATTACCAGTTTTGCTCTTTCCATCAAAAGAAATGGTTCCCCTACCTCTGATTCTACCTGCAGAATTGTCACCAAACTTTACCATTCCTCTTTCATACCTTTCTAAATCTAAGAACTTGTTCTTGTCACCTGTCATGTGGTGAGAGCATCCACTGTCAATAACCCAATCATCCTTTTCTTCAACTTGGGCAGCCAAAGCTCTTTCTACAACCTTATGATTGACAGATTCAGAGGATATTGGTTCTTCTTCCTTGATGGCAATAAACACCCATTCATTTCTGGATTTGTCTCCTATCTCTGATTCATCATCTGTTACTCCTTCATTATCAGCTTCTTCATGAACATAATAACAGCTCTTTTGGAACCTTTGTTTGTTGGAGTTTGACCTCGCAGATCTTTCTAGACATCTTGAAGCAAAATGACCAATCTTATTGCAGTTGAAGCACTTAAAGGGTAACTTTCCTTCATACTTACTGGATCCTCTTGGCAATCTCTTTGCAATGAGGGCTTTAAGATGAGCTATTTTTGCTTCTTCCTCTTCCATGTCTTTCCTTGCTTGATCATACCATGACAGCTTCCTTGAAGAGTTTTCTCCCGGATCAAATCTCTGTTTGCCTTTCACATAGGCACTAGCTTTGAATGCAGATTCAGTCTTGGGGGGATCATCTCCAAACTCTGTCATTTCAAATGCAGCCAGTTTGCCAGCCAATTGCTCTCTTGTGACAGTTGCATGGGCTTTGAATTCATCAATGGCAGCAACCTTGATCTTGTAGGCAGTAGGAAGGGATCTGAGAATCTTGCAAATAATTTCATTTTCATCTAGACCTCCACCAGAATTCCTGATTCCACATACCAGCTCATTCACTCTTGGCATAAAGGTGGTGATATTTTCATCATCTCTCATCTTCAATCTTTCAAATTTCCCTTTTAGACTTTGCAACCTTGCACTCTTTACAAACTCATCTCCTTCATGCAGAAGTTCTAGTTTAACTGAGATTTCATATGCAGTTGGTAGGTCAACGACATTTGAGAGAGCTCTAAATCATTCAATGCGCTTAGAAGAGCTTCCTTGGTCCGCAAATTATTTTCAGCATCTGTGATTTCATTCAGAGTTGTTGGACCACCCTTTGGAGGTACATATGGTTTTGAGACCATGGCCAAGTATGCTTTTCTCATACACTCTAATAGGTTGTCGCTATACCTCATCATTTAATCTATTTTCAGATGTCAAAGAACCAAGGCTATGTCTATGGCTGTTTGCAACTAGGGATTCTAAGTGACCAGTTTATAGCTAATCCTAATGCTCAAAAGAATGACTAATCTATCTACTTGTTGGATAAATGGAATGAATGCTTGTAAAATAGAAGAAAATAGGAAATGTACTCAAAGCAAAGAAAAAATAACATGTATCTATCTATTAAAACAACAAACACCTTTATAAAAGAAAACTTGAAACAATAAAACAGAGATACTAGCCTCCTGCCTGATTGGTGAGAGTGGGCCCTTGCTCCGCACCTTTGAGGCTGAAGGCTATTGCAAAAAATCAGCACAAAGGATGATCTATACTAAATTCAGTCCAATTCATTCATTTCTATATTCATGAAAATGTATGGCTATAGTAGAACTGAAATCTCCAAAAAATTAGAATAATTTTATCATTGTTGTTCTATTACTATTTCTGAAAGTATATATAAAAAGAGTGATGATATATCACTAAACTTATCTATCAGTCTTTCTAGGAGATGACACCATCTCTAATTTGTACTTAACTATCTAACTTATGAAAGATCACCATGCAAGAAAGGTAGACTTGAGTGAAACAGAAGTCCACTCAGAGGTCTAAGTTTAGGTCTTAATACACTTGGGCATCAAAGCCCTGAAAATAAGAATATTGGATTAGTTCAATTCGTAACTCATGCAAAATCTTTGGAAAGATAAAACTTTAGCAGTTTAACTGATAGTTGACCCTTCACCACTCAGGTGATGATTTGAGTGAAGTGAGGGGGGTATTAGGATTACTGCTGAAGTGTCTGGGCAGCAGCTGTATCTAGAACATGCCCCATTCTCAGGAGGCGCCGGAGATAGCTGTTCCTATCTACAGCTCTGGAGATATTTCAGACACTTGCAGAGCTCTGGAGAGTCATTCCCCATATCTTCAAAACCCCAGGTGTCACTGTTCTTTGTTATGGTCTCTGAAGATCATTGAAGATGATCTCCGAAGATGCACAAAATCATTGTTTCTGACATTTACACCTGCTGATTCAAAAAGGAAAGAGAAATTCTGCATTTTTCCATTAATCCCATGCACATTAGTCATCTAATTAGAAATTCTAATCTCAAGTAATCTATCTTAATTAATCACAAAATAGAACAATCTTGCTAACTTATTTGAGTGCAGACACAAGCAAGATGAACTGAATAGGGGAAAAAGAGAGGCAAAAAGGGGTGTATTTTATGAGTGCAATTTGACACTCATCACACTCCAAGTGACATTTCATGCGACCTTTCCAGAGAGTGAAGTTGGTTCCATTGAACTTCAGACTATCCTTCTTGTATGACGACATCCTGGATCTCCTCAAGAGGTTAGCTCCTTTTAGAGGAACTTGGCTCTAATACCAATTGTTAGATCTAGGGCACACAACTGTGAGGGGGGGTGAATTAGTTGTACAAAAACTTGCTTCTAATTCAAACACTTGATTCTTCTTTGTTAGTTAATAGCATATCAGTTAACCATTCATGAAAGCATAACATAGGAGCAGATAAACATCAACACATTGGACACCAAGATTTTGACATGGAAAACTCAGTTAAGGGAAAAACCACGGGGTGATTAACCCAAGGATTATTCTCTGTTAGAAGACTAAGAAAAATGAATGGCACATGCCAATTAGGGCTCACTACCTGAGCACACTGCTCACAAAGAGGCACACTACCTACAAGAGACACACTGCCTATGAAGTGATAAGAATCACAAACTTGAACTAGAGATTGACATCTTTACCATGTTTGGATCAGTTCCATTTAAGCCCGAGATGCTTCTGCTTTGCCCTTCGTTCTTTCGCTATGCCACACTCATCTACTCCACACACACTTTGAAATGAACTCTCAAACCTTTATTTATATGAGGCATCGACTTAGGAACAATCATCTAAGTTAGCAATCATCCACAAGAACATTCACAAGTCAGCAATCATCCATAAGAACTTTCGCAAGATGAATAACTCATCCGGTCGGCCAATCTGAACAAGAATATCTTCATCTGGAAGAATATCTTCAATTCTAAGCTCTAACACTAATGCGGACTGACAACACAACCTCAACATAATCCAAGAACCTTCACAAGCTTGCCTGAATGACCAGGTACATCCGCACTTCCTCTACTCACAGGAATCTCTTCTCCTCTTCATCCGGAACTTCAAGAACACAGTCTGTTGCGATTGTCAAACTGAAAAAGGTTCTTCTAGACCTCCAAACTTTGTACAAATTGAGATGACACATCACAAGGACATCCTAAACACTCCTTCCAATCCACAGAGTCTAACAATGCTCCTCCGTATCTCACCAAACCTTTTTGTAACACTCTGTCACTCCGGAACAGCTCCCGGAACCAGTTCTACTTGACCAATCACAACTTTTTCATATCTTCATGCAGACCTCTGAAATCTTAACTGGATCATCTCAAGACTCATATCTACAAACCCTTTAATCCGCATCCTCTGATCCTCATCCTATTGAGTACATTTGCCTTCTTCTTATCACTGTTCTTCACTGTTCCTGATTGAGACTAATTTTCTCAATATCCTCAACACACAGCTCATCCAAACCTTCTTACCAATGCAATATGAGTATGTTGACATCAATGACAACACTAGTTAACCTCATACTTGCAACAGAGTCTATTCAGAACCAAATGTAAATTAGGAGGTAAGTGTTGTAAAGTTGTGATTGATAGTGGTAGTTCAGATAACCTAGTTTCAGAGGAGATGGTGACTAAGTTGAAGTTAGAAAAAATGAAACACCTTAAGCCCTATCAGATAGCATGGATTCAGGATGATCATAAGGTACTAGTGAGTGAACAATGTTTGGTGAAATTTCATATTGGATCTTATCATGATGAAGTCTTGTGTGATATTACACCTATGGATGTTTGTCATATCTTGTTGGGTAGACCTTGGCAGTATGATAGAAAAGCTATACATAATGGGAGAAAGAATACATACACTATAATAGAAAAAGGAAAGAGAATTACTTTGATTCCTTTAAAAGATGATCCTAAGAGTGAAGTATGTGGGAATGCTAGAATCTATTTGGTAGATGGAAGGAAATTTCTGGATGGTTTGAGACATGAGAATATGTGCTATGCCTTGATTCCTAAGAAGCCTAAAACACTGAAGGAGGAGACTGAAGAATCACAACCAGAGGAAATAAAGGAGTTACTAATAGAGTATGAAGATAGCATATCAGATAATGTACTTGAAGTATGACCACCTATAAGGAGTATCAATAATCACATGGATCTTATACCGAGAGCAAGTTTGCCTAACAAAGTAGCACATAGAATGACACTGATAGAGAATGAAGAATTGGATAGATAGATACAAGAGTTATTGAGGAAAGGTTTGATCAAAGAAAGTTTGAGTTCTTCTGTAGTACCTGCAGTGCTTGCACCTAAGAAGGATAGAGAATGGAGAATGTGTATTGACTCTAGAGCAATAAACAAGATCATAGTTAAGTATAGATTTCCTTTACCTAGGATGGATGATATCATGGATTGTTTGAGTGGAGCAAGATATTTCACAAAGATAGATTTGAAGAGTGGATACCATCAAATCAGAATCAAAGATGGAGATGAATGGAAGACTACTTTTAAGACAAATGAAGGATTGTATAAGTGGTTAGTGATGCCTTTTGGATTGACAAATGCACCGAGTACTTTCATGAGATTGATGAATGAAGTCTTCAAGAAATTTTTGGGTAAGTTTGTGATTGTGTACTTGGATGATATCCTAATTTTTAGTAAGACAAAACAGGAACATTTGTGGCATATTAGACAAGCTTTGCAGAGACTAACGGAAGAGAAATTGCTCATAAACATAAGAAAAAGTGTAGTTTCATGAAAGAGGAGTTGGTATATTTGGGATTTGTGATTTATGTAGAAGGATTGAAGATAGACCCTAAGAAAGTGAAAGTAATTGTTGAATGGCCTACACTGGAGAGCATTGGAGAAGTTAGATCATTTCATGGATTGGCTAGTTTCTACCAGAAGTTCATCAAAAATTTTAGTTCAATTTGTAATCCTATGACAGAGACAATAAGGGGTGACAGAAAAGATTTCAAATAGACATCAGGAGCAGATAAAAGTTTTGAGTTGTTGAAGAAGAAAGTGACAAAGCAACCTATTTTGGCATTACTAGATTTCAATAAGGTATTTCAAATTGATTGAGATGCAAGTGGAAATGCAATTGGAGCAATATTATGTCAAGAAGGTAGACCTATAACATATTTTAGTGAGAAGTTGAATGATGCAAGGAGAAGATATTCAATTTATGATTAGGAGTTCTATGCCATAATTCAAGCCTTGAAGAAATGGAGACATTACTTATTGCCTGACGAGTTTGTATTGCATACAGATCATCAAGATTTGTAGTATTTGAATAGTCAAGGTAAGTTGAATCAGAGAGATATGAGATGGGTAGAGTTCATGCAAAGTTATACTTTTGTGTTGAAGCGTAGGAGTGGTAAATCAAACAAAGTTGCTGATGCATTGAGCAGTAGAAGAACCTTGTTGACAGAGATGAGAGTTGAAGTGTTGGGTTTTGATGAATTGAAGAATATATATGAGGGAGACACTAATTTTGTAGAACCTTGGAAAGCATGTAAGGAACCTATTGTGACAGATAGGAGTAAGTGGTTGGACTATTTCATTTAGGAAAATATGTTGTTTAAAGGAAGTCAGTTGTGGGTACCTAGAAGTTCAATCAGGGATATTTTGATCAAGGAGAAACATAGTGGTGGATTAGCAGGACATTTTGGCATTGATAAGACAATAGCTTTGGTAAGTTAAAACTATTTTTGGCCTTAGATACATAAGGATGTTTGAAGATTTGTGCAAGGTTGTAGAGTTTGTCAAGTTACAAAAGGGAGTAGTCAGAACATTGGATTGTATAAACCTTTGACAGTATGGGAGAGACCTTGCGAAGACATAAGCATGGATTTTGTAATGGGATTATCGAAGATACAGAGAGGACATGATTCAATATTTGTAGTGGTGGACAAATTTTCAAAGATGGCTCATTTCATATGTTTGTAAGAAGACAACTGATGTAGTGCATGTAGCTAACCTATTTTTCAAGGAGATTATGAGATTGCATGGATTACCTAAGAGTATAGTTTTAAACAGAGGTACAAAGTTTGTTGGATATTTTTGGAGGACACTTTGGAAGAAGATGAAAACGGATTTGAAGTTCGGTTCAACTTTTCATCCGTAGACAGATGGACAGACAGAGGTAGTGAATAGGAGTTTGGGAAACTTGTTGAGGTGTTTGGTTGGAGAGAAGACAAATAATTAGGATTTGATTCTTTCACAAGCAGAGTTTGCATACAACAGTTTAGTAAACAAGAGTACTGGAAGAACACCTTTTGAGATTGTTACCGAAGTGAATCCTAGAGGAGTTGCAGAATTGAGAGATATCAGTATAGAGAAAAAGAGAAGTGCAGAAGTAGAAGAATTTGCAGATCATATGAAAACAGTACATAATTAGGTGAAGAAGCATTTGGAGGATATGAAAAGTAAGTATAAGGAAAAAGATGATGAGAAGAGAATACATAAGGAATTTGAAGTTGGAGATGAAGTGATGGTATATCTGGGAAAATAAAGATTTCTAGTTGGGACATATAACAAGTTGAAGATGAAGAAGTTTGGACCTTGTAAGATACTCAGGAATTTTGATTCAAGAAATGCATATGAAGTGGAGTTATTGGAGACATTGGGTATATCACCTATTTTCAACATTGCAGACCTTTATTAGTATCATGATGCAGAGTTCAGTGACAACATGGAAGAAGACTTGCAGAAGCAGTTACCACAACTGGCACTGGAGTAGATAGAAGACATTTTGGATAGTAGAGTTGGATGCAACACTAGAGGAAGACAATACAAGAAATATCTTGTGAAGTGGAAAGGCAGACCAAAAGAAGATTCATCTTGGATTTCTCAGGCTGAGGTGGACCATCTTGGTTCTCCCCTAGCCCCAACAAAGTGAGGGACTCACTTTTTAAATATCCCCAGATGTCTGATGCAGGAGCATCCTTGGTTCAAGAACAATCTTACATCAACCAAAAATATTTGTATTTCAGTTTGTTTCATTTTCTAGCTCAGTTCAGGTAGTTCAGTCAGAAGCAGTTTTAGCTTTTGGTCTGGTTTTGGCATTTCACATCTTGCAGATCTGGACTAGCATCTACATTCATTCATCTACATCATATCAACAACTCAGAGCATTTGGATCAGTTACCAGAAAGATATCGCTATCAGAAGATCGACTAATTTCTCAGAGCAGAGCATCCTGGTAGTCTTAGACAAATCAGCTAAAAGAGAAGGCTTGTGGATCATTCCTTGACTTGTGAATCCTAATAACACATCATTCAATGACCCTTGGTTCATGGCCAACCCTTCCCAGAGGTCCAAGCATTATTCCATTCATTTATGGGTGTGTTCTATTCATTTAGGTCTGACCTATTTGCGTACACACGTTACAACTCTTTATAGGAGTTTGAGATCTTCCTTGGCCAATGCAGAGGAATTTGTTGATCTAGAAATGATATATATTGATGTAATATATCCTTAGGAAAGTAGTTTAGAAGTTATCAATAAGTTCATGGTTTAAGTTTTATGCGATGGAGCTTCAAAGCTTTATCTTGCGCATGCATGTAATCAGGTCTTTAAGCCCTAATTGTAAGCCTGCATGTTGTTGGCTAGACTATATTTGATTCTATGATATATTGAATGACTGAATCTACATTTTCTTCATTTATTTGAGTTGTTTCTATTGTGTTTACTCTAGCTGCACGGTCTGGATAGTTCATTCTGTGAACCCTCCTACCGTGACTGTACCAGGTTGTATTTTGTTGGTCTCTATTCATCTTCTTCAAGAGAAATTTTTAGATTCAATTTGGTCAAGTCAAGGGAATCACTATATAGAAGAGCATAATGGGTATCTATAGTTTCAATTTGGTGAAGTTTGGAGTAATTGGGTGAAGTTTAGAGCATTTTGGCAAAACCCAAGGTTTGGAAACCCCTCATTTCACTAAAATAAATTGGCTATCTTTTATTTGTAGAAAACTTCTACGTTTGTAAACTTCACATTTCACCAAAAAATGAGTTTGAAGGTTCCTATATGCACTGATTCACCAAAAGAAGTCCAAGTTTTAGTTTGAAGATTTGTAAAGACTAAAAACAAGGTTTGAAGTTTCACCAAAGCTCTGAAAAGGTAGTGAAGTAAAGGTTCACCGAATCTCTAATTCACCGAAACACTTAAAGAAGGAAGAGTTCATAAGTTTAAAATTTCTTCTAATCATCTATTTACCAAAAACTTTTCTCTTTCGATAAAAGTTCAAGTTCTTGAATTCCTCTAGAAGCTAAAAGGTATTTATTTCAGTGAAGTTATAAGTTCTTGAACTCCTCTAGAAGCCAAAAGGTGTTTGTTTTGGTGAAGTTGTAAGTTTTCAAACTCCTCTTGAAGCTGAAAGGTGTTTTTCAGTGAAGTTCTAACTTCTCAAAGTGACAAAAATGTTGACAAAGAGCTTGTAGGTTCAAATATTTATCAATTTTCCAAAAGGCATCATAAAGTGAAGTTCATAAGTTCTCAGAATCAGATTGATAATGATGAAATTAAAAGGTGAGCGGGAGATGGCCGAGGAAGGCTTTGGCGAAGGGTTTGCAGCCCGCGGCCTATGAGGCCATGGTTGCATGCCACTTTTCTCCTCTGCATGTGCTTTAGGGTGCTTGATCGATGGTGTTTGCTTGCTGCAGCATGGGGTGGGGTCTTTTTTTTTGAGTGGGGGGTCTTCATCTTTCTTTTTATATGCCTGGTTTTATTTCTTCAGCTTGGTGCTGTGCGCTGATTTGGACCTATGTAGCCTTGATGTGGGGAGTTGAGGCTTTTGTCCACTTATTCTTGGAATTTGTCTTTTCTTTGGGAGCGAGTTTCTAGCCTCCGTTTTGCCTACAGGTAGTTGTTAAGGCTGTGTGTTGGTTTGGGTGTTGGGTGTGGAGGAATGGCAGGGGTTTCTAAAAGCTTGGCATCGGCAGGTGTGCAGTGGTCTCAGGGTTTGCCTATGGACTCCTCATTTGTGGGTGAGCCTTCTAAACTCAAGAAAGTGAATGGCTATTTTCCACAGAGTCTTGATCATCTGGTACTGGTTATCTGTCCTGAATCGTTACAAGAGGACATATCTTACTGGAGCCATCATGTTCTAATTTGTAAGTTCCTGGGTATTTGTATCCCTCTCTCGGCCTTGGAGGCCTGGATTCACCGATCCTAGCAGGTTGAGGGGGATTTTGATATTCTGGTGGCGGCAAATGGCTACTTCATGGTTGATTTTTCTTGTATTTTGGACCGTAATCACATTTTTGAGGGAGGGCCATATTTTTACAATCATGTTGGTTTGTTCATGAAGCCCTGGCATGGAGGTTTTAACGTGGCAAAGGATATGCCTACTCGGGTTCCTGTGTGGGTCCGTTTGCCATGGCTACCACTGGAGTTTTGGAAGGAGGATATTTTGCTCCAGATTGCTACTCTACTGGGGAAGCTGGATGCCATCGCTCAGAATACTCTGGATAAAAAGGTGTTTTCCTATGCTCGTATTTGTGTTGAAATTGACCTAAACAATCCATTGCTGGATTCTTTGGAAATTTGTCTTGGCTCTGCTTCGTGGATTCAACAGCTAGACTATGAATTCCTTCCTTTTCAATGTCACTTCTGTCATGAGTATGGGCACCTTCAGCGCCAATGTCCTTGGGCACCCAAAGCTATAGGGGTTTCTTCTCCTCCTTCATCAGAGCCTTCGATGGAGAAGGGGGATAAAGGCATGTCACTTATGGCTGAGGGTGGGACTGATAAGGATGGCTTCATTCCTGTTAAGCTGAGGGCTAAAGGTAGGGGACAGAAGCGAGCCTTCAAAGATAGACATAGTGATCAGGTACCCAATCGTTTTGAGGTCTTGGCTCATTAAGCCTTGGAAGAGGGGATTCCTGTTGAGTCTCCTTTTGGGGCCACTGGTATGGATACAAGGCTAGAGAAGGCGATTGTTGTTAAGGATTTTTTCTGGCTTTGGATCAAGAGAATTCTGGGCCTCCTAGTGCCTCTGCAGATCCGCAGGATGACATTGTTTTAGCTAATTTATCTAGGGAGATGTTGCCTGCTAGTAAAGGGCAGGGATCATCTCATGTTCTGGGGGTGTTGCAATGCCCTCTTAAGAGGGGTCATCTGAAGACTTCCTCTAAAGCTGGCCATAAAAAGGATGTGGACAAGATTAAATCCACTGGGGATTTGTTGGTAGAATCTGGGTCAGTTAAGACCATTGATACCCTTTTCTCTCCACCTTCCTCATGATTATTCTTTCATGGAATGCAAGGGGGTTGAATAGCACGCCCCATCAAAAGGCTATTCAGGATTTCATTGCGGTTCATTCTCCAGACTTCTTTTGCGTCCAGGAGACTAAGCTTCAGGTGGACTCCATGGTTCATTCTGCTCCTCGTATTTGGGCTTCTAGTCATTGTCAGCATATTGGTTCTAAGGGAAACTCTGGAGGTTTGGCTTTTTTCTGGGATCTGCGTAAGGTTGTTCCTCGCTCGTGGATCTCTAGCCATTCCTCTATTTCTATGGTGGCTTCAGTCTTGGAGTCTGGTGAGACTATTCTGGTCAGTAATGTTTATGCTCCAACTGACATTCATGGTAAAATCTAGCTATGGGCCCACATCAGGTTTGTTAGGTCTTGTGAGCCTTTTCCTCCTTGGATCTTAGCTAGTGATTTCAATTTTGTGTTGTGTTTGGAGGAGAAAAGAGGGGGACTGCCTAGGCTTGGTCCTGCTTCAGATCTTTTTCAGGCAAATGTGGATTCTCTTTCTTTTGTTGATATTAAACCCACTAATGGTATTTTCACTTGGAATAATAGACAGAGTGGTCCAGAAGCGATCTCCAAGCAGCTTGACAGATTTCATGTTTCTAGTTTTTGGGTGGGCGGTTGCATGGTCACTTGCTCTGAGATTCTTGATTGGTGTGGCTCTGATCATTGGCCAATTAAGTTTTTTGCTTCTTTTCCTTCTCCAAAGAATCCTCCTTTCAAATTTTAGCTTATGTGGCTTCGGGATCTATCCTTATATGACCTGGTTGCCCAGTGGTGGCGGGATGGGACCCCTGCATATGGTACAACTATGTATTGTCTTGTTAAGAAGCTGCAATTTATCAAGTATCATCTTAAGCGATGGAATAGGTCATGTTTTGGCAATCTTTGGGCCAAGAAAAGGGAAGCATAGGATCATCTTACTATTATTACTCGTCAAATTAGAGATTTGGGTTTTTCAGAGGCTCTGGGACATGTTGAGTCCCAGGCTCTGAAATTGGTGGAGGAATGGGAGCTCCGTGAGGAGATTTTCTGGAAACAAAAGGCAAGGATTGATTGGCTTCAGGATGGTGACAAGAATACTGCTTTCTTCCATCATTCTGTGCAAGCTTGTCAAAATAAGTGTTTTATTTCTTCTCTTGTTAATTCGGAGGGTCTTTCAGTTTTCTCGCAACAGGCATTGTCTAGAGAGGCCCATCAGTTTTACTCTGCTCTTTTTACTGAAGACTCACCTCCTACTGAGGCTAATGAGAATATGATTCTTGCTTGCATTCCGTCTTTGATCTCTAATGATTTGAATGCTTCTCTTACTCATCCAATTTCCTTGTCTGAAGTTGAGGATGTTGTGTTTGGGATGAATAAGGGGAAAGCTCCTGGCCCTGATGGTTTTCCAGTTGAATTCTTCCAGGAGTTTTGGGATATTCTGAAGCTAGATTTGTTGGAGGTTGTTTGGGAGTCTCTCCATAGTAAGCAGATGCTCTGGGCCCTGAATGCTACTTTTCTAGCCCTCATTCCTAAAAAAGAAGGTGCTAACAGGCTTGAATTCTTTAGACCTATTGCACTCTGTAATGTGGTGTAGAAGATTATTACGAAATTGATGGCTGAGAGGCTTAAACAGTGCCTTCCCATTGTCATTTTTGAGGAGCAAGGTGGCTTTGTGGTAGGCAGGCAAATTCTAGATGGGGTGGTTGTTTCCTTTGAGGTCATTCATTCCATGATGACTTCTTCAGAACGGTCTATGTTCATCAAGTTGGATATGGCCAAAGCTTATGACAGAGTTAAATGGAGCTCTCTTTACAAGATTATGTTAGCCTTTGGTTTTTCTTCAGATTGGGTGAGTTGGACTTTGAGTTGTGTGACTTCCTCCTCTTTTTCGGTTATTGTGAATGGTGAACCCTCAGAGCCTTTTGGTGCTTCTAGGGGCCTTCATTAGGGGGACCCGCTCTCTCCTTATCTGTTTATCATTATGGTAGAGGGTCTGAGTTAGTTTCTTAAATGTAAGGTTTCCCAAGGCTTGATTCATGGTTGGTAGTGGGGCCTGGGTCTGCCAATGACTTCCCATCTCTAGTTTGTGGATGATACTTCTCTTATGGGGTTGGTTCGTATTCGTGAAGCTGAAGTATTTAGGCAAGCTTTGGATATCTACCTTGCTACTTTGGGCCAAAAAGTCAATGAGCAAAAGTCTTCTATTTTCTTTTTTAATACGCCTTAGGCTATCCAACGGCAGATTGCAGCTATTTTGCAGTTTCAAATTGGGTCTCTTCCCTGTGTCTATTTGGGTATTCCTCTGGCTATTGGGCGTCAGCCTAGATCCTCCTGGTAGATGTTACTTGACAAGCTGAGGCGGAAGGTGACTCATTGGACTCATAGGTGGTTATCTATAGCTGCTAGAGTGACTCTTCTCAAGTCGGTTATCTAGGCCCTTCCTATCTACAGATGCTTTGTTCAAGTGGCCCCTATGTATTTCCTTAAGGAATTTGATGCCCTCTCTCGGCAATTCCTTTGGAGTTGGAACTTACTGTCTTCTAAGTGGAGACTTGTTAAGTAGGATTCTATGTGTAGACCAAAGCAGGGGGGTGGTCTGGGTTTACGCTTAGCTATTTTGAATGGCCAAGTTCTTGCTGCTAAGCTTTACTGGCATTGGTGTACCAATCAGCATCAGTTATGGGCCCATATTCTCACCCATAAATATCTTAGGGGTGTTGCTTCTTGTGATGTCCCACGCTATCCTCTGGCGGGGAGTGGTTCTATGATTTGGCATACTTTAAAAGCTGGGGCTCAGCTGATTAAGCATGCACTTTTTTGGATTTGCCATTCGGGATCACATGCCCTTTTTTGGTTAGACTCTTGGGATGGCCACCCTCCTATTCTCTCTTCTCTTCCTCATCTCCAGTCTCTTTCTGAGGATTTCATTGTGGTTGGATGGGATACCATTGAGCATTATAAGTCTACACAACATTATGGTTTGGCTGTTAGCTTTCATTGGAAGCTTCCCTCTGAGTGGCCGCCTGGGGGGGCTGAGGAGGATAGGTGTGAGCTTGCCCAGCTTTTGGGTTCCTGTGCCTGTAATTCTTTGAAGGGACCCGATGTCTTGGCTTGGGATGGTCCTGATTTATCCAGGAAGTACTCTGTGTCTACTAGTTATAAGCAGCTTGGTAGGCAGTTGTTTGGGACTATTGAGGTCCCTTGGTGGAAGCATGTCTGGCACAAGTTATTGTGGCCCAAGTGCAATTTTTTCTTATGGCTAGTTGCTCAAAACCACTGCCTTACTTGGGACAATTTGTGTAAGCATGGATTCCAAGGCCCTTTTATGTGTGTTTTGTGTCATAACTATGAGGAGATTGTCTCTCATCTCTTCTTCCAATGTTCCTATGCTAGGGAGATTTGCCATTTTTGGTGGAGGGTGTGGAATATGCCTTATTGGCATGTTTCCTCCTTGGTTGAGTTTGTGGATTGGTGGGGCAAGGCCTCGGTTTCTACTTCCTTTCTGCAGGCTGCTTGGGCTATTGGCCCTTCCTTTATTATGTGGAACCTTTGGCTGGAGCGGAATCGTCATATTTTTTAGGAGGTGATGTTGGTGGCCCCTCACTTGTGGTGGAAAATTCTGCATTCTTTGGGGGAAACTGTTGCGGCTAAGTGTGATCTTATGGCATTAGTGGACCCTTGTGATGTTGGTTGTTGTCACCATCTTCATCTTCCACCTCTGCAATGTCAGCTCATGCGCTACAAATGTAGACATCCTACCCTGAAGGTGAATAGGGAGGGAAGATGGTCCCCTCCACCTCAGGGTACTCTAAAAATCAACACGGATGGCTCTTCTCGCACCAACCCTAGTCATGTTGGCATTGGTGGTGTTGGTTGGGATAGCTCTGGAGATGTTCAGTTTATCTTGTTTGTTTATAAGGGTCTTCATACTAATAATCTTATGGAGGCTCAGGCTATTTTAATGGCTGTGGAGCATGGAAGTCAATTGGGGTGGTGAAGGATCATATGTGAGTCTGATTCCCAGGTAGTGGTGAACTTGTTGAATAGGAGGCATTCAGATAATGTCATGTGGCATTTGGCTTTGATTATGGGTCAGATTCTTAACCTCTGTGATTTGTTGGAGTATGTTACTTTTGCTCATATTCCTAGAGAATGGAATACTGTTGCTGATTGTTTGGCTAAATGGGCTTCTAAACATATTCATGATTGGAATTTGATAGACCGAGGTCATTTACCCCTAGATCTATCTCAACATCTGGCTCACTTAGTGGAGCTAGATAGGGCTTTGTAATTTGCTTGCTTTGTTTTTCTTCTTGTTCTAATAAATTGTTACCCCTCTTTGGTTAAAAAAATAAGTTTGCAGAATCACTGAATTGCTAAAATGTTTTCTAAGGCCCAGTTCATGAGTTTTAAAGTTCATCAAATCATTGAATCTCTGAAAAGGCATTTGTAAAAATAGTTCAGGAAAGTTTGAAAGTTCAATAAAGTGTTGAATTACCAAAACATATGAATGGTTTAAACTCCAATGTTTGTGAGTGCCATTATTTGTAAATGGTTCAACTTCTTTTCAAACTGATGTATTAAAGGAACTAGATGTATTTTGTAAGGGTACTTGGCTAATGGTGAAGCAAATGTGAGGGAGATGACTATCTTAGGAAGTGGTAGGGATTTAAAGGAGAAGTAAGCCACCAAGAATGTTGTGAGATCACCATGTCCAAAAAGTGATGGAAGTGTCAAGGGGAACATAGGATTGGCGTTGAGTTTGTGATAAAGAAATGAACTTGTGAAAATTGTTGAATTCTATTTCCTATAGAATCTTGATGTAGGCAAATTGTTCCTGAAGAGTTTGTAGAAATATATGTTCATATAATACATTGAATAAAGTCGTTGATTCAAACTTTTCTATAAATGATTGTCTTTAAATTGTGTAAAGAATGGAGAATGGTATATTAAAGATGCAAGGTTGGGATGTCCAATAGGACCTCTCAACCTTGACTGTATCACTCAAGTGGAGCAATATCATACCCCATTCTTGGTCCACTTAGCAAAGAATCATCTGATAGCTATAAACCATCTAGTTTCTTAGATGCATTCTTTTTTTGTGTGTTTTCATCTCATGGGAATGACTCTTGACTTTAAAATGTCAATTCTAGAGAGCTGTTTGGAGTAGTATTTTTTATGGTGTCATTTTCCTTTGTCTCCTCATGTGCATGTATTTGTTCAAAAGGATAATTTTGAGGAGTCTAGGGGATGTTTTTGGGCATATTCCTTAGTTTTGAGAATGATTATTAGTTGATCTTCCTTCAGATGAGGATCTTACATCCTTATTGGCTTATTGATATATTTCTATTGTGTTTGAACTTGGTGTTGAACTATTGAATGTTCAGAAGGATTTTTTGTTTAGGGTTTTGGAAGTAAGGATCTACTTGTCATAGCTAGAGCACTCAATGGTGTTGGAAAAATGACATGGTGAGTGGTATTGTTTGAAAATCTTCTCTATATGGTCTGTTATTTCATTTTGGAAGGTTTAATTCATATGACATTGGAGTTGATATTTATATTAAGCTATTCTAATCACTATGTTTGTGGTCATTTACTATTATTGCACTACAATATTTTTAGTAATAATATGGGAGATCTTTAATCTCTATCTTTTATTACAAGGAGAACTTGGCAGATATGAGGTAATTAGGAATGAGAGAGTGAGTAGAAAATTATTGTAGGAAGTATGCTCTATTTTAGAATAGTTTGATTGCAATTTGCATATCATTATGTGTGTTCTTTGTTGTTAAACTAGTGAAGAAATCTTACAATGAAAACTTTTAAATAAGTATGTAAATTTTATCTAATTTTATTCATGCAACAATGGATTATCTATAAAATATTATGTAAGTGTTTAAAATCAACAATAAGAATATCAACAAACCATAAAGTTGAAACACATTTAACACCAAATGTGTGTCAGGGAGAAACTCCTTTAGGAAAAGCTCTACTATCAAAGAGAGGCTCAAGAACATATTAATATTAAAGAATAGAATATATATGAAACTCTCTAAGTCCCTTCAATATGATAGAATTCTATTAACACCTATTTACCTATTAAATAACATAATAAATCTATTATCTCATGCATCCAGTTTGTAGAGAAATGGGAGAGGAATACCACAAATGGTTTCCCAAAACAACGTATCATCAAACCATGGTAAAGTGCAAAACCACCCACATCCAAAATGAAGAGGCTCTTATGAGAATAGTAAATGTAATTGCTAATGAGCCATGAATAGAAAAATAACCTTTCTACTAATAATAGAGACTTAGAAATCCTCCATAATGGCTCATATCCCAATGTAGGCATCCAAAATTATCACCCAAATTATATAGGATCCACAAACAACTTGCAGTATTCTTTGCTACTCAATTCTTATGCGCAAGTTGAGAAATATGGTAAAAATAGCTTTGTAACTACCACTACCAACTCCACCTCCTATGTCGATGCCATTAAAACTAGTATTCCAAGTCAACAAAGAGAATAATAATAAAATAATAATATCTCTCAACAACATGGATGTCCAAGTACCCGTTCCAAGATTTTTGGAGAGGCATAAAATGATACATTAGGATTTCAATTAAAAATCACAATATTCTCAAATTCTTTGACACTTGATGGTTTTGATGACATGTGATAAACCCTTCATGTGAGTGTTGTTGGTTGATTTTTGTGTTGCATTGGTCATCACTAGATGAAGCATTTCACATGTACTAGGAGACTTAGGAGGTATATGTGTCCTTGTAGGACAAGTCTCATTAGATTGGGTGTAAGGAAAGATAAGTGTAGAATCACCTTCCTAATGCCAATTTGTAGAAGAGAAATTTAGAAAAAAATTTCAATTTCAATTACAGCTCATTCAAGGATGCACATTAATCAAAAATATAAAATAGACAATTCAAGAGACATACATAGATCAACACCAGAGTTATGTGGGAAAACCCTTATGGGAGAAAAAACCCACACACAAAGAAAAATCTTTTTTTATTATAGTAAAATATTGTTTACATAGAAAGTTACAGTCTTCTACTTTCAGATGTTAATTCACAGCATCAACTTCAGTGACAACATTTCTCTGATCAGCCTCTCACACACTACATTGAACAATTCTATGATTGTTATATATAGTTACAATGTTAACCTCTTCACATTCGGTTACCACTTAGAAACTCTTTGTTCTCTATATTCCATGCCAAACCAGAAACTAACTCAATTCCTATATAAAACAGTTACTAATCGATTAACTATCAGAGACACAAACCATCATGTAAACCGTAACTATCAACTACCTGTCAGGATTGTTGAAGAGACCCTAGATTAGATTCCTTCAAAGTCCTTGTGTTTCTTTGACAAGATATTCAAAATTTGCCAATACTTCATCGGTCACATCATACATCCTCCATCCAAACCAGGTCGTTCTCCCGCTTAGTCTGGTTGGCTCCCACCAAGGCACCCATGGGTTGGCAAGTTACACAATCGCCAATAGTGTACTCATGCATGACTTCTATCGGGCCGCACCGTGGAGCCTATAGGCTTGCAAAACATAGACACTTGTCATCCCCCCACACTATCATAGAGGTACAGACTGGCTCCTATCAACTACACCACGGGGGTGTGCGAAATACATTGTGTTAACATATCAAAGAGACTCCTTAGAGGCTCCCACTGATATCACCATATCTTGCTGATGCAACCAAAGCTCACAATGGTAGTGGGTTGTCGAAAGGACTACACATAGACTTCCACCAAAATGATCACCTCCTGCTGACATGGAGACTTAACACCAAAGCATGAAGGAATCAGTCCAAAGAGGAGACTATGAACAAGTCCTACTGAGAGAGAACAATCAGGCCAATGAGAGAATAACAAGGTAGTAATTTGAGGCACATTTTCCAACATGCTCCCACTTGACGAAGAACTTATTAGCTTCTTCCAATGCTTAAAGTTAATGAATGTTTGAAGTTAATGAATGTCATAGGCCCCAAGGCCCATCAAACTGGCACACCGTCTATACTTATCTGTCCTCACAAGCTTTGTCATCATATCAACAACACTTTCAAGAGTATCCACTTTTTGTAGATTGACCTTTCCATTTTCTGCCATATCATGAACAAAATGGTACTGAACATTGATATGTTTCATCTTGACATGGAAAGTTGGATTTTTTGCCAAACAAATGACACTCTGACTATCACAACAGATAGTAATCTACCCTGTATTAAACCCAATATCAGAACACAACCATCTAAGCCAAATGTCTTCCTTACAGGCATGAGTTGTTGTCATGTACTCAGCCTCGGTAGTGGACAAACCAACTACAGCCTGCTGCTTGCTTATCCAACTAACTGCACTACTAAACATTGTAAATACATATCCACTAGTGGATCTTATACTATCAATATCCCTTGCACAATCAGAATCCACATATCCATGAATGCTAACTGAACTCTTAGATCTAGTAGAGTTACCATGATAGCACAGGGCATACTCAATAATACCCTTTAAATATCTAAAAACTCTTTTCACAGCATCCTAATGTGGTCTCCTTGGATTTGCCATAAACTGACTAAGCACTCCCACTGCTTGGGCAATGTCTAGTCTTGTATAGACCATTGCATACATTAAAATTGCCAACTGCACTTGCATAAGGCACCCTGATCATGTCGACCATCTCAGTAGGAGATTTTGGACAATCTTCAATAGATAGCTTCGTTCCTTGCAACACTGGAACAACTAGCTGCTTGCAATATGTCATATTAAATCTCTCTAGGACATAATTAACATACTTGCTTTAGCTGAGCCAAAGTTTTCTATTTTCCCTATCCCTTCTAATTTCCATCCCCAGAATATACCTAGCTGTACCTAAATCTTTCATTTCAAACTGTGCTAACAACTGAGATTTTAATTTAGAAATCATACCCTTACCATTCCCGATGAATACCATATCATCCACATACAGGGCAATAATAAGTACATGACCATTTTGATTTTTATAATACACACAATGATCTAATTTTGATCTCACAAATCCTAGTGACAACACAAAAGTATCAAGCTTTTGGTACCACACAGAGATTTCTTTAACTTGCAAACCAGATTTTCTTTACCTTTTTCAACAAAGTGCTCAAGTTGGGACATATAAATTTCTTCTTCCAAATCTCCATGAAGAAATGCTATCTTCACATCCATCTGCTCAATCTCTAAGTCATAAGCTACTGCAAGTGACAAAAGAAATCTGATAGATGTCAGCTTAGCTATAGGAGAAAAAATTTATCCATAATCAATTCCCTCTACCTGGGAATACCCTGTCGTGACCTACCTTGCTTTATACTTTTCAACACTGCCATCCAGACCAATTTTCTTTTTAAATACCCATTTACAACCAACAGGCTTTCAACCATCAGGCAAGGGTACCAATTGCCCCTGGGTTTCATTCTTTTTCAATGATACCATTTCCTCATTCATGGCTTCAAACCAAGAATCTAAACTAGACATATTAATTGACTCTTGTACAGTCCTAGGCTCATCAGTGTTAGCAATTAAAGCATAGACACAACTAGAATACATCATAGAATATCCAAACTTTTCAAGTTTCTGCTTCTCTCATGTAGACCTCCTCAGAGGCTGAGGTTGAGGTTGTGGTTATTCTTTAGAACTTTTAGAACTTCTTGAGCTCTCCTCAGTTTCAAGTACACTAGGAATTCGTTGTTCTTCCTTCTATGGAGTAAGAAGGATTTTAACATCCTTTTTCTTTTTTGCTTCTTTCATCTCTGATTGCAGATCCACTGAAGAAGGTTTCAGCTCACGAAAGATTACACTTCTTCTATACAATACCTTATTAGTAACAAGATTCCAAAGCTTGTATCCCTTAACACCAATACCATAGCCAATAAAGATACATTTTACAACCTTGTTTTCCAATTAGATCTTTTTTCATTCGGCACATAAGCATATGCCTCATAGCCAAAGACTCTAATGTGTCTTAAAGAGGGCTTCTTACCAGACCATGCTTCCAAAGGTGTTTTGTCAACAAGTACTGAAAAGGGTGACCAATTAATTAAATAACATGTTGTAGCCATAGCCTTAGCCCAGGACTTCTGCTCTAGGCTAGTACTACTCGACATAGTTCTCGCCCTTTCCATCAGTATTTTGTTCAACCTTTCAGCAACTCCATTCTACTGCGGAGTATAAGGTGTAGTTTTATGCCTTTTAATCCCATGGTCTTTGCAGTACCTTCCAAAATCTACAGAACAAAATTCACCGCCATTATTCATTCCTGAGCATTTAATTTTTCTACTAGTCTAATTTTCTACCAAGGTTTTAAATTCCTTAAATCGACTGAACACTTCTGATTTACTTTTTAGAAAATACACAAATGCCCTTCTCGAATAATCATCAATAAATTAAACATAATATTTAGAATTTAATAATGAAGGAACATTCACTAGACCAAAAACATCAGAGTGAACATAATCCAGTATACCAGAAGATTTATGAGGACTAGAGTAAAAAGAAAGACAGTGTTGCTTTCCATAAATGCAATGTTCACAAAATTCAAACTCAATGTTACAATCAACAAGCTCTTCTACCAGGTTTTGTTTTTTAAGGATTTTAAGTCTTTTTCTCTAATGTGACTAAGTCTGTGATACCACAACATGGTTTCCTCTGCTGGGAGTTTCACCTCCAAGGAATTTGCACCTAGAGGAACAACATTTTCTTTCCCAGTGTTGGTACCTTTGTCTAATTTTGCAGAGATGCTGTTATAGTGAACAACATGTGTATCCAACCTGAATAGAGTGCCTATGCATATATCCTTGGCCAGCATCATTTAGCCTCTTGTCATTTTATAGCCACCATTCACAAAAGAAACTTGCACGCCAACATCATTTAGCTTACTAATAGAAAGCAAATTTTGAGCTAGACCTGGTATGTGCATTACATCATTGATTCCTTTTATTCTTCCATCATAAAACTTGATTTTGAATCTTCGATGACCAACAATTTCAAGTGAGAATCATCACCTAGATACACCCTTCCACCTTTGTATTCTTTATACTTTGAAAACCATTCTCTATGAGATGTCATGTGAAAGGATGCACTTGAATCAATCATCCAGACATCATCTGATGCCTATGTTGCCAAGGCTACAATGAAGGCATCTGCTTCATTATGAGAAGAGTCATCATCAGAGTTCTTCTTCTTCTTCTTTGTCTCCTCTTTGCATTCTTTCTGGATATGACCTTTTTACTGACAATTCTAGCATTTCACCTTGGAATTTTTACCAGGAGACTTTGATCTCCCCTCTAACTTGGATATAGACTTCTTGTCTTTCTTCTTTCCTTTCTTCTTTGATCTACCCCAAACAACAAGGGCCTCCTTGGCCATCTCAGAAGATTTCCTCTGTATTTCCTCTAAAAGTAGTGAAGCAACCACCTATTTTATCTAAAAAATAGTTGTTGTAATCCCAATAGCCATTACCAGGTGATACCATCTGTTAGACAATGAACAAATTAGGAGCATGCAACAATCCTCATCTTCAATCTTCACACCCACAGATGTCAACTGAGAAATGAGCATGTTAAATGCATTTAGGTGATTTGCAACAAACTCTGGACCTTCCTCCATTTTCAAAGAGTACAACTTCTTTCTCAGGAATAGCTTATTTACTAGAGATTTCCCTTGATAAATGTCACCAAGATTCTTCCACAAATATTTCACAGTCTTCTCTTCATGGATATTTAGGAGAACTATATCATCTAAACACAATCTAGTCAGACCATTGGCCTTCCAGTCCATTGTATCAGAATCATCTTGCGAGGTTGTTGTGGGTTTGGATGAGGACATTACATCCCATAACTCAGATCCATGAGCAAATCTTCCATTTTGAGTTTCCACAACTCAAAATTGCCACCGTTGAAATTCTCAATCTGTATTCTTCCGGATGTGCTTGCCATCTCAAATCTGCAATCAAGACAAATCAATTTCTCTGCAAAACTCCCACTCAACCAAATTAGCACAAAAAAATGACTCACCCACAAGGATAACACAATTGGCGAGGCTCTGATACCATTTGTAAGGAAAACTAAATGTGGAATCACCTTCCTAATTCCAATTTGTAGAAGAGAAATGTAGAAAAACTTTCAATTTCAATTACAGTTCATTCAAGGATGCACATTAATCATAAATACAGAATAGACAATTCAAGAGACATACATAGATCAACACCAAAGTTATGTGGGAAAACCCTGATGGGAGAAAAAACCCACACCAAGAAAAATCTCTTTGTATTATAGTAAAATATTGTTTACATACAAAGTTCAATTCTTCTACTTTCAGATGTTAATTCATAGCATCAACTTCAATGAAACAACATTTCTCTGATTAGCCTCTCACAAATTGCATTGAACAATTCTATGATTGTTATACACAGTTACAATGTAAACCTCTTCACATTCAGTTAGCACTTAGAAACTCTTCATTCTCTGTATTCCATGCCAAACCAGATATTGACAACTAATTCCTATAGCAAATGGTTACTAATTGATTAACTGTTGGAGACAAAAACTGTCAAGCAAACCAGAACTATCAACTATCCATCAGGACTATCAAAGAGACCCCAGACCGTCTCCCTTTGAAGTCCTTATGTTTCTTTGACAAGAGATTTAATCTTTTCTAATACTTCATCAGCCACATCATACATCCTCCATCCAATCCCCATTCTCCCGCTTAGTCTGGTCAGGTCTCACCAAGGCACCCGTGGGTTGGTGGGTTACACAGTTGCCAATAGCGCACTTGCGCATGACTTTTATTAGGCCCCACTGCAGAGCCTGTGATCTTGTGAAACACTGGCACTTTACATCCCCCTACACTATTGCAGAGGTACGGACTGGGTCCTACCAACTACACTGCGGAGCTACGTGAAATACACTATGTCAGCATATCAAAGAGGCTCCTTAGAGGCTCCCACCAATATCACCATATCTTGCTGATGTAGCCAAATCTCACAATGGTAGAGGGTTGTTGAAGGGACTACACATAGTCTTCCACCAAAATGATCACCTCTTGTCAACATGGAGACTTAACACCAAAACATGAAGGAATCGATCCAAAGAGGAGACTCTAAACAAGTCATACTGAGAGAGAACAATTAGGCTGATGAGAGAATAACAAGCCAGTAATTTGAGGCACATTTTCCAACATTGGGGTATTAAGGAGGTTTAGGTTTTTTGACATTCATGTGTTTTCTACTAAGGAACATAGTAACCTTGAGTAGTAAAATGGATATATTAGGGCATAAGTTGTAAAGTGGGCTAGAAAATGTTAAGAGTAGATGATCTATCAATGGTTGTGGTTAGTTGGATATGAGTAACTAGCTGTGGTCATTGTTCTATTTATAGTTGAGTATGTCATGTATAATCAATCATTTTTTGGATGAGAAATGGATTTTTGAGTTTGTGTTCTAGTAACGGGTTGAGGCTAGATATATCTGTGTAGCTATGTGATATTTAGTGTGTCATTTTGACCTGGGGATGACAAAGGATGAGATAGTTGTGGTTGAGATGGTGGTCACTTGGTGGATGTTGTAGATGCTTTGTTGAACTTGTGATCATAAAGGAGTTAGTTGGTACAACATGTTTATACCCTTGATGATAAATTCATGGTGTAATATATTTCCCTTTTTCTCTAGTAAGGTATATGACAAGTGGGATAATGTTGAGATTAGGTGTGTCACGCACCATGAAAGTACGAATGTTTAGATTATTTAATTTTTTTTAATTATATTATTTTATTATACCCACATGGAAAAGGGTGTCCATGAAATAGCCATTATGACATGCAGATTAATTAGTATGATGTGTGCTTGAGAGTTTGTAAAAGTTTCTATCATGCAAGATGTGTAAGAGCATCTATGGCATTGTAAGATGTGTAAGCGATTCTATGATGCATGTTAAATCATGTAAGGGGCAAGTTATAAAGTTGAATAGATATCTTCACCAGCTTATGGTGCAAGTTATGATGCATCATAGACCATCTTTGAGTGAAGATAATGAGTCTAAAATGGGTGTGGGTCATCATAATTATTACCATAGTATTTTGTGACCTTATTTGGGTCCATGGTAATATATTTTGGTTTTTTTTAGGCCCATATTAAGGGATTGAGATGGAGGTGTAGAAACCTAAAAATGTCTCGACCCTTTAACCATTTTCTGCATCATCCATATCCCTAATTTCCCCTTACATTAATTAATTAAATAAATTCATTATTATTTAATTAATTAACCCCACAACATCCCTAACCATCCTTGACCATCCATCATCAATTTACCCTTAGTCCTGAATTAATTTAATTAATTCAACACTATACCTTATAACTTCATCATATTTAATTAAATAAATATATTAAATATTTATTTGGTTAGTTTGTCCACTTCCCTAAACTTAATAAATTAGATAAATCATACTTATTTAATTAATCTACCCTATCTTACCACCTAAACCTAGTCTAGTTGATTAAATATCAATTATTTATTTTGTTGCCCTAGCCTACATGACCCTTAGACCAAAATTAATTAAATTAATCATTCTTTAATTAATTTTAACCCTCCATTAACCCATCCACTATTTTTTCCTAAGACACATTAATTAAATTAATCCCCTTGATTAACTTGGTCAAACCATCATTAATGCCTTCTCCCACAACCCATAAATTAAAAAACTATATTTTAATCCAAAGGGTCACATGACCCTTCCACCTCACCTTTCTATTTTCATGCTAATCTATTCTCTATGAAATGAGCTCACACATGTGAGTACCAAAAATGATTAAGTGTCACATAACTCTCACATGACTCACATAAAATGGAATTTTTAATTCCATCTCATCCCAAGGAAATAATTTTTTATTTCCTCGTAAGTCCTAATCAAATTGAATGCAAAGCCTTCCCTAAAAATGAATAAAATATTACAAAATATTCTCCACCCTCCAATCTTGTTGATCAAATCTCCGCCCTTGATCTCAACTTTTAATCTCCACTGTTGGATCAAATCCCCCATCAAATTGCCTATAAATACAAGCCTCCACAAGCCTTTTTTATCACCCATTTTTAAGAAATCTTATAATGCCAAAATAGCCTCCAAATATCTCCATCATACTATCATAATGCTAAAATTGTGTTGAGTTTAAAGAGCATATCCACATTCAACCATTACATTTGGGTGAAGCTAGAGTATTTGGGTGCATACTCTCTACCTTATTAAGGCGTGAGAAGGACTTCAATGCAAATTGGTAAAGTATAAAATCTTAGTTTTCAAGTTCTTTTTCATGTTTTTATGCTTTATAGACTTTTCATCTTCATTTGGCATGCCCGACGGGACCCCGTAATCCTAATCTAACTTGCATTTGAGTTTTTGTGAAGGTTTCTTGACTAACAAGATGGATTAGTGGTACTTGCTCCCATGTTTGTGCTATTCTCTTGCAAATTAGTTCTCTCTACCTCTAAAATAGTTCTATCTACCTCTGTTGTAGTGCCAGCTGCCTCTGTTGTAACACTATACGTGCTTGCATTAGTGACATTTTCCTATGACATTGTTAACATTTTTCTATTAATTTTTTTTTTATATCTATTTTGTGTTCATCATCATTGTCTACAGGTGTTATCTCTCTATTTTTTAATAGCTCGTCTCTTGGTCCTAAGGGGTTATTATGCTTGTTTTTCTTGGGATTTTTTAAAACCAAACTAGGCTTGAGTTTAGTTTTCATTACCTAACACAAGATAACCCTATTTTTAGCTAACCAACTATGGCATTCATCTTTGACTAACCTTGTAGGTTGTTTGATCTTTTATTTTCATCATTTTGTGCTTGAGTTTGGTCTCTATTTTGTGTAGGCCCCTAGTTTTTTACAGATTAGCGCTATTTGCACTTAGAATCATGCCATTGAATCCTCTTCCAGACATGTATACCCATTTTTTTTTATCTATGTCATTTCAATGCCATTTGACTATGTGCTAGCACTATCTACTTCTACAGTAGCACTATTTGTTGTTGTTTTAGCGCTATTTTCAATTCTGTTAGCACTATCCAACTCTGTATTAGTACTATTTTCTGATGACATTTTTTGGAGGCTATACAGGGTCTAATATGTTTTGCAATTATCATAAATATTTTTCCAAGACTATTTTATCTCACTATTGACTTCTTTAGTACAATTTTCATTCATCCAATGTCTTGTTTCTATTTACTAGAGTAGTTGCACTAAAGTAGCTTAGTTGGGAATTAACCTTGTTTTTTGTGTTTGGTTTGTGTGTATATGTATGCTCTCCCCTCACACCTTTGGGTGATCTTGGGGATCAAAAGTCTACACTCAAACATTTTATTGCTTTTAAGTGAACTATTCCCAAAGGGGTTAACTTTTTTTGCGTATGCTCTCCCCTTGCGCCTAATGTGATCTTGGGTGATCAAAAGCAAGGGGTAATTTCTTCTTAAGAGTCCTTCTTGAGGATTCATCACCCCACCCCAAGGGATGACCTTAACCACGTGTATTGGCGGGGTATATCAAAGTGGCGAGAAGGAAACTTGTACCCCAATCTAGTTGTGTTGTCATTGGGACAGCCTTGGGGACCTAGGTGATTCCAGACACAAGGTGAAGTGTCTTTCTACATCATGTACCTTTTGTATGAAGAGGACTCCCTCTAGAATATTATAATATCCTAGTTTAAGACCTTTTGGAACCTTGTAGTGCACCGCTGTAGAGGAGGGGAAAAGGCTCACCATACCATTATACTTGAGATAGGCATTACCTTGGGCAAGATGAAAGTCTCTAAGGTAAGGGGTGTATGGTGGTCCGTGACCATACATTCCCTATCTATCCAAGCTATAATATCAAAGGTATTAATTATGGTAGGAATCTCAGTTCACTATTGAGTTGAGATTGACCCATGACCATTTCATGAGATCTACAAGGTATGACACTCCCACTTCACTAATTACTAGGATGTTCATGTGAATGGTGTGTATTCTTTTTTCAAGGCCATACAAGCTAATTATCTAAAGACCACCTTGACTCAAGACATTGTGTTCTCTTGTTTGATTTTTTGCTTGCCAAGAACTTTTGACATCATCCAAATCCAACATTTGAAATCCAAAATTTGAGTCAAAAATCCAAAAGATCCAAGTTTTCCAAAAATCCAATCAAAGTTTCAATCCCTAACCATCAATTAGTGCCATATGTTCACTATTTAGTGCTATATGTCTGACTGTTAATTACTTCATGTTAGCACCATCTTCTCACCAATTAGCATTATTTGTGCTTCTGTTAGTGCCATTTTTCCTTCTATTAGTGCCATCCAGGTCTGAATTAGCACCACTTTTATAATGTGCACAAAATCCATCAACTCATTTGTACCCAAATTCCTAAGCTTCATTTGACCTTAGCATCTAGAAACTTTGTCAAAATCACCAAAAAATCAAATCACCCCTCTTGAACCCAACCCTTGTCCACATTTCCATATCCATTTACTAGTTTATCCTTTGTGCAATTCCATTTACATCATCCCATTTGACCTTAGAGAAATATCCATTTGATATTGGATCCTTGACCATACTTCATTCATCAATTAATTATTATCCTCAACCTTTCACTTCATTTCCATCCTAATACAATAGTCTTTTCATCCAAACCCTAACCCAAGTTCATCATTCCCCATTATCTATTTGACCTTAGAGAAACACCTTGATTTTCATTTTGAACCTTGACATCTCATCCATTCAATCCAAATTAATCATTGTCCAACCATTTCATCTCCAATCCATCCAAATCCAAATTTCAATTCAATCACCCCAACCTTAGTCTAAGTCCAATCAACCTCATCCCAAATATCAATCAACATTGTCCAAATCCTATCAACCATGTACCAACATCAATCAACATCAAAATTCAATCAACCTTATCCAAAACATCAATCCAAAATTAAACCTATCCAAATCCAATCAACAACATCAACATCTAAAAATCAAAATCAAACCAACATCCAAAAGCATCCCTCAAATCAAGTGTGTACAATATTAAGTCTAGATCTCATCATCCTCTAATATATAGGGATCTTAAGAATTTGTCTACCTTAAGTTTCTTTATAAATTAGCCTTTTATCAACCCTTAGATAAATTAACTTAGGAGCCTAGACAAATCCTAAGTTGTTAAAATCTAAGGCATCCCATTTTGTTTGGTGGTCATTAGTATACCCTCAAGTAAAACAATACATTTCCCATTTTTTCTTAAGGTCATTAGTCTACCTTAGGTAAGAAGTGGACATTCTGTGCAATCTAAAATATCTAGATTTATTTGAGCTCTCCTTTGATTTGAACATCCTTTCAAAACATTATCAAATTTGTCCAACATCCTTGTTCATCCAACCCCATCCAAAACCACTATCCAAATCATCCAAATTGTTCTAAGTATACCTTGGTCATCCATTTCAAAATCATCATCCCCAAATTTTCCCTTTTAATCACCCATCCAAAAATCATCCTCAAAATCTATCACAAAATCACCCTCACATCCATTTGTCTTTGGTCCATAAAATATTTATCCATCTATCTTTGCCAAATCTCTAAGGTCATAACCTTCACTCACCTTCATTAAAAATCAAATCTATCTATACCTCATCCATTATCTCTCATTATTAGTTCATCTTTTCATTTATCCATCCTTGGGTCCAATATTTTGAAATCAATTCTCTAGAGTCACAAGCTTTACAAACATTTCAACATCAAACCAATCCATTGCATGCCCTTTAAAAGGTCCCAGGCTAGGAAAAACAAGGAAATGGAACCCTTTAGAATTAGTTTTTGGATGTCCAACACTAACCAAAATAATGTTCCTATAATCCAACAATAATCATCCCTTGATGCCAATACTATGATAAATCCTTTCGAAATTCAACCATTAGGATCACCATCCAACACCAATAATATTGATCAAGATGTCCTAGCCTTTATGCAAGATTCCAAATCCATGGACATACTAGACATAGTCCTAAAGTCTAACTAAAACAAATATCTTGAATTCCTAATCTAAAATTTTGCCACAATACCCACCTCGTCACAACCATCCTCATCCAACAATATACCTAACACTTCCCAAACTTTGAACACCACCACATCAAATACTACCTCCACATAGACCATATCAATCCCTATCTCCACATCAACGTCGACCATAACCACATCCACTCCCCAAATCACCATCAACATCCCTAACAACACCATGTACACAAGTGCCTCCATGAGTGTACCTCAACTTGATGCCAACACTATAGCCTTCATGACACAATTATTCTCCCAACCACCTTACAACATATCAAACAATAATGCATGCAACAACCCTTCATCCAGTTTCACATACATACAACCCCTCATTTCCCAACCTCCCATTTCACAACCACCCATTGCATCTTCCACCCAAACCTTACAAAATCAAAACCAAAAACATCAAATTTCACCACACATCATACAACAACTCCTTGCCTACCAAAAACAAAACCCACCTCAACATCAACAAATCCCCAACTTCCTTCAACAATTAATCCAAAAATAAATGCATGTACCACAACCACCACCAAACCAAGACCTATCAAGCATTGTGCAAACCTTAATCTAGAAATTTGATGACATGTAACATGGGCACAAAAGAAAACAATACTCACTTGAAGATATTTTCCCATATCCATTTGATCAAGCTATCCCCATGCCACCCTTCCCTAAAATTTTTGAAATGCCTAAATGTGACAAGTACAAAGGGAGTTACGAGGATCCTAGGGAACACCTTAGCGAGTTTCACCTTGCTTTCTTAGAGGTCTCATACAGTGGCACATACTTGATGAGACTGGTTCATAGAAGACTAGGTGGTCAAGCCACCGAATGGTTTGCTCATCTTCCCCCAACATTAAAACATTCCATTAGCTTGTGGAGAAATTTGTTAACCATTTCTCCTACAACTTTGAACATGAAATATCTCTAATGGACCTTTGCAACACAAAACAAAAGAATGGGGAATCCTTCAATGTCCTTTTGTAAAGGTGGAGAAGCCTAGCAAGAAAACTCCCTTGGCCTATTCTCAAGAAACAATTAGTCACCATGTTTGTGACAAATTTGAATCAAGAAATGGGCTTCCATTTACAAACCCAATGTGCATCAACCTTTGAAGAGGTCATAGACAAAGGAACCACCATTGAGAGAGCCCTCATTGCTAAGGGATCTATAAAAAATTACAACAAACACAACAAAAACAACAACAACAACAACAATAACAAGGTCAATGGCAACAACACCAACACCTCCAATACAAACAACAACCAATCCCATGAAAAACCCCACTTTTGGGGTAAAAACAAAAATACCCTTAATGATGGTGTCACTGATGTTAAGAGTGTCCAAAATGTGCAAACCACCGCACCATCAAACCCATCCATAAGAAACAATGTATATATTCCTAAGGGACCACCTAAGAAAAACAATACACTTAAGAGGAGATTCACACCTCTAGGTGAACCTATTGAAGATGTTTTGAGAAACCTTGTCAAGGAAGATTTGATCACATTACCATCCATTCATGCCTATGATGATAATGAATTTAAACCCTCTTGGATTTATGAGAATTCCTATTGTGAATACCACAAGGGCATAAAACATTTATCTATGTGAGGTTAAAATATTGCATCCAAGACCTTGTGGATAGAGAGAATATAACCATTGATGAACCTCTCAAATAATTGTGCAATGTAAACTTAGGAGCATACATGGATGTGCTCCCTGACCACAACAAAGGAAAAGCCTCATCCTCAAACCAATCCTACAACATAGTTCCACCTCCTGATTCTTTTGATTCTATCATGGGTCATCTAGAAGAATTATCCAACTAAGTCAACACCATTACCATTTAAGCCAAAACACCCAATTACATTGTCATCACTCATTGTAGCCACATCTATATTTGAGGATCCCCCGCTAATGATCAAGCCACCACTTCCACACCTACCAATCCTCCATCAACTCACAAGAACAACCTTCTTGATCATCTTAGAAAGACCCCACTCAAATTTTCATTCTTGATTTGCTCTGTACATCTCCTCTCTATAAGGATGTCCTCGATAAAGCCTTAATGGAAACCCATTTCCTTAAGAACTTGAATTTTGACCAATTCCAAGCCATGATGGGACACATTACCTCACTACACCATCTCACATTCTCCAAAAAAGATCTTCCCACATCTAAGCATCCCACAATGAAGCTCTCCACATTGAAGTCTGTATCCATAAACACTTGGGATACTCTAATGTGGTTGTGGATTCTAGTGAATGCATCACCATACAAGGATATGATGATACCAAAAGATTGTCTGAAGGCATCATTAAAATCCCCATTTAGGTGTGACAAAATGTTCTAGAAACCAAATGTCATGTTCTTGATCCTGACTTCCCCCACAACATCCTCCTTGACTGACCTTGGATCCATGCCATGCAAGTCGTTCCCTCCACATTCCACCAATGCATCAATTTCTTGTATAACAACACAAAAGTTACTATCTACACAGATCCTCGTCCCTTTCAATATTGCATCTTTTTGGAAGCACATGATAGAATATCCTACCCTAACAACAATGGCAGTAAAGTATCCTCCTCTAACACCAACCCAAAATTTTCCACCTCATGCATCAACCCCTCAAACATCGCATCGACATCACAATCACCCACCCCTCCTGAGGTCAAGATCAAGATGAGCAACATGGGATGTGGTGAATATGATCTACATGGCACATTTTTGTTGAACACACCTGAAAATGAGAGGGGGGGTGAATTAGTATTCAAACAAATCTCAAACGCTCCTAAGCAAACTAAAACTTAATCAGATTTACAACATTAACAGAAACATAAAAAATCAACATAGTGGACAACACCACATAACACCAGATATATGTCAAAAACCCCAAAGGAAAAAAAAATTGTGAGAAAAGTTGCTAGGAGCTACTACCCTAATCAAGACTCACAAATGAATCATAGTTACAACTTTGCTTTAGGGATAAAACCCAAGGAAGCTACTACTCACTGAAAAGGTTTTAGGGTCATTCTCAAGGAAGCTACAACTCCCTACAAACTTTGTTTTAAGGCTTCAACTCAAGGCAGCAACTACTCCCTAAACTAAGAACAAACTTAGAAAAGATTACAGCATGATAGTCCTACTATCTAAAACTAACAATGAAGATCACATCTTTTGATGATTATAATTTTTCTTTTTCACTCCTCTTTTTATGATTACACTTCTTCTTTGATAACTTCTTGTTCAGTGAAAAATTGGATTTGTTAATGTTCTAGTGTTTTGATGTTTAAATCCTCCTCTCCACTTTACAGTCAAGGATCTAAGGTCGAGTGGTGAGCACTATCATACCCTAGGTCGCTGTGAGATGTAGGGAAACTTGGATAAGGGAATTTAATTACCAATTTCTCTTCTCTTATGCTCAATTGACCATTAACACCCTAATTATGTAAATACAACAATAAACTGATGAAAAATAGAAAATGCTTTTAAAGACGGGAGTAAAATAGCAAATCATAGAATACCTAACTTTGGGGATTTGAGGTGGAATAGTTGGAGACAATGGAGCGGGTGTCCAAGTCCAAGGTACCATTTCTTTGTGGGATCTGGACCTCCTTCCGACACTAATCAGCCCTATAACTTCTGTTTCTAGAAACTCAGCTTTGGAGGACACTAGAGCAAGCGTCCAAGTCCTAGAAATGCTTCGGTGTCCAACTTCTCTTCAGATCCTAAATCCTTGATGCCTACCAATCCTTCCTGCAACTTCACTTTTCCCAAATGCTACACCTGTAACCTGCAATCACAAGACTTGGTTTGGTGGTTGTGGTGTTTAGAGGCTTGCCTCAATCAAGCCCCGAAGGACACTTAAGTCTTTGAACATCATTGTTAGATAGAGAGTACATGCCCTTGTGAGGCAGAGGCAAAAACTAAATGAATTAATGATGAAAACACAATGTAATGTCACCTTGTAGTGAATATCTCATGGGAGGGAGATGCTCTTCATTCCATGAGAAAATTGATGCTCAAATCTGCAAATACAAACACACAAACCACACAAGTTTGCTCTTGCAACACAACGAAAGCCTTGAATCACATTAAGAACACTTGAACATCACAATTGCCATCTAGTGATCATCTAGTTTACAAATGAATGCCTAAACATTCTTATATATGCAACTACAAACACTCCCGCCAAGATTTTCATAATTCAAACTTACCGTGTCGGCAAAGGACCCAAATAATAGTCATAATTGACACCTAGAAATTAGGGTTGCCCCAAAATAGGGTAGGACTAGGGCACGGGTGCCCAAGTCCTACCCCCTATTTTGGGCAGGGTATAGCTCAAGGGCTCCTCCTAGGTCCCATTCGTCATGTTACCCAAGACTCATTCCATTAGGATGCCAAATTATGAACTAAGATGTCATAAATGCATGCAAAAGACCTGAGAGCTAAACCTTAGGAGGGAATAGCCCCCAAGGGGACATTTTCTTATGTTACATCTAGCCCCCACTTTAATGTATGTATAAATGCAAGGCTAATACATGCATTAAAGTAAGGTCACAAACACAACAAACACACCAAGCACAGAGAAAACACACCAATCACATAGAAAATAGTAACATGCACATAAAATGTGGAGAAGACAGTTACAATCATATAGAACACGGAGAAGATAGTCAATGCATAGAAGACACATTAATGCATAGAAGATAGGCATGATTTCTTTTCTTTTCTTTTTTCTCATATATATGAAATGCAGATGCAAGTACTGGAAAGTAAACAAACCTCCCATAATATAGGATGCACTACCCTAGGGCACATGTATCTGTATATATGGGGCAACACACACACAAGACATGAAAAACCTCCCAAAATGCAGGAAGCACTACCCGAAGGCATTGGTCTCTACATATGGGGCAACAAACATGCCACACAAAAGAAGCACGCCAAAACACACACACTTGAAGACACGGAGAAAACATGGCAGACAAGAGATGGAGTGTACCTATTTATAGGTCCAACACCATCTCAGACACATTAAAAGCACACACTGACAATTGGGCTTTGCCACAACAATCGCCGAAGACAAGCTTAAAGGTTGAGTTAGTCACAGAACCACTCCCCACCTCTGCAAAGGACTTTTGAAAATGATAGGATGATGCAATCTACTCTGAGAAATACACCATCCTTGCCTCTGCAGAGGGCTTAAGATAAAAAGGATATACACGATATCTTGCTTCCATAGAGGGCTTACATGATTGATTGATTGATTGCAAACAAACTCAAGATGCATGATGCACTAGCCTAAGGCATAGGTCATTGCATCTAAGGTCAAACACATTGCTAACATCTATAATAGACAACTTACCTTATATATTCCCCCACCTTAAGGTGGTTGATATCAGGTATCGATATCAAGCACGTTAAGGTAGGAATAAAATACATAAGGGAACACTGACTTTCGCAAAGCCCATGCCCCCCGGATGTGACATGTACTTTATGATCACCAAATGTTCCCACAAACACATCCCTACAAGAAACATGTTAGTGTTTACAAAATAATGATAAACAACAACATCAATGCATATGATTAACCACACAAAGAGTCAAGGTTATACAATAAATCCAAAGTTTGAGGATAACCGTACAGCTATATCATGAAGCTCTCTGAATTGAGTATCACCAAGGCTAGATTCAAAGACAAACAAAGGTGCATAGAGTAGTAGTATTGTTAAAGTTTGTAAATGTGATCGAAACATCATAAAATTCACTACATGGAAAGCACAAGTGCTTCCACTAGCCAAGTGTCGAATAAAATATACAACCCCATCGTTATATTAGGAGCTAAGTCCATTTTTTGATTCCTCTCGAAAGGGAAACTCGGTTCGTATCAGTATAAATATTTGTCATCATTCGCCCTCTAGGTGGAAACACTAGAGGAAGGGAAACAATAAATAAGAGAGGAGAAACAAGTGTCTTAGGGACAGTCACGTAGGAGGGTGCCCGTAGGTCACCAACTGCAATGCTATGTTTGTACAACACACAACAATGAAATCAGAGAGAGGCAATTTGGAAGAATGATGATATAAATGGAAAGTCACAACAGAGGCGGTCTCCTAGTATCCCAAACCTTACGAGAGAATCCGAGGTCATCCTAGGAGGCCTAAACAACATATAACACATCACAGGGGAAGCACATCATGAGAGAGATAAAGGGTTAGAGATACTTCCCTGTATGGTCTTCATATTATATCTTGGAGCTCACGAACCTATTGGAGAGGTATTCGATCATATTTAATGCAAAATTTGAGTGGTTCTTATGAAAATTTTGCTTGTTATCATATGATGCTTGTTCCTTAAATCCTTGTTTAAATGAGAGTTTTTTTTTGCTTATGAGGAGGAGAACTACTATTATTTCTGACTATTGATTTTCGTCTTGCTCTTTTCTAATTTTTAGTGAGTTTTCATTATTGAATCTTTCTAGAATAGTAACGGGAATCATCCTATACCATCTTGCTCATCTGTATCGGTTGTTTTTCTTTCTTTTTTGATGTATTTTGAATATCTCCTGATCCATATAAGGATAATGGAGGAGGAACATTAGCATAAATTTCATTTCTTCATGGACAAGGTGGATTATGGATCACTTGTTTCTTATCCACTTCAATCATTCTGATAATACTATCATAGTCCAAGTAATCATCCTCATCTACTTCCATTAAACCCTGTTCCACCATATTGTTTTTAGTATGTTTAGGGAAATGATTAGTGAAGATTTGTAAATTTTGATTCAGCGAAGCAACTGACTTATTTCCATTATCATTCATACCTGATACCTGGATGACATTTGAATCAATAAGGTCTTGTATCTCATGTTTAAGACACATAGATCATTCAGTGTCATGTCCTTGTATACGATGATAATGACAAAAGGCATTAGCATCGAAGTAAGGTCCTTGTTTACTAGGATTGATAGGCTTAATTCAAGGAAGTTTTAGAATGCTATTACTCACAACTTGGTTCATGATAGAATGATAGGACTCAGATATCAGAGTAGACTTTCTTGGTTGATATGATGCTTTCTTTGGATTATTTATAGCAGACACATTCGTATCTGGTCCATTGATCTTGATGAAACTACTATTATTGTTTCTCTTAAAATTGTTTTGTGATGATCCACCCATGGATTGACCAACTTGAGCTGATGAGTTTTGATATTCATACTAACTAGACAAAAGTTGATAATCACGAAGGGTGGTGCATAAATGTTGAAAGGAGTTATATTTCATCAAGAGAATCTTATCACTAATGTTAGGTTGTAAATTTTTAATGAATATCTTTTGAACATCCTCATCTTTCATCTAATACTGAATCTGTGCATAAAGTCCTTGATATCAACTAATGAATTTAGTCAACTTTTCTTTGGGACCTTGTTTGCATTGAACAAAGTCAATAAGAGTGACTTGGGGTCTAATGTTTGCTTGAAAATGTTGTAAAAATTGATCAATCAATTGTGAAAAGGAGTGTATTGAATTTGGAGGCAAGGAGCAAAACCATTCTAAAGCAGTATCTTTCAGAGATCACAGGAAAAGTTTTGCTAACAAATCCTCTTCAAAATAAAAATCACTACAAATAGTTGTAAATGCTGCCACATGAATATTAGGATCACCTTTTCCACCATATTTTTCAAAGCAAGGGGTCTCAAACCTCTTAGGCATAGGAGTTCTCAAGATTGCATAGGAAAGGGGATTATAGGCATGATATGTTGGAAGACTAGGCTGCGATGAATTTGTCAAGTTTGTTACCTTTTGTTGTAAAGCAGTCATGCCCTGTAAAAGTTGGTTTACAATGGCATCATTGGGAGATGTGATTTGTTGTGAGGAATTAGAACCAAAGTGAGGAGGTGAATGAGCTTGAGATATGATAGGTGGAGGATAAGAATATGTCAATGGTGGTTGGACATAGTGATAGGTGGAAGATGGTTGTGAGCAGGTAATAGGTGGTTGGAAATGAGTGGAATAGATAGGTGGTTGAGGATAATTATGCATAGAGGAGGTCCCTTTAGGAACCAAATTTTGATAATCAAATCCCACAACTTTGTAATTAGTGCCATTAGATACTCCAATACCAATGGTAGCATTACTACAAGCATTTACATCAGTTGTTAAGATCGTTGATGTAAAAGTTGATATTTCCATAGTTGGTATGGGTATGGATACTTGGGTATGAGATGGTGATAAAGTGTTATTTATCACTTATGCACATTCGGTCACTGGCATGATATTGGTTTGTACAATATGTGCTAGACCATGAATTTCATTTACACCATCTTGTTTGCCTTTTATCAATTCTCTTATATTATGAATTGTAGGGACAACTTCTTCAGCCATTTTCTCATTTTCCATAAATGATTGAAATTTAGCTAGCTCTTTATCCAATTTTTCTATTTGCTCATCAGATACATATCCTATTGCCTCAATAGTATTATCAACATCATGAAAAGTTTTTTCTTCCATTATGGTTGGAGGATGTATAATATCTTGCGCAATTTGAGTTTCTCCCTTCGTAAAGAAGGTGTCTAAAGTACCAACTTCTTCAAGAGCACTAGATCCCATTAACCTTTTACTTCTTCTCAAAGGGATATTGTTTTTAGGATAGTGTGTCATAAATATTATACAAAATCATACAACACACAATGCACAAACTAAGAGAACAAATCCTAGGAGAAGGATATGATTGATGGCCAAAATGCTTGGTTTCTTGTACCTTTTTCAATGCAAATGAATGAAATAAAGAATGTTTTAAGGATTTTGTTCAAGGGAAGAAAATTATATCTCGAATATCATTCCAAAACAAAAATAAGATCACTCTCAACACACTATTGATGCAAATCCAAGATAATGCCCAGTCAAATTATAGTGAAAATATGTCAAAATAGGCACTTTTTCACCAAAACTCAATGCAACAGAGCATAAAAAAGGGTGTTGTGAGGAAAATGATGATGGAAAGAAAATAATATTAGTAATAATATCCAATTGGTGGCAAAATACCCAACACAACACAATTTTAGTGCCACTTAAGGTTAAATCCTAGTGAAAATATAGCAAAAATAGGCTATTTTTCACGGTTTTTCAACTCCAAGACTTAGCAAAAGAGGTGTTGTAATGAATTTAAGGAGGTAAATAAATTAATATCAATTATATCAGTCACCTCAATCCATAAAATTTTTCACAACACACTTGGAGTGCAAACTAGGTCAAACCCTAGGGCAAAAATAGTCAAAATGTGTAGTTTTTTGCAAAGTTTTCACTACAAGAGCCCAATAAAAAGGTGTTGTGAGGATTTTTAGGAGGGGAAAAAAATGATTAACCTGATAAAAGAAAACTAATGAAAAAATACTCTTCACAACATGCCTATGGTGCAAGTTTATATAGTTGATAAGGCCAAATTTACTAAAAATCATTGTTTTTGAAGCCCTAGGTTTGAGATCTTGGGACAAAATGCTATGTGAATGTTTTGAAGTCTTATTTATGATGGAAATTAAATTCTCTTAGATCTGAAAATGATTTTTAATCTTGAACATGTAAAATGCCAATGCAAATTTAATGAAAATGCATCAAAAGTGCTAGTTTTTGGTGAAATTTTTTATGCAAAATTGCAAATATTTTAAATCGAAATGCAAATTTACACTAAAATGAAAGACTAAAGATAAATGCAAATGTGAATGAGACTCTAAAATTAGTAGAAAAATCTCAGAAAATATTTTTCCTACTAACCCTAGATTTTGGAATTACTAGGTTATATAAAATTGTCAAAATTTCTAAAAAAACCTAGCAAATTAATGATGAAAATGCAAAGAAAAATTTTGAATTTTTGTCTTTTTATATAGTCTATATCAGATCTGATGCAAAAATCATGAATTAGGAAAATTTAGAAAGAATTGATGCAATTTAGTAACCTCAACAATGCAATTTTTTTGAATTTTCCAAATTTTTCAATTTTTTTGAATTTTTCTCAATGCAATAAAATGAATGACTATATGAATGAATGAAATAAATCCAAATCTGAAGACATACACTCAGAAAGTTGTAATTTAAGTCCAAAAACATGGGTTCACCAAATATTTAGTGGAAAATTGGATTTATTAATGTTTTAGTGTTTTGATGTAAATCCTCCTCTCCACTTTATGTTCAAGCATCTAGGGTTGAGTGGTGAGCAATATCACACCCTAGGTCACTGTGAGATGTAGGGAAACTTGGATTAGGGAAATTAATTACCAATATCTCTTCTCTTATGCTCAATTGACCATTAAAACCCTTATTATGCAAATACGGCAATAAACTGATGAATAATGAAAAATGCTCTTATAGACGGGAGTAAAATAGTAAATCACAAAATTCCTATTTTTGGGGATTTGAGGTGGAACAGTCAAGGACACTAGAGCGGGAACCCAAGTCCAAGGTACTAGTTTCTTTGAGGGATCTGGACTCCTTCCGACACTAATCAGCCCTGTAACTTCTATTTCTAGAAACTTAGCTTTGAAGGGCACTAGAGAGAGTGCCCAAGTCCTAGAAATGCTCCAGTTTCCTACTTCTCTTTAGATCTTGAATCCTTGATGCATGCCAATCCTTCTTGGAACTTCACTTTTCCCAAATACGACACCTATAACCTGCAATCACAAGACTTGGTTTATGGGTTGTGGTGTTTAGAGGCTTGCCTTAGTCAAGCCCTGGAGGACACTTAAGTCTCTGAACACCATTGTCAGATAGAGAGTGCATGCCCTTGTGAGACATAGGAAAAAACCAAAGGAATCAACGATGATAACACAATATAATGTCACCTTGAAGTGAAGCTCTCATGGGAGGGACATGCTCTTCATTCCATGAGGAAATTGAGGCTCAAATCTACAAATAAAAACACATAAACCACACAAGTTTGCTCTTGCAACACAATGAAAGCCTTGAATCATGTTGAGAACACTTGAACATCACAATTGCCATCTAGTGATCATCTAGTTTACAAATGAATGCCTAAACATGCTTATATATGCAACTACAAACACTCCAAGATTTTCGTAATTCAAACTTACCGTGTTGGCAAAGGATCCAAATAACGGTCATAAACTGACACCCAAAAATTAGGGCTGCCCCAAAATAGGGTAGGACTAGGGCATGGGCGCCCAAGTCCTCCCCCCTATTTTGGGTAGGGTACAGCTCAAGGGGTCCTCCTAGGTCCCATTTGTCATGTTACCTAGGACTCATTCCATCGGGATGCGAAATTATGAACTAAGATGTCCTAAATGCATGCAAAAGACCCGGGAGCTAAACCTTAAGAGGGAAAAGCCCAGGCAAGGGAACATTTTTTAACATTACACTTCTTCAAATGTCTTCTTTGTAGTTTACTAACTCAGTTCTTTCAGCCTTTACTAAGTTTTGCCTTTAGGTCACTGTCTCCATCAATCAGTTAGGTACATTGTTCACTTCCCTTATGTCTCAAAAATATCTTCAAGATGAATTCAGACAAGATCTATTACTTCTATTCTTTCTCCTTCAATCTCACATAGTAATGCATTGCACATCCACATTTGATTCCTTGCACACACACTCACAATCATGTCTCACCTAGATCAACTAGGTTTATAGTATATACATGATATTACATTAATTACATTACAAGTCGGCCAGAGACAACAAGAATATTACAATTACAAGTTGGCCAAACATGAAACATGTAGAGGGAAAGCCCTAAAAGGAACCACATGGAACACCAGGAAGAGGAACACACCTTGTGGATTCCAACATATGCTTAACCTGGTCCTAAACATCCTTCACAATATTATCCTTCAAAGAATAACATCTGCACAATTCACACAATTAGGTCACCCTTAAGAAAGAATACATGAAGCTTGTAGTACCTCATTCATTATAACTTGGTGGTACTCATGGAAGATTAAACATGACTTGTCGTTCTCCCAAATAAGTCGGCATGGCTCATACAACATCTCCAAACACTCCTTGAACTCTGCACAACAAAGACTTTGTGGCACACACCTTCAACATACCTCAGTTGGCCAGGCAGAACCATAACTTAGCAACACTTTCATTCTAGACCACAACCTATTCCAAAGAAACTAGAAAACACCTTGCAAAGTGATAGGAACCATCATTAAATAATTAGGATCATTCTACACTAGCCAATTCACCATTTCATGCAATAACAAGTTGGCACAAGCCAATAGACATTGAAACTAGCTACCAGGCAATACAATTCTACAGTCTGTCACTTACAACTTTCTCTGTGGAGGGAAAAATGATATGAAACTTTAAATGTAGTACCTTCTCAACACACTAAACTTAACTTTTGATCCACATGATCATATCTTCAAATGAGAGGGAATGCAGAACATTTTCCCAAATAGTCTTCAAGGTAATCTTCCTGTAGTAGAGACCTTCACCAACATCTAAAGACTAGAGCCTCCATGTAGTAACATATACTTCCTTAGGAATAATAGGAGAGAGCATACAACATGTTATATACCATCAAAACCATCTCCCTAACATCAGGATTACTTCTAGTCCTCATCTTAATGCATCTAATTCCCATCTTAATATATCATCATGAAAACATCTGTGCTAACAATAAGGATACTCAATACAACTTTGATTGACATTAAACAAGGCATCACATCCAACCATGAACATAATCAACATCACTGTTAGCACACCATTATAGTTATCAATGATAATCCAAACTAAGTATTGACATCAATGACAATCACACCAATGAAAACCTTAGGTAGCATATGTGCAACAATTTTGTGTAGGCTTACTCCCACCATCCCCTAAGGCATTTGGTGCCCCTAAGGACAATTCTCCATGATCATCATCAAATGCAAGCGATCCCCAACCTTTGAATGAAAGCACTTCATGGAAAAAGACATCCTCGAAGATATATACTCATTGTTGTACAAAGACGAATATGAACAACAAGAATCTCCCATCCTCCCAACCAAGATATATTAAAAATGTCTTGAAATTGTCAAACACATGGGCTATAAAGGACAAGGTAGCATGGGCCTACATGAACAAGGGGTTATTGAGGCTATTCAAGCAACAAGGAATCCTTATCTCCATGGACTAGGGTATGAAAAATAAAAATCTACCCCCACCAAAATGGAGTATGTCATGAGTGAGGTTGGTAAGTCTTTCCCTATGATCGATAATTTCAATGAAGAGGAACAACAAGACTCCTTTTCCAATTTCACCAAACTCTTCAAATCCTCCATATACACCATTTACACCCTATCAACTACACCATCAATATCCACTGACCTTCCTCTAGTCTACCTCCAACTCATAGATTGGGACCAACAAGGACCTCCTGTCGTTGATATCACACAAAATGATGAAGCTATTTCTAAATTCCTAGTGGTTATAGACCATATGCCCCTTGGTAATCATAGGGTCAGCTAAATAATGGAAAAAAAATCTTCTTTATACTTTTGGGAGACGTCCCAATCTCTTAGTCGCAAAAGTATAAACATAAAAATAACATCCCCTAGTGAAAATCACTTTGTGACACTTTTGGCTAATGAAAAAATTAAAATAAAGGACATATCCCCTAGTGAAAACCCTCCCAAGGTGATAGGATATGAGAGAATGGACCTCCATGATGTCTCTAAGATATATCAAGAAAGGTCACCAATCCTTGTGGAAGCATCACAAAAAATGAACCTTGGTACCAAGGAAGCACCTAAGATCACCTTCTGATTAGCATCCCTTAAAGCAGTAGAACAAGAGGCCTTCTTGGTCTTCTTAAAACAAATAATTCATAACTTTACATGGACCTAAGTTGATATTCTAGGATTTGACCCCACTTTAGTGGTACATCATCTTGTTGTGCATCCTGATGCAAAATAGGTGAAGCAAAACTTAGGAAAATGAATTCTCCAATTACACTACTGGTCAAAGTTGAGCTCAATAAGTTCTTGGATGTAGGATTCATTCAACCAATTGACTATCCTGAATGGGTATCAAATATTGTCTCTGTAGCTAAAGTCACTACGGGCATCTACATATGCACAGATTTTAGAGATCTCAACAAAGCATGACTGAAAGATGACTTCTTGCTTCCAAACATAGACATCATTGTCAATCAAATGGCTATGCATGAAATGCTATCCCTAATTGATGGATTCTCTCATTATAATCAAATTAGAATAGAAAAAGAAGACCAACACAAAATATCCTTCATATGTCCATGGGGAACCTACTGCTGGGTCGTAATTTCCTTTTGTTTGAAAAATGCAGGAGCTACATATCAGAGAGCTATGATAGTAATCTTCCATGACCTATTCCATTACATATTTGAAGACTATGTAGATGACTTGCTGTGAAAATTCAAAACAAGAGAAAAGCATTTAAGTATTCTAGAAAAGATCTTCAACTACCTAGAATAATACAAAGTATGTTTGAATCCTAAGAAATGTATCTTTGGAGTCACCTCTGGCAAACTCCTAGGATATATTGTATCAAGAAGAGGTATTGAAGTTTAATCCATGAAGTTGAAAGCCATAGTGGAGATGCCTTTACCAAAAACAAGAACTTTGTAGCCTTCAAGGAAAGATTTAGTCTATCAGATGCTTTATAGACTAGCTAGTAGTTAAGTGGCGACAATTCCAAAACGTTCTCTGAAAGAATGCAGCATTTGTATGGGATGATAATTGTCAAAAGGCCTTCTAGTAGTTGAAAGAATATCTTTCCATGCCACCCATCCTTATATCACCGAAACAAGGACAACCCCTTTTACTCTACATCTCCACGACATAAACAACTATAGGGGCCTTGTTGGTACAACATGATGAGCAAGGAAAAGAAAGAGCCATATACTACATAAGTCACACTTTAGTGGTGTATGAGCCAAACTATACTCCCATTGAACAAGCATTCCTCTTTATTGTCTTTACCTCCCAGAAGTTAAGACATTACATGCTCAATCACAAGACCAAGCTCATTATAAAAATTGACCCATGAAAGTACTTGTTGACAAGAGCAGCTCTCACTGGACAAATGGAAAAATGGGTAATGATCCTAAGTGAATTTGACATTGAATATACAAAATGAAAAGACATCAAAGGATAGGTAATTGAAGATCAATTAGCTGATGTATCCATCCCAATAGAGCAACCTTTGCTTTTAGAATTCCCAGATGAGTCCATCCTTACAGTAGAACCAACAACAGAAACATGGAAAATGTATTTTGATGGATCCTATATACACATTGTGGCTCCAGGGAAGGCATCCTATTTTTCACCCCTCAAGGACACACCATACCAAAGTCCTACAAAATCACATTTCCTTCTACCAACAAAGTAGTAGATTATGAAGCATTGATCATAAGACTATGTACGACTATCCAATGGAAAATTGAAAAGCTCAAAGTTTATGGTGATTTCCAGCTGGCTATAAGACAAGTCAACAATAAGTATAAAATAAAATATGATAAGCTCCTACCATATAAAAGAATGGTTGATGGTTTCAAAGACTATTTTCATGAAATCCATTTTGAACAAGTACCAAGGTTGAACAATAAAGTAGTAGATGGCATGGCTACCATAGGTTCTTCGGTTGACATGAAGAAAGACATCAAAGGGTGTGAATTCCTGATAGAAGAGCTTTTGACACCAACATATGATGTTCCACAATCTAAGTTAGTGTGTGACATTGTTGGTCCCTTGGTCCCTTGTCCCCATGTTATCAAGAAACCTACCTTTACCTACACGACAATATCATGCCACCTAACTTTACATCTGCACAACATCAAACCTACATCACCTGAGCCTCTCGCTTCACCATCATAGGTGACACCCTATACCACAAAATTCTTGATGGTACTCTTCTGTGATGCCTCAATTCTAGAGAAGCTGAAATGGCTTTACAAGAGGTACATGAGGGTATTTTTCAGGCACATTCTAGTGGACCTACTCTAGAGAAAAAGATTCTAAGAATATGATACTATTGGCCTACCATGGAATAGGATGCCCATCAATTGCAACCAATTTGACCCCTTGGCCCTTTTCACAATGGGGGTTTGACCTCATAGGAAAAATCCACCCACCATCATCAAATGGACATAAGTTCGCTATTCCCACCACTGAATATTTTACTAAGTGTGTAGAGGCCATTCCACTCAATTGCACCACTAGAATCCAAATAGACAAATTCATACTCCACTACATCATATGTCATTATGCATCCCCCTTTCCATCATCACCGACAACAAGAAACCATTCAAAAACCAAGAAGTACATAACCTCTACAAAAAATTCCACATCCAACATCACTTTTCCATGCCGTATTACCCTAAATGTAATGTTCAAGCCGAAGCTTCCAATAAAACCATCTTATGTATACTGAAGAAGGTGATTAATGAAGCTGGCCATGATTGGCACCTCCAACTCAATCCCGCCCTTTGGGCATACTGCACAAGCATCCACACTCCTATAGGAGCCACTCCATACTTAGTATTTGGTTCCAAATCTATCCTACCAATTGAGATCGAGCTCCCCTCTCTCAGAATCTCATTGCATAATATCATTGGTGAGGAGTATCGAGTTGAAAGACTAAATGAGCTAGAACTTTTGGATGAGAACCACATGAATTCTCTAAATCACATACACGCCTATCAAAATCACCTATGAATAAGATATAATAAGAAGATCAAGAACCATCAGTTTGAGATAGGCAACCTGGTCCTTATGGAAAATCAGAGGAACCTATAAGAATGTCAGAAAAAGGGAATGTTTGAGCCTAATTAGTAGGGACCCTATGTCATCACAACTAGCTATGAATCATGAGCTTATCAACTTACAACACCTAAGGGGCAACCTCTAGATGAGTTGATGAAAATAATGCACTTGGAAAAGTTCTACACCTAACCCATCTAGTATCCCAAGTCAAAAAATACAAAAAAATAAAAATTAAAAAAATTAAAAAAATCAAGAAAAAATTGATTCCAATAAAGTTGTCCAATGGTGAAAATCACTTTGGTGACACCTTGGATAAGTACCATGGTGAAAACCTATCTCAGGCATCATGTGTAGTGGTTGGTTCTACCATCTAATAAGTCCTCTTCATCCATCATATCACTCTATATCACCTCCATCCCATGGATTGGAATAACAAGCATTCAACATCATACACCCCATCCCTTCATCAACCACCCAAGGTAGATTCCTAAAAAAGTGGATTCGTTTATGCCCTCTTTGTACAACATAAAATTTAAAAAATCCAAAAATATCATAAAATCACCAAAATACAAAAGATTTAGAAAATCACCAAAATCCAAAAACAATAGAGAATCCAAACCCCCCCTCCCCCAAAAAAAGAAATTAGAAAATCCCAAAAATAATCATCCAACCCATCATCATTGTCTAACTCATCCAACTCGTCCAACTCAACCTGAACCATCCCTACATCATCACTACAAACTAGAACTACATATCATCACCACACACATCTTAATGTGCCTTGATCTCATGGATACAGGGTATGAAGGTACTCTAGAATATGAAGGAAGTATCCAGTATGCAAGTACATAACATGCACCCATCCAACCCGTTTGGTATTCCCTGAGATTATCATACTAGATCAAAGAGAAATACACTTGTTAAGCATACTTCCAAAAGCATCATATCTCATGCAAAAATCATCAACCAACAAACCAACTACAATCAGGACACATGGCCTACTATCTTTTTTGCCCATCTTTCAAATTTTATCCTAATCATCCAATCGTTTCCTACCTTGATGGATATATCGTTCCTACAATAGGCAAAATCCATCATCCTATCAAATCAACACCTTATCTTGGCAAGAGATACAATGGATGTTTGTTTGGTTTGTTGGTCTTTTTGGTTATTGATTTTTTTTATCTTTTGTCTCATTCTAAGGATCATTCTAAAACTACCTTGATCTCACTATATGATGGTATGTGGCAAAAAACACTTGGAATGGGGTATGGTCATTGTTTCTATATGTCCTTCTTGTGGGTTGGTCTCATTACTCCAAGTCTAGTATTCATATCTTGTGAAATGTAGGGTCAGTTCTAGCATATTGTTTTCCTTTTGCATCTAAGGTTCATCATACCTTTTATGTACTAAGGACTTATGCTATGAGTCCCCCTCCCTCATCTAGGGAGGATTGTACTATCTTGGGCATGCATGGGATCATCCTATTGTTTGTGGGTCTAGTCCATGCAAAGAAGGATATTAATCATCACCTTGGTCTTTCATACCTTGGTGAAAATATCTCCTTTTTCTATAATAAATCTAGGATTGCTCTCAAAAATATCAACACAATATCCCATCCCAACCCATTATCTACCCTCATCCTCCATTCATCAAAATCATCACCTTGGCTTTCCATTTAATAAGGAAAAGGACCTAACCAATCCAATCCGCTAATCACTCAATCCCATCCCATAACCACCCTAACCAACCTACCAAACTCCTACCCTCCCATCCCACAATCAATCCCATCCAATTCCAACCAACCCAATAAAACCACTCTAACAATGTGGCATCTAGTGACCTAGTACTCACCATCCCCAACCATCCCCAACCATCTCTAAATCTATCCTTACCATCCCTAACCCAGCCTATCCCAACATATCCCAACCTACCCTGACCATCTCCAACCTAGCCCAACCATCCCCTAACCTCCCAAACCCATCTCCCATGGTTCTAAGCAACACAATGCATCATGACAAACATCTATCATCCTGTATACACAACATCATCATTAGCATAAACCACCATATCATTGCATTAACATCAATAACCATATCATTGCATTACCATTATATTAATCAATAACCATAATCATTACATTGCATTATCCATCTATCACATTGCTTTTCATGCATAATATATGTTTATTAATCTAAGTATATATTTCCATTACATTTCATTTATCCATTTGCATAATATATGTTTATTAATCTAAGCATATATTTCTATTACATTTCATTTATCCATTTGCATAATATATATTTATTAATCTAAGCATATATTTCCATTGCATTTCATTTATCCATACATAATATATGTTAATTAATCTAAGCATATATTACATTTTCCATCTCATAAAATCATATGCATATAATCCACATCATAATCCACATCATAATCCATAAACCATAAAGCCATAAAATATCCATATGCATACCATAGATCATCATCATAAGCATCATAACATCTATACATCTATGCATAATCATCATAATAAAACATGCATAAACGTCCATAAAATCATTACATCATCACATAATCATAAATGCATAACACATCATATATCGCCACCAAAAATCATCATACATATCTCTCAAAATCATAATATCATGATACAGTAATGTGCCCTCAGGGCTGAAGTACATCAATATACAAAGCCCAAAGGCATACAAATAGATATCAACCACTGGCAAAACTACCCCATGCAGAGTCACTATGAGAATTAGGTCGATGAGGAGGAGGTGGACCCATGGGTGCCTACTGTTGGTGAGGTGGTGGTTGCTGATGTTACGAGGGTTGTTGATCTGATCTCTGAGAGTGGCCCAATCAGTGAGAACCTGCCACACAAGACCAACTACATTGGTTGAAGCTCAGTACCCTTTGTCCCTCAGGCATGAGGTCATCTAATATACGCCATAGTAATAGTCAACTACTACTACACTTGGGATAGTTGCCGCTACACCACTATGTAATCCCCCCACATCTGTGCCATTTTGGTGCTAGCAATGGCACCCTGCATCTATGAGACCTACTGTTGTAGCTGGGTCACCTATACCTCAACTTGCTAGGCCCTAACCTCAGCTCTTTGTAATCGAGCCTTTACTCCCTGCTACTATACCCTCTCAACATCTCTCTCTATAATAACATGGGAAATCTATGCCTTCATCTATCTCTACAAGTGATTGATCTACACCTGGAGGATCTAAATCTGCATATCCCCATCTCCTCTGTTCACTCCATCCAATAAGACCTATACACCCTATAATCATTATAGCTCTGCCTGAGTGTTGTCCACTATGTTCTTACAGAAGCCATCTCCTCCTGTTATTGAGCCACCTAATCCTCTAGTCTCGCTGCTTGAGCCCATAGGGTCACTGTATCCTCCTCCTTGTCTCCTCATTACCACACTCATCGGTGACTAGTAGATGGAACTGGGCTAGGACCAATACTTGAGGGTCCTACAACTGAAGTCCCCACCTGTCTCTGTCTTGATGGCACTTGGCCAACCTATGGTGCCTACCCAATTGCAACTTCTGGTTCCTGTCCAACCTAAACTTGTGGCACCTGAACCTGAGGAGCCTGCCCAACTGACACCTGCCTAACTGGTGCCTACCCAACTAGTTCCTATCCAACTGACACCTATCCAATTGCCACCTGGGGTGCTTGTCTAACTAGCCGCTGCCCTACCACTACCTGTCCTACAACTTCCACTTCCAAAAACTCTATACCATCCCCCTCCTCATCCACCTCCTCTGTGGGATCTGCATCTGGGACAGTAATTTGCACTAGTCTATATTGCCTCCACTAAGAATCATATGTTGGGGTCATCCCTACATCCACTATCTGACTCCCCCAATCCCATTGCACTAGCTATAGTGCCACCCAATCCAGTAATGCTCCCTGAGGCTCCAACTTTGGAGGCCAGGCTAGAGTATCTAGTCATACCCGCCTGAAAATAGTCATGACTTGTAGAAGATCCTATCTCATCCCAAATTGATGCATAATGCATGACAAAATATATCTATCAATAATATGCTTTGTCCACCCCATCATATACTGAGGATGAAATGTATATGACATGTGGACATCATCATTGATCCACGACTCTAGCAAACTATATGGTCGCTATATGAGTGTATCCAAGTCATCTAGAGGTCATGGGCAATATCTCAGGTTCCCCAGCTATGTATGCCAGAGAGGTGCCCTATACAAAAATACAAAGGGCTAAAATCATTCCCTCGCATACACACACTCGGGTCTTGTGATACGGATGTGCTCCCATGCCCACACATGGAGCAATCTCACCCCTGTCCCCAAGCTCACATTCTCCTGATACACCACTAGCTACATCTCATGATAAATCTAGTCTAGTAAACAAGGCCCCCAAGCAAACACTGTCTCCTACATCATCATAGCTTTGATGATCTGACCCCAAACAACCAAGAAGTCTCACAACCATCAATCAGGCATCAGTAGACCTCCAATCAACCCACAAACATACAACACAAAACACTAACCTCCCCCCACATGGGTTTCCGTATAGCACAACTTCCACCTATCCTAAGTGTATCTCGGCCATGCTAGCACAAACGTCTGATCCAATGTGGCTAATCCAAAGCCAACATCATTGGTCACCCTCTCTTCAACTAGGGGGATCCTAAGGATCCTCCATACAACCTCCAAGGTGATAGTGATCTCACCTATCAGTAGTAAGAAGGAGTATGTCTCACTCCTCCATCTCTCTGCCATGGCCATCATCATGACCCATGAGTCCGTAATCAGAGCATCTCTGAGATGGTATCAATTCCAATACTATGTAACTAAACTATATCTACATCTGTAAATTGTCCCCTCAAAGTCATCACTAAAGGAACTCGTCACTCCCATGATTGAAGTACCTCTCTCTCAATCTGCATCCAAAAAAAATTAAGTCAAACCCTCTTTCTACTAAAATAGCGCTATGGTGCTAATCCATTTATTGATAGCACTAAAGCAAAATGTTACACTAATCCAAACCCTTACTGCGCTAATCCAGCAGATGGTGCTAATCCAGGGCCTTATTGCGCTAATTTAGAGGATGGCACTAATCCAGAGCATTAGTGCACTTATCCCTAGGATGGCACTAATACAGAGACCAATAGCACTAATCTAGAGGATAGTGCTACTTCCTGACCTGATAGTGCTAATCAACCCATTAGTGCTAATCCTTGACCCAATGGTGCTAATCCATCATTACACCCAAAAAATCTAAATTTTTTTGTGCTAATGTATAGCATAGCACTAAACCCCATGCATATTGTGCTAATCCCCATGCATATTGTGCTAATCCACTTAATTGCGCTAAAATGCTAACAAATAGCGCTAAACCATGAAAACCCTAAATTCATGGTGCTAAACCACCTAATAGAACTAAACCACTAGCAGATGGCACTAAACCATGTGAATTTCTCTTTTCAACTTTGGTGCTAAACTACCCAATAGTGCTAATTTGCACCCCAATAGCGCTATGCAGTTGTGAGATAGTGCTAATCTACCTAACTACCCCTTTTTTGACCCCCAAACATAACTTGAATCCTAAAATCATAAAGTCAAGATAGGATGACATACCTATGGTCCAACATCGTCCATTTGTTGGTAGTCTCATACACTCTCTGGTCGATGCTCGTGTCATGGGAATGTTGGCTGCACCATAGCTTCCTCTAGTCTCCTCTTGTCCAATCATCTTAGAGTGTGCAAATGTGGCATATTAGGACCACTCTTACTATATATAGCCACCATGTCAATCCTAATTCACCATTTTCTCTTCCCAGGCCACAAATTGTAACCTTTTTCCTACATTTTTCTCCTATCAACCCTATTTTATGTCCTATATTCATTTTTCAGCACCATTCCCTCCTTTTCAAGAGTTTGCCTAAAAAATTAATTTTTTCATCTGACCTCTTGAGGGGGCATCCCTCATCCATTTTCACTCCTTCCCATCAGCTGGCACAAAATTCTTTGACATGACGCCATTTCCCTACTAGGTCATGATGTTACATCAAAGAGGGGAAAAATGTAGACACCTAAAAGTGTCTTGACCCTTTAACCATTTTCCGTATCATTCATATCACTAATTTCCCCTTTCATTTGATTTATTAAATAAATTTAAAATTATATAATTAATTAACCCCACAACATCCCTAACCATCCTTGACCATCCATCATCAATTTACCCTTAGTCCTAAATTAATTTAATTAATTCAGCACTATACCTTCATCCCAATTAATTAATTAAATATACTAAATATTTATTTGGTTAATTTGTCCACTTCCCTAAACCCGATTAATTAGATAAATCATACTTATTTCATTAATCTACCCTATGCTACAACCTAAACCTAGCCTAGTTGATTAAATATCAATTATTTAATTAGCTACCCTAACCTACATGACCCCTAGACCAAAATTAATTAAACTAATCATTATTTAATTAATTTTAACCCTCCAGTAACCCATCCACTAATTTTCTCCAGCCACATTAATAAATTTTTAATCCCTCTGATTAACTTGGTCAAACCATCATTAACACCTTCTCCCACACGCCACAAATAAAAAAATACATTTTAATCCAAAGGGTCAAATGACCCTTCCACCTCACCTTTCTATTTTCATGCTAAGATCTTCTCTATGAAATTGAGTACCAAAAATGCTTAAGTGTCACATGACTCTCACATGACTCACATAAAATGTAATTTTAAATTCCATCTCATCCCAAGGAAATAATTTTTTATTTCCTCACAAGCCCTAATCACATTAAATGTCAAGCCTTCCCCAAAAATGAATAAAAGATTACAAAATATTCTCCACCGTCCAATCTTGTTGATAAAAGCTCCACCCTTCATCCTCTCATCTCATCTCCACCCTTGATCTCAACTTTCAATCTCCATTGGATCAAATCCCTCCTTAAATTGCCTATAAATATAAGCCTCCACAAGCCATTTTTATCATCCATTTTAAAAGCAATCTTATAATAACAAAATATCCTCCAAATATCTCCATCATACCATCATAATGCTAAAATTGTGTTGATTTTAAAGAGCATATCCACATTCAACCATTGCATTTGGGTGAAGCTAGAGTGTTTGGGTGCACACTCTCTACCTTATCAAGGAGTTAGAAGGACTTCAAGGAATCTTGGGAAGGTATAAAATCTTAGTTTTCAAGTTCTTTTTCATGTTTTTATGCTTTGTAAACTTTTTCATCTTCAGGAAGTATTATGCAATATGTATTCTAAAGTTATGCTTCCAATTTTTCTCTAGAAGATTAGGGTACTAATCTCCATATTATGGATAGATTAGCATGATATTGTATTTTGACTATATTGTCATTGGGAATACTTTGGTTCAGTACTTTATAGGCTATTTTTTTTCCTAAAAGAGTTTTCCTAGGGTATATCTATGTCTCTTCTCTTCTATCTCTGATTATATTATTCTTCTCTCATTATTTCTTTCTAAATGTTGGTTTGCATGTTACTATGGTATTACAACTTCTATTGATTTGATATCTCACATTTCTCTCATGATAGGGTTAATGTAGAAAATGTCAATGTCATGTGTTCACTATATAGGCATATTTTGTTTTGTAAAGTTTATACCAAAGTTTTGTTTGTAAATATTTTAATATTAAAAATAAATGGATTGTATTTTCCTTGTTACATATAAGTATTTTTAAATTAAATATTTCAATAAGAATGACATATCTGTGATAGATCATCTAGGTATTTTGTGTCGAGGCTTTAATGTGTAGGATGACAATCAAAACTAGTTTTGAGTTAGATGTAAGTGTGGTAAGTGGCCTTTGTTGATGTGGTAGAAAAATAAGGGAATAAAAGACTAACAAAAAAATAGGTACATATGATACCTATTGAAAATAGGGAGGTATTTTAATTGTCCTAGTCTATGAGAGGGGTATCAAATACATAAAATTAAGGGTATTTATTAGTACCCTATGAGCACACATGTTATGCCATTAGTTTATTAAGTGAGTTCACTAGTTATGTAAGGCACTAAAAGGACTCTTAAAATGGTTGGTTTTACCTTTCAAATTATGCAATGCATTCACTACTACTCATACCTCATGAATGAGGTATTGAGGTCAATCATTGACTCTTGTGTTAACATTTACATAGATGATATTTTAGTTTTTATCAGGACATATGATGAACACTTAGATCATCTTGAAAATGTGTTAAATATTTTATAGGAGAATAAGTTTTTGTTTAATGAAAAGAAGTGTGAGTATGACAAAACCTCTTTGGTGTACCTTGATCATGTGGTTTGGTTAGATTTTAGATCATTTCCCATTGGAACATAACCAAATAGAATATAAAGGCATCATTAACCCTTTTGAAATGTCTTTGACTTTGTTTGAACTTGAGTTGTGGATAGTATTCATAAACATTCTAATTTCCCAAATCCATAATGCCATCACTCTATTTTTCGTTAGCCCTAGGAAGATGGACATGCTTTCCATCAAAGAAACTAAATATAGGTCATGTAAAAATATTTGGATTCTTGATAAGGGTTACCAAATACATTCTTTCTTTTTTTTCTTGAAAATGATAGAAATGAATTTAAACATCCAAGGGTGGAATTCCCCGGTATTCTAGAGTCCTATTATCAGGTTCAATAAGGTTACCAGATCACTTACCTCTATTTGAAAATTACCTGTATGGAGTGTCATTGGGAGCCTTGTAGCTTCTATCCTTAGTTTAATCAACCAAGACTTATTAATAGTTCATGTACATAGATCTATGTCCAGGTTGTAGAAATCATTGTTAACTTTGACTTTAATAAATCAACGACCTTAGGGAAATAAAGGAGTTGAAAGGTCTCCTCATTACTATCAATGGCAATATCAAAAAACTTCACCTACTAGACCCACTATCCTCTTACTTTAAGGATCATAATTATTTACACATGTCATTACCAATTCAAAAGATTGGCAACATATTTTATTATCCCACCATTAGCAATGCATCTAGCTCTTTTTGTACTGTTATTTGCATACATTCTTTATAAGAATTAGACCATATTTATATGTCCTAAGTCTGTATCTAATATATCCCTGAGTGAAGATGTGATTTTAGATGGGGAATACACCTCTTTGAACTCATATTTCATATCCTTTGTCTTTCCAGAAGTCATAAGTTGTAGTTTAAAAAGGTTTTTAGAGTTTTGAAGATAACCTTTTAGGAAAGCAATGTGGAAAGGCAGTTTGAAAAAATGTAGGTACTCAAGTGCTTAAGAAATCTTCACTTTCATAATTTACAAATGTTACAACAATGCTTAAAGTGAAAGTATGCATGCAATTAGCAAGGGGCTACGAGAGTGTGTCATGATTCCACAATTTGCCCATTTAATATTATGTTGGGATAACAAGTGTGAGAATAGGATGGTAGGGCACAAGGATGCAAGAGCGCAAGTAGGTTCCTCAATATTACGAGTCAGAAATCATATTTGCATTTAGAATAATAGAGATGGTATCCAATATATCTAATGACACCGTGTGACTCAAAATAGAGATGATTATTTTATTTCAAGGTAGTATTATGCACATGAGATCAAGCAAACTAGGGCACTAAATAACTCGAGAGGAGTAGGAGGTTGCAAGTTTAGGTCACACTAGCAAAGTAGGAAGAAGACTCCTTAGGTTTGAATGAGAGGAGACTCAATCGTGGACACAAATTTAATATTTTGACAATCAAAAAGACATCTCGTTCTAATCTAAAACAAGCAAGAGTAAACTAAAACCCTAACAGAATATTTGTGATATTCAACAAGATTGAGCGATTATAAAGTAGTATGTGACACGTTGGTTCATGTGCTCGAGAATATCCTCATTTGATCTAGATGGTTTCAAAATAATGTATAGGTTCCATGGTGCTTCGTCACCTTTTTCTGTTAAAAAAAAAATAATAATGTATAGGAGGACCTTGGCATATGAGCTCGATCAAGAAGGAAGACATGATTTGCTACAATGATAAATTATCTTCAAATGTAGAGATATGTGAAATTATGTAAATAAAGGGTGGAAATGCATGTATATGAATCCTTTCATTCAAATGAGCCGGCATTAAATGTAAACGCCCTTTCACACCCAAAAAGTTCGTGCACAACAAGGTCAAATTCCTTCAAGTGATATTAGTCATGGAGCTACAGAAATTGCAAATCAATGTGCAATATGCAAGGAAGAAGCTTGTGCAAAAAAGGAGAAAAATCATGCCATGCTTCAATGTTTCATATGCGAAAGAGGAGGAATTGCAGTATGCAGAAATAATATTGCAATTAGCAATTGTGTTTAGGCACTTGAGGTCAATGCAATACTGATGGCTAAATATTTAATGAAGTTTTAGTGCATAGATGTAGGAATGGAAAGCAGTATATGTAAAGGGGTATCGAACTATGTGACACACATAATGTTAATAAAGCTTTGGAAAACTTTTAGATCATGGAAACAACTAGTAGATTTTAATGTTTTTGTTGGAATAACTAATTTTCGTGAAGTAAAAACTTGGGGATTATATGCACAAAAATCAAATCATGCCTACATGTCAGTCTAATGATGATAAAGATGTCCTAATCATAGCCATGTAGGCATGAATTATACTCCTCTCAGTAGTTTCACTCTTGGTAATATGTCCCTTGTGTTTTTCACCTCTTTGGTCATCTTTTTCAATCCGCAAATTGACTTAGCTTGTAAGATCTGACCAAAATCGACTAAAATAAGATAATAAAAGTATTAAAAGTAATTAACAAAATAACATACAATTTTTATCCAATTACAAAAGTCAAACAATTGAATAAAATATTTTTTATTTTAAAAAATACATAGAATGATTTTACAATCATTTACAATTAGGACAAAGTCCTTTTACAATATTTACCGATGACTACAAAACTCAAACTATTTTTACATTTACAAATATAGGTTCACACTTCCTAAAGCCATACTTAGAATCTAAAAATGATGAAAGAGAGAGAGAGAGAGAGCGCATCATCGAGGTGATATCCACCCTACCATAAAGCATGAAGCTTCCTTGTGCTACTCCACTAGAGAAGCCCAACCCATCACAAAGGATCTAGCAATATGTGGACAACATGCATGAAGGAATATGGTGCACCATGTGAATCACTAACAACCTAGCATACCTATATGCTCATGCAACATATATCTAATGCACATGTCCATTAATTATGGGAGAGAATATAAATCAAGTTTAAAGTAATACACTTATGATTAATTTCAAGCTATGACCATAGCATCTTTTTCATAGGTAGAACAACCTACATTCTCTGAGCTCCTATAAATGGAATCCATCCATACCCATCTCTCAGACTAACAAACAAAATATACTAAATATACTAAATTATAAAACATACAATTTTTAAAATAGACTCATAAAGTCTGCACATTCAAAGCAATGGAAATCAATGCGTCAAGTAATATAAAGCAACGACAATCAATGAAATAATAATTTCCCTTATCACATACTGATATCTTGACATTTAATAGGATGGATAACATTTCTAGAAAATAAAGCCCATATCTGAGATTCCTAGTCCTATAATTATAGTCTTCAACTATTTACTTTTCCAAAGTAAGAATGTCTACTAAATAGTCCATTATGGAGGCAAATCCACAAACATATTCAAAAGCATAGAGTAATCATGTCCTAATCATATCATCATGATATCTTGAAATTCATCCACGAGGAATATTTTAATTAACTAGCATAACACATAAAGAAAACAATATGCATCATATCACTTAGATGGTTTACTCTCTAAGTAGATAATAGCTAACATGCTAAGTCCATACAAATAGTGTCAATTAATTTATACATGTCACAAGAATCTATTGACGTCTTACATAAACTTCTAGGTTGTCTTCATAGGGAACATCATCCTATCACTATGATAACATCATATCCACTTAGGTAATTACCTAGGAATTTCATAGGATAAAAACTCTACTTAACCATTAAAATGGTCTTGGTTTCACAAATAATTCAATAATTAAAATGTCGAAGGTTGACATTGGTTTCTAAATAATCCCTAATATGAAGAAAAAAGAAGGTGAATAAAATCATGCTATCAACATAAGTTACAAAACCAACTAGGTGTAACTTACATATGAAAGGCTATCAAATCAAGTCACTAATGAGATCAATAGGAACTATTAATCTCAAACACATTTGACATTATTCTATATATTCACAATATTGAGACATTGGTCAATGAATTCATTAAAGGTTGTGAATTTACTAAAAAAGTTCATTCATTTATCTACTAACCTCATCAAAGAAAATATTTCAAATCAAGAGATATCAATAATCTCAACAAATAATGAATCTAGAATTTCAAAAGGTTATCTACTATCAACATTGTTTGATCTCTACTAATTATGTATACAACTATACAAAAAATTTCATTCCTTATTCAAGTAACTTACTATCCAAAGTCTAAATATAGACACTTTTAGGAAATCATTTACTTGGGAAAGATAATCAACACTATAGTCCCTTGCATGTACCCTTGGTACTATCTATGCCCAACTTACTTTTACAATGTGTCCTTACATGCTTATGGGTAGCTGAATTGAGGTAGGTTCTAGTGTGTTGTGCATTTGAAATTATTTACAACTCTCAAACATAGAAGGCTCCCTTTTTTTTTTTGCATCATAAGCCCAATACTCTTTCCCAAGTGACCAAGCACTCACAAGTTTCACTACATGTCTTGTCATGCATACCTACTCATATGTGACATTTGAACATGTACAAAGAGTTTTATGATACTAAATGTTTATAACCAAGCTGCAGTTTCTCCTTGGTTCATTGCCAACTGTGATGACATACAATCATCCCATACTACTTGTTGTCATCATTGGAAATAAAATCAACACTAAATTGAAATAGAAGAGCATTTACATTAAATTGCATAAAGCATACTAGCTCATAAAATTGCATGGCCTCACATACCATCTCACAAATCCTCATAAAATAATGTTTTTGTAAAAGCTCGGAATACTTAGAGCTTAGTCAAAACTTTCAATTGTAAACTCAAATCCAATTGACTGTCATAAATTTCAAGTCAACATTGCATGCAAAAAAGTCTTGATCAAAATTTCAGTTTTTAAATCTTAAGGACTAAATTGCACACAGGGATAGGTTTATTCAATTTGTGATCTCAAAAGAAAACATAACATAATAGGGTCACAACTGCATCAATTTCTCACTCATATTTAGCAAATGAGAAACTCACAAAATTGCATCGGTCACAAAAAAGTATGCAGTGTTCAAGTATAATTTCAAAACAACAATAATAAAAGAACATGACTTTGAAAATCCATTCTATCATGCACATACATCATATATTATTGCCTTTCCTGCAAGTAAAAGTATATAAATTAAACAAATTAGTTTCTTTTTCTAGGTCAACAATGTAGGACCCTAAAGAGCAACACCTAGACTAATTGTGTTAAAATCAATCATAAGTCTATTACATTACTTGATTTATATTCTCTCCCATAATGTGTTTATCAATAGACATGTGCGTTATATATATGTTTCATGAGAATATAGGTACACTAGGTTATCAATGATTCACATGGTACACTAGATTCCTTCATGAATGTTGGCCACATATTGCTAGATCCTTTGTGATGGGTCAGGATTCTCAAGTGGAGTAGGAAAAGGAAGCTTAATGATTTGTGGTAGGGTAGATATCACCATGATGATGGTCTCTCTCTAGCTCTCTCTGCCTCTCTCATCCTTTGCATATTTTGAGTATGGCTTCAGGAAGTGTGAACCTGTGCTTGCAAATATAAAACAATTTGAGTTTTATAGTCATGGCTAAAAATTGTAAAAGGTCTTTTACCTAATTGTAGATGATTGTAGAATCATTTTATGCATTTTAAAAAAAAATTATAGTTAATTGTTTGAATTTTGTAATTGGATAAATATTGTATGTTATTTTATTAATTACTTTCAATACTTTTAACTTATTTTATTTTAGTTGATTTTGGTCAGATCTTATATATGGTATCAAGGCTCTGGGTTCAACATTAGAGCCTAAAGTCTAGTTTCCAAAGTCACAGTCCTTTGAGAGTAAACTTTCTAGATGCTTTGAGAGTACAAACACATTTGACAAAGTTTGAAGTTTGAAAAATTCACTTTTTTCCAACAACCTTTAGTGTCAGAAAAATCTCTAGTTTGCAAACCCTTAGGTTCACCAATGCCCTACTTTCCTGATAAAATATTTAAGGTTGGAGTCAAAGTTCTCTTAGTTCATTGATTGGGAATATTTATGATAGAAGGAAAATGTTAAGTCTTCAGCCAATTCATTGTTTCCAAAAATTGCCGAGATACCTACGAAGATTTCATGAAAGCTGAGTTTTGTTGATAAAGGGAGTTTAGTGACTTTAGGTAGTGTATTGAAAAACTTCCTAGTTTGAAATCTGAAAAAAAATTACTGATAAAGTAGTTGGCAAAACCCTAAGTTCATGAAATGTCACTTTCGCGTACAACTTCCTCATAATGCTGATAATGATGGTTTTTGAAAAAGGAACTTTGTTGGGAGGACTCCATGGTTCATGGAGAGAGTATTTTATTGATGATCTTCCTAAAGTTTGCATATGTGTAAAGAGATAAAATATATAATAGAGGATTTGTCGATAGGATGTATACACCGAAGCCTTGTGAGTTCTAATGAAATCTAGAATTTTTCAATGGATCTTTGATTTCTTATTATGATCATGGAAATTACAATGACTATTTAGTTCTTTAATAGATTGATGATGGTCCAACTTCTTTCCTAGATAGTATAAATTCTTTCTTTTGATTAGAATGGGGCATTGACCATCGAGAGAAGGAAGAGAGGCTTGACTAGACAATAGGAGAAAACTTGCAGAGAATGCAAGATAAGGTGCTTGAGGGTGCAGAGTTAAGAGAGAGGTTGGAAGCCTTGCGAGGCTGCAAGACTATGGGAGATTGTGCATAGCTAGAAGAAATTATGTAGAGGTTGCAAAAGATGGCTATTGAGGGCCAAGAGTTGTAAATTTTAATATGCAAATTTTATTCTTGTCATGTTAGATAAATTTTGTAATTGTGCAAACATTGTTGAATATAATTTTCATATTTGAATGCAGAAATTATTCTATCTATATTTTAGTTTTTTGTATTTGTCAAGAGGGGAGTACCCTCTGTGTCAATCTATCAGGTTAACAAACAAAATATGCTAAATATACCAAATTACAAGACATACATTTTTTTAAATTAGACTCATAAAATCTGCACATTCAAAGCAATGACAATCAATCCCTCAAGCAATATGGAACAATGACTATCGTATCAATATTTCTTCTAGTTTTCTTCTCATCCCTTTGACTATTTATAGGATTATTTCTATGTCTTCTTGGGTTTTTCTTTCTCTTAATCTTATCTATTTTCTTTTTTCCCTCCCATTTTTACCTATAAATACAACCATTCTCTTCATTATTTTTCATTTTCATCTCAACATCAATTCTCATTTCAAGAACACACAATATTTTTAGTTTCTTTTTCTTCAAGCTAGACTTTAAGCTTCTTCATAGGCCTTTGAGCCTTATAGTTTAGTTTTAGTATTTTATTTTGAAAAGATTAAAATTTTTCCCTTAGGAGGCTATTTTCATGTATTCTTGCCTTAAGCCAAGCTTATGCATAGCATCCCCTTTAGCTTTTTATGCTCACACAAGGATCAAGCCTTCCTTCTCTTAGATTTTTTATTACTTCTAAGACACTTTTTCTTTTCCTCATGCCCCTTCTTTTATCTTTTTCACCAAGAGGAGGAGATGATTCCCACAAGGACCTCTGAGGACATATGTTAGGCATTGGCACCCATTATTATAGGTTCATTAGTTATTAGAAGATGTTTTGCATATGGGAGAAATAAAATTACATTTTCAAAAAGAAAAGTTCTTAGCATAAGAGAAAAGATTATTTCTTCTTTCCATAGACATTCCTATAATAGTTTCCTAGAATATTTGTATTTCTTCTTCATAGATCAATTTTCATGTAAGAAATTAGATTTTCATGTCATCAAGAAAGAAAAGTTGAAAAAGAAATTCTTAGATCAATTCCAATTTCTTATTTACTGTGCATTTAGGATTACAAATTTGCATATCTTCAAGGGTTTTTGAAAAGAAAGTTGTTTACAAAAGAAAAAGTTTATTTCTTCATCTTTCTTTTTATGTATCCATGGATTAGTTTACATTTGAAAAGATTGCATGTAAAAGACAATTTTGTTTTAGCATGTATGGAAATGATTGAGATATAACAAGAAAAAACACAAAAACATAGTAAAACTACATTGTATTAGGGAAAGTCATATAGTTTGTGTGCATATTTCCCTTTCATAGTAATTAGATCATCTTTAAAATGTGAAAAAGAAAAGCTTGCATTCATTTAGGATTAATTGAATGAGACATCCATTTTAAACTTTCAAACATTTCAAACATTAAAGCCCTCATTATCATCATGAGGTATAAATATTTTAACATTCAAATATCAAAGAAACCATCAGTTTTATCATGAGGCATACAAATCAAACATAGGAAAACATCAAGGAAACCCTTGATCTCATCATGAGATACATGAACACAAACTAAACATTCATACAACACAAAAAATAAGCATAGGCCAATCTCCTTGGTCATATAGCACATCTAGATAAGCAGAGGAATTATCAACAAACTCATAACAACATATAGCTGGGACAATAGTTGAAAAACTCAAACTCGGTAATTACTCGGTAGACCCAAAATTTTTAAAAACTTAGTACTCAACAAAAAATTAGGGACAAACTTGGCAATAACTTGGAAAACTTATGGAACATTTAAAAATGCATAATTTTTTATAAATATTCTAAAAAGCACACATATTTTTGAATTTATAGAATGCATTTCTAATTTCCTTCATATATATGTGTGTGTGTGTGTGTGTATATATGTATATGTATATATATACATGTATGTATATATATATATGTATGTATATATACATATACATATATATACATATGTATACATATATGCATATGTATATATGTATATACATATGTATACATATAGATATATATACATATACACACATATATATGTGTGTATACACACACACACACATATATACATATATATATATGTACATATATATATGTACATATATATATACATACATATATATATATATATGTATATATACATAAATATATGTATGTATGTATACATATATGTATGTATGTATGTATACATATATGTATACATACATATACATATACATATACATATACATATACATATACATATACATATACATATACATATACATATACATACATATATATATATATATATATATATATATATATATATATATATATATATATATATATATATATATATATATATATATATATATATATATATATGGGTAAAAGCACAAACTTGTGTCACACTTTATAAAGGAATCAGCCAACATCAAAAAAACATCTCAACTTCGATGACATAAAAGTGGTCTTTATGTTTTGAATTTCAAAATGATGTAAACTAAGAAAATGTAGATCTCTTGTTGAAGTTTATTAGTCTAATTTTTTAGATTTTTTAAAAAATTGTTTTGATTTTTTTTTATCAATTTAAGAGCAGATTTTGAAATGCTAAAAAATTGAAGAAAAAGTGATGTTCAATTCACGTCGATAAACAAATAGAAAAAAAATGAATTTTCCCGTGATTTTTTTTTCCCCAAATAGGTGACTTCATTATCTAGGGCATTGGAAAAAAAAATAAAATTTTGATCTATATTTTTCTCGTAATAACGTTTTAAAGTCAAACTTACCTAATTTTGATAGTTTTCAGTTAACGTTAACTATTGTTTAATTTTTTTTCATTTCCAAAAAACAAATTATACCCTTTTGAAGAGGATTGTCTCCTTTAGGGAATGATATATTTGTCAAATTTTAAAATGATGTTTTACTATTTTTATGTTAGTTTCAAATTAGCCTCTTTTTGAACTTGAACAACCTACTTGCATTATTTTCAAATATTTATATCATAAAATTACTCAAAATATAAAAATATATATATTTCCACATTCAGCACTCCGAGCTCTACAAAAAGGTATTTTTCTTTTAAAAAAAAAATTAATTTTGATTGTAAAAATATTGAGCAGAAGTTGGAAGTTTTAGAAAGTATGAGAAAATGGTGACTTTGCTATCTAGTAGGATGCCACATAGACGTATTTGATCGAATGGGATTCGACCTAATGGTATTCAGCCGAATCTAATTTGGTCGAATATATTTGTTTGTTTTTTTTTTGAAAAAATTTGTGGTTTTTTTATTGTTTTTTAATTAATGAATTACAATAAAATTAAAAAAAAAGATTTTGAAGGAAAGAGTCATCTTGAAAAACACAATGATGTGAAAGCATTTGTTTAATACCTTTTTTTAGTTTTTATTTTTTATTTTAGCTTTTTTAAATGAATAAATTATAAAAATTTGGAAAAAAAAGAACCACTAATTTGAACAAGGGCAAATTCATATTAAAAAACACAATGATCTGAAAGTGTTTTTTTAATGTCTTTTTTGGCTTTTTTAACTCTTTGGTGGTTTTTTTAAATTATTAAATTATAGAAATTTAGAGAAAAAAGAACCACTGATTTCAACAGGGGCAGAGTTGTATTCTCAGGTACCATGCTCTAAAACATGTAATTGATTAAAACCATTGATTTATTGAATGTAGACCTAGATCTTCAAAAAATAGAGGTTAAAGTGTTTGTACATGTGTTATTTTTGCATGCAAGTGAATTCAAATTTGATCAATTTGTGATGGGCAATAAAAAGACAAGAAAAAGGTTGTATGATCGAAGAAGAGATACTAAAAATGTCGATGAAGGAACATCTACTCAAGAACAACCCATGGAAATTGTTGATGACCGAGTATAGGTACGAGAAGAAATTGAAGGTGGTGATAGAAATTTTTTCCTTGGTATGGAAAATCTGATGGAGATGGATGAGGATTCTCTTTTCAAAAATATTTCATCTGAAGATATGGTACCTGAAAGCACAGTAAAATTACACTCTAAAAAAATATGGGATGAATTTTTTGAAAATAAGTCTATAATTGGAAGAGCACAGTTATTTGCAAAGTTATTTAGGAAGAAAGAGATGGCCCCTGTTTTGGAGTTGTTAGGGGATGATAATAAGAAAAAGTCATCAGGTTCATTAAAGCAAACAATAGTTGAAAACATACAAGAAGCATTGAATTCTATTGAAAGCAAGAGTCGAGCTATTGATTTAAGTGCTACACGTAGAGCATTAATGACTGTAATTTCTAGTAAGAAATTATTACATAGAAGACAAGTTCCAGCAATTTCCCAATTACTCAATGTTTCTAGGAGAACTGTTCAAAGATATATTGCAAGGAGAAATAGATTGGATGAAAATGTTGAGAAAAATTGGGTAAATATTTGCAGGTTTCCTTGGAAAGATAGAATCTCAGAAGATGTAAAGGAATAGGTGATTGAATATTGGACTAGCCACTCTCATGTTTCTTCCAATAGAAGGGACACTATATAGATAAAAGGTGAAGATGGTACAAAAATTTCACATCCCAAATATTTTATAGATACAACACAAAGTGAACTTTTTGAAGCATTCAAGCAAGAATTTTCAGATGTGAAGATGTGTCAAAGGATGTTTGAGAGTCTACGACCAAATTTTGTACGTATAAATAAGGTACGTGAGACTTGTTGTTGTTGAAATCATGTTGAATTTCATCTACACCTACAGTCATATAAAAAAGCTATGACAATAATTAATCCAAATATAGTCATCCCTGGAAGTACAACACAATTTGTAAAAACTCTTCTATGTGAAAAATCAGAAGATTCAGATGAATTCAAAGTGCAGTGTATAAAAAATATATGTAATGATTGTAGAAATTTGAAGAATCTTGTACAGGTTGACAATATTGATCATTTGATGCAAGTTATGTGGAAGAGATTTGAATATGAGTACTCAACAAAGTCAGGAGTTGAGAGCAGAAAAACTGTTCTCAAAGAGAGTGAATTGTCAAGCAATGAATTTATGAAATTTTTTTGCAATATCATATATCCACATATTGAACATTGTCATGGTGCTAGATGGCAAGCTAAGCAATTTCGTGACTCAAAGAATTGCTTTCCACTAGGTTGTATTCTGTCTATTGTTGATTTCTCTGAGAACTATACATTTAGTCCTCAAAGTGAGATTCAAAGTCAATATTATCATTCAGAGCAAGTTGCAATATTTGTATAATTTTGTTATAGGCATGCTAAAGAACATGTGGATGGTGTACAAAGTAGAAAAGATGAACGAATTATCATCAAAGAGGTGCACTTTTATATTAGTGATGATACATGTCATGATAGAAGCTATGTAGCCCATTGTTTTGCAATATTTTTTGAAGACCTAAGACGACGTCAAATAGATGCTTCACAACATTGGATATGGTCTGATGGATGTGCTGGTAAGTGTTGATTTAATTATTTTTTAAAATAATAGTATATTTATTTATGTAATTAACTTGTAGACTTGAATTATTCAGTTACTTAAATATGTTGTACCTCGATGTATATAGTTTTTTTTTTTTTAATTTTAGTTTTAAATTTGAAATTGTTTGTAACTTTACAGGACAATTTAAGTCTGCAAAAGCTTTTAATTGGTTAAGCCAACAACATATTAAACGAAACATTCAATTTTTGTGGAATTTCTATGAGAGTGGACATGGAAAAGGAGAGCATGATGGAGCTGGAGCATGTGTGAAACATGCACTTCGACAACATGAACTTGCAGGTAATACAATATGTAGTGCCCCTCAACTTGTCGTCTTTTGGACTGATGTTTGCTTAGTTGTACTGGACATTTTGACAGTATTTTTAGATCGTTGATGATGGATTTCTAGTTATTTTGCTATTTCAGCATGAACCTAATTGTTATGATAACAGATGTTGATGATGGATTATGTCATTTTATGCTTTACAATTTGATAAATGAACTGATGTTTTAAATGCTTTGATGTTATTCATCATATGGGATTGGAAGTTAGTTGATCACTTTATGTCGTAGATTAGTAATCTGATACCTTGTTCAATATAGTTGATTATTATTTATAAACATGAATGGAACAGTGTTGTATTACTCGTTCTCGAGTACCCTACCTCACTGCGATTTCCATTCATGATAGGACTGCATGTGATGTATATGTATATCTTGTTATGGTTAACTGTGCGTTGCTGCAGGATGCAGGTACTAGGCATCAACTCCACCTAATTACAGGTCTGAGCATGCCTTCGCCAATGGGTTAGTTGGTTGGAGTTAACATGAGGTCCCTAGTCAGTGTTCCTTCGTCGTCAGTTTACCCTTGTGGTTATTGGTTGTCATTCACCCATGTCTTACTGTCAGGTAATATTGTATCTTGGAGTCAAATCAAGTTCGAAGGTGTCTAAGTATGTGTGGTAATGTTGTGCTTTAATTAGAATTATTCTACGGAAGAGTATAAGTGTTGTTAAATGGGTATAATGTCGTTAGTTGTCGATTTTAGCTATAAATAAATTATTATTTTAATGGAAGTGTTGTTGATAAATAAAGTTGTAAGAAGTTTGTATTTTTTGATATAATATTAATTATAATAAATATTTAAATAAATAAATAGTGGTAATCATGTTGTAAATTGTAATTCACAACTTGATTAATAAAATAAATTAAAGGATAGTACAAAATTATATAATTGTCGAAATAGTACTATTCTATTTATAACAATATTTTGGGTCGGCTATAAAGAAAAATAATAATAAAATAAAGAATCTAATAATTGGGATATTTTAATTAAATAAAAAAATACATATTCTTTAAAGGGAGTTTGCGCGGGATCGCGTGCCAAGCCCTTGGAGAGGAGAGAGGCTGAGTTATAAAAGAGCTGTTGGTGCATCAAGGAGGGCATCATAGGGGCAAGAAAGAAGCAGGATTGAGGAGGAGAAAATTGCAGGTTCCAGGACAAAGAGGAGGTAGCTGATTGAATTGCAATCTTCCATCGGCAAGTGTGGGATTCCAGGTTCCACAAATTATCTCAATCTCTAAATCTGCATGTGATGAATGTTTTGTTGAATGTCTGATGTGGGATTAAGTCCATTCTGTATTTAATCTATGATTATAAATTTTCCTTCGCCAGTGTTTGGTTTCCTGTGTCCATTGATGCAATCTATTTTCCAACAGCAGTGTAAAGAAAATCCTTTCGTCCGTAGGTATGAACTGGTTCCTCTTTGTCTAGGGCAAACCATTTTAGACCATTAAACTTACTGCTCAGGGATCATGTTAACCCCTCCATGTCAGTTCAATCTTCAGGCCGCTTCTGCCATTTCTGCATAGGTGTGGTGAATAGGCCAGGAGCTATGGAAATGACAATACACTTTAGAATTGTGTTAATGGTGGATCGGTCTAAAGCGTAAGCTTCACATACGATGATTTTATTGTCTTTTCAACAATTTCCTTTGTTCAAATCCTGGCTCTCAGGCAGATCACATATGATAAATTTACAGACTTTACAGCAATTTCCTTTGTTCGAATTCTGCATGCATATTACTCTGTGGGACGTCCTCCCTGGAATTGTTCCAGATGTTTGATTCTTGAGGCTGTAGGGAAACTTATAACGGTTATACAGTATTTTTCCTTGTCTGCCGTCAAACTCTCTTATTCCGTTCATCTTGTAGTTGAGTTGTCTAAGGGAGGCACAAGAAAGTGCATTGTGCTGTAGGGTTTTAAATCTGGAGCAGTAGCGATGTAACCTTTCTTGAATTGGATTTGTTTGTTCCAAGAGAATACGCTGCACAGATTTATTGTCCTACCGTGAGTTTAAAACCCTCGTCAAACCTTCTGTCTGAAAACCTATATATTTACTCTTGTATTTTCGCTAATAACGGATAATGGCATGTATCGCTAGATTGTATTATTAGGGCGTAAAAAGTTAGCTGAATACTTGGGCAGTTTTGCTGCCGTTGGTATCTTGTCTTTCGCTTTCTTTGAAAATGCCTGAAGTCTTTCAATGTATCCCTTCTGGAGGTCTTCATTATTCATTAACATGATGGCGCGGTGCTTCCCTTTGACTAGCCACATTGTAGCTTGGGCTGCCGTGATTTCGTTGGCCTTCCAACAAATAAGCACCTTCAAGCTGAGCGAACCCTAATTTGTAGAAAGGCAACGATCCTAAGCCTCATGTGATCGCTTGCACCAGGAAATCGAACCAATCTTCCAACATAGATTTAACTGGTGTCTCAATGAAAAGATTAGGGTGTTCTCATGATCGCCCAGCTCGGGCAAAAAGGTCGACCATGTGCCTAATTAGATAAAACTGTTGGTATATCCTACAATCTTTTCAAAACTTATGGAACGCTGTTACCAGCCAACCGCCACCTTGTGTATATCAGCAATCACAACCTTTCAACCACCGCAGATTTAGCTGGGGTCTCAATATTAAAGTTTGGGGTATGCAGATTTACCAGTTATATCGATGAGATGAATAACACAGTCTCGGCATTTGTCTTGTCCCTTCTGCTAATAAACGGTTCTACCAATCACCTAAATGACGCTACAATAGTTAACAGTTTGAACTATGGCTTGAGCAGTGGCATTCTTTTTAGACCTTTGTTTTCTTTGGATCTGGAAAGTTTTAAAGGACATTTGGATTATAAGCGAACACTAGTCTTAGAAAGGGGTCCAGCGCTTGGCAAACTACATTAGTCTAATCATATTTAATATCCCATGTAATACATTTGGTTGGAGTTTTCCATGTGAACGTCCCACCCCAGTTTGCATTTTTGCTCTTGTCACTGGATTTCAAACAAACAATTTGTACTACCCCCACAGACCTAGCAGGTACCTTAATGATAAGGTTAGGATGCTCAATAGGGCCGCGCCATCTGTAGGCTCCAAAGTTTTTCTTAAAATGATGTTTCTTGTTGTAGAGCTTGGAGAATTTTCTTTCTGTCTAATTGTGGCCTCCAGCTTGATGCTTGCCGGTAGATATATTTTAAAAATTGCAGTCCATTCTGTATTTTTACTGTGTGCCATTTAATCTGCCCTTTGATAGAGTTGTTTAAGGGAAACACAGAGATTGGTGCAACGTTTTTAGGTTCTAAGTTTATATCCATATGTGAATTACCATCACCAAGAAAACACAGTCATACAACGAGCTCTGAAACTCTATTGAGCAGGATAGATGCTGGAATTAGATCATCAGTGTTCTGTAGGCTCACTGATAAGGCAGCCACAAGATTAAGATCATCTACAGTAGATAACGGAACTGTTGTATCTAAGCAATGTTCATTCACTTTTCTATGCCATTTTACCTCAAGCACATTAATACCTTAAGAGATTATATATTCTGCGCTCCGTGGACAATTTGTTTGATATTTTAATTAGATTGTCATTTTAAGGCAAAAGAGAGTCAAATATTATAATTGGTTGAGTGATACATTTAGGTTAAATCGTTGAAATTTATTTGGTTAAACTATTTCAGTTTTCTAAAAGAATCCTTTTGTTTGAGCTCGCTAGAATGTCTGCAAGACCGTATGAAGGATAACAAACATCTCATGATTGAATTTGCCTCGTGTGATTGCCGTTCAGTCGTAAGATATCTCTCCTAGCGTTATTATCCTTAATAGAATAAAGCTAATCAGATAAGATTGAAGGAAAGTTTATAAGATCGTATCTGGAATTAAGTGGTTCTTATATCAATTATTGTAATGATTTAGTTAATCAACTTATTTATCTTTTGAAGCAAAATAAAGATTAGTTAGAGATTTAGTTGCAAGTGTTATAATATAATGTTGTTTTAATTCAGAAGTTGTTTGCATTAAACTGGGAATGAATTGTAGTATTTTATCTCCTGAATCTGAAATGAATTGAATTGTATGAGTGTTGTAATGAGTTGGATTGAGGTTGTTCAAACTTGTATTCCAGAGGCTAGTTGTCGTTGTTAAGTATTTGCAACTTGTGTATTGCTGTTTTGTAATTACGATGTAATAGCGTTTATGTGTATCAAACAAAGTATGAAGTATAATGAGGTTCTGTCAAGGTTGAATGTTGTGTCTTGTAAAGTAATAATCTCAGGATGAAATACCAAACCTCTTGTGCTCTTATTGTACCATTTTGTCGAAAGGAGAGATCTGAAATCTGTAAGAGGATAAAGTATTGCAATGTTTATAGTGTTGGATAACAATTGATGTTATGATTCTATTTTGATGCAAGAGGGTTTATGCCTTGCAGTGTATATATTCGTGTTATGTTATGAGTCTTGTATGATGTCAAGGTTACTAGGTGTTAGGAAGGAGAGTGGCTTTCAATGTGGGGCCGGCGCCCAAAGTGGCAGTCAGGATAACCCGTTGAAAGTAGATTAATCAAGTGATAACCTAAAATGAACTAGGGGGTTAAGGGTAGATTTCACATTAGTAAGATTAATGGATTCCTCTCCCATGGCTTGTAGTGCTTGTTTAGACTAAGGATGGGTAGAGAAGGCCTGGTCAGCATGATTGACTTCCTTGTCCTCATGAAAGGAAGGTCGATTCCGCATGTGTCACCCTATGGGGCCGGCGCCTAGTGAGAGGCTGTCAGGATAACCATAGATGGGGGCCGGCGCCTAGTGAGAGGTTGTCAGGATAACCCATGTTAGGACCATGCGATGACATTCTCCCTACTACAACCTAGCATCCCTTGTTCGGTCTCTCCTCATTTGTTTTGTGTCACCTCTAGAAGTGAAAGTTAAGTTAAGTTATGTTGTGTTATTGCCATGTGTTGTATTGGCGTTTGGTCGTCCTTTGTCTTGTTTGTCTACCGTCTACCTGACTGTTAGTGTTTGAGACCTCATGTTAACTCCTAGCTCGGGGGGTGGACCTTAGGGTTCCACATGGTCGGGTGGAAGAGCTATTGTATCCATTGGTTGTTCTTGTCAAGATCATATGCAGAAAAAGGATTTGTTTTAGTTGTACTTGTTCCAGTAACGATGATGTAAGTGCACAACCTTGTACCAGATTTGTGTAACAGAATATTCCTTATGTATGTAACTTTTGACGTAGACTAAAAGTGGCAATGTAATGATGTCTTGATGTACTTATACGAAAGCATTTCAGTTATGTATTTAATCATGCAGATTCTGTTATTTGATGATTTGCAAGGAATGTGAATAAGTTATTTATTTGAGAATGGATTCGGATTAGTTACTGATGTATATTAAATTATGTTAGTTGGTTTGTAAGTGATGCAGCCTTGAATCCTTAGAGAATATATCGTAATTGATTATGTTATCATTATTTAATCTTTAAAAAAAAAAAAATTTCCCTATTTTTTTTTATAGCATAAGTGTGCATTTCTTTAAGGTGTTCAAGGCGGGCGCTACACAATATGGAATACAAATTTAAATTCTTAAATATATTTTAAATAAATTTAAACATGTTAGGAAAAAAGTGTAGATCTCAATATATTGCATGTGTTCAGAAGTGGAAGCTTAAGCCATTATGCAATTTAATGGTTTTGATATATATCCAATGTTGCAGATTTTCAATATTTCTCTTGTTGGATTTTTAAAAAAATCTAATTATATTTTTTGAGATTGTCTTTTCTTTTCAATTAGAAAACTGAGCTTAACCTGACATTTCACCAACATGAACTTGCAGGTAATGCTATAAGGAATGCAAATGAAATTGTTGAATGGTGCAAAAGTCATTTTGTCATTCATGACTCAATATACAACACATGTTATTTTTGGGAAGTTAAAGGTACATAAATATTTTGTTTTGAATTTCAATGTGTGTACATGAATTTTTAATTTTATACACTTTTTAATTGGATGATTGAAATTTAAACAGATATTGATTGATCAATGCTGATTGCATTGAGAACAATGCAAATACTCTACAATGTGAGAATATTAGAGATGGGTATGTTTCAGAATGGGAAATAAAACAATTAGTGGCCACGTGAGACCCTTTTGAAGATAATGACATTGTAGATGTCTATAATCCTTTGTATTCAGCTAATTACGAATATGTATCAGATTTAGTTGTTACAGGTAATTTTTTTAAATTTTTATATTGAATTTTAACTTGTACATTTGATTTATAATTTTTTAAATTTTTAAATTGAATTTTAACTTGTACTACATGGTTTGTATAGGAGATATTTTTGTTGTTCTTGCAGATCCTGACAATATTTGAGGATAACTTGGAAGCAAGTGAACATAAATAACCCACCACTTATTATTATTTGTGATCACACATAGCTCAATGTACACACTTTTAATGGATATGAAAATGTAATGCGCCTTTGGCAAGCATGTGAAATGAGCCACAATGTTACTTACCCAATGCACTAGATTTGATTGTTTATAATAATATTTGGAGGATATGTGAAAGAGTGGTACCTAAAATATGATCCTATAGGTATGAAGGATGTAGTAGAAGTTAGAAATTTGTTCCTTCAAGAATTTAATTATCTTGAATTTGCACATCAAAATATAGCTACACTAAAGACTATCTAAGAAATTCCTATGGAATGTCTAAAACTATTATCAATGTTTCAATAATTTAATTTCCAAAATACCACACCCAATTGATGTGTCACTATAGAGGGAATGGATTATTGGGGTCCTTATTCTCCATATTAGTTGTAAACTAGTGCAATGACCAATCCCCAAGTAGAAGGATTCCCTTGAGACAACCTTATTCTTAGAACTTATCAGTGAGCTTAACCCATATCAATTGTTCATTAGTTGATCACTTTGAAGATCTAAAGATGGGAGTAATAGTTCAACAAATGGAGTAACTTCCTAGTGCATCAAACAAAAAAGGAGTTGTAATGTATGGATTGGTAGAGTAAGAACCACATTGCTACTAATTGGATCCTATTATGCAGAGTAAGAACAAGTGAAAAATTTATCACCACAAGAGAAGATCAATCTTACTGAAAAGAAGGTCCCATGGATAGATCTTGCACAAAGATGATGACTCTATTAGGGATCTATGAGAAGACCAAGTCTATTTAAGAGAAGGTCACATGGATAGATCTTACACAAAGGTGATAATTCTATTAGGAAGATATAACAGTGTTCCATGGAGCCAAATAAGAGTTGGATACATCATGATCAATGGAGGAGGAGGAGCCTAAGGTTGCATATGCCATTTTATTATTACTAAAAATTAGGAATGAGTTCCTCAAAACTTCACACTACTAGAAAGATTGGTACTTTTATATAGACAACAATGCAAATAAGATGACTTTGATACAAAATTATATATCACTCTATAGTGCGATGTTTGACACATGTACACCCATTTCATGACACAAAATTATTGATAACTATGATAATGAATGGATATCAATTGTGTAATGTGGTCATTACACTGGTTCAAAGCTAAATGTGGTACCAAAGGATTCTTCAATCCCTGTGGCTTGTCCTATCTTACAACCTTCCCCCCATGTGTTATTACTCATGGCCCCAATAAGACAGAAGAGCAATCCCTTGGCATCCTATAAAATGTTGAGATAAGTATTAAGGGATCTACCTTTTGTATTGACTTTGAAACTATTAGAAATGACAATGGCTAATCACTACCTAGCACTTCTTGTTGATCATTTTATTTTTCTATAAATTTGATAATGTGCAGTTCAAGAATAGAAATATGAGTTTTTAAAATGGTGAAAAACAAGTATGTTGGCTCTTAGAGCTACTACTCCATTCTTCTAGAGTTGGCACTCAACACCAAGATAATGGGAACAATATTAAGGGATGTGACTCATCAACAAAATCCTTATGGAAAGTATGCATAACTATCACTTGTATCTATAACATAAGAGGGTAGGCACTATGTGTTCTATTAATTTCTTATCTTTTATAAAATATCTCTTTCTAGAAAGCTCCCAAAACCATAATTTCAAGCCCTACTTAAAGATAATCATAAATCTATTCTCATACTTAAGAATACACAATTAAAATGTTATCGTGGTTTGACATCCACATTTTAGGGTTTCAAAATAGATGTAAATAGTGTTTCAAATAGAATTTTTAGGGCTTTAAAATTCATGTATTAGAGTTTCAAATTTATATATTAGGACCTTTCAATTTGACGTTTTATGGTTTCATTTTAACATTTTAGGGTTTAATCTACATCCAAAATTTGTTTATAAAACATTAAAATATAGTGCATTTACCATATTAAAAAAATTCCTATTTGTAATATCTATTATAAAACATTGGCCTCTATTATATTACAAATAAGTAAATGAATGTCTGCTCTAATTTGGAAGCATATATCATCCATTTTACATTTTTTTTATCATTTTAGATATTACAAATTCCTATTTCTAGTGATATTTAATCCCTATGATCAAGAATACAATGAATGTCTTACAAGGCTAGCTATGAGCCACAAACATGAACCAAATTTGCAAAAGAAATGAATTGGAAACACAAAGCACATAACAATTATTGAGAAAGAGATTTGTTAACTACTTTTAGAACAATAATTTTATCTTTTCCAATTATTTATTTAAATCTAATGTATTTCTTGGCATGCAAGGATTAAACAAGAATCATTTATGATTTGCTCATGAAACAAATTTATTATTTACCATAATCGTAGTGTAGTGATGTCTAATTAGAGTATATAATGTTCAAACCATAATATAAAATGTCAAACCATAATGTCCAATGTCAAACCATAATGTCAAACCACAAAGGCAAATGTCAAACCATAATATAAAATGTCAAACCATAATGTCAAATGTCAAACTGGATAATGTCAAACATAATAAGATCTAGTTCAATCTGCCAATCCATGTGTGGATCCATGCCTCGATCTCTCTTTGGATCTTGATCCATGCCTCGATCTCTCTCCGAAAGCCGATCCATGACTTGATGCACCTCCCTGCACAAGGAAGTACATAATTTAATTTAATGTACATGTGTATATATATGTAAAATCATCTTAAAGTTTTGTACTTTCAACATGTGTGAATTTATCATGTAATTTATATATATATTATAAATGTACCTCAAATGTATCGTGCACGAGATCCTCTGCATGCTCTAGATCTCCAAAGCACGACAAATTATCCCCTTGTTGCTATAAATTTTCAAATACAAGATTTCAATGAATAGTGAGAGCTACTTTTAAGTAAAGTTTATTTAATATATACACATGTGAATTTGTAGAACGCAAAATATAGAAATTATTCAAGTACTTGCACATCTTGGAGCACTCTACCAATCCCACTAATCTCAGATGAATGAATGGTAAAATTAGGAACACCTATATCTTAAGGTAAAGGACCAGTGCCAAAAAGAAGTGTGCTATATGTGCCATGTACATTAGGTGCACCCTGATGCTGTGTGGGGATTGTAGGCTGATCTGGAATATTCTGGTGTTGTGTGGGGGCTGTAGGCTAATCTGGAATATTCTAGTCCTCTAAAGCTACCTCACCCTAACCCGTCTGTCTACTAGTATGTCATCTAATATGAGTCGATATAGCTTCCAAAGGAATACCATACTCATCACTGATAAATTGGTATGCTGATAGTAAATCAAGAATGGAAGCTAATGCAACATTACGTACAATGGTGTCACTCATATGGGTCACATCTGATGGGGATGGTAGATCGGCACAAATGTAGGGGTCATAATTCACAGATGTAGCCTCAGTGGGAGGAAGGCCAATCCATGGATGTAGTAAGTATCTCCCTACATGATCAGATGACATCTGATCAACTTGAGTAGCAATGGTGGTCATCCTATCAAAAAGCCTAGATCTAGTCGGTGTGATTGCGGCATCTCCTACTGCTGCTAATTCCAAACGTTTTGGAAGAACCAAAAGGTTTGGACCAACTAATGCGCTCTTATTTTGAGGCGGTGGCAAATCTAGACGTCTAAATTGAGGTTTATCAGCAAACCTCCCCTTGCCTTGTCTAGCATGTGTAGGCATAGATGTGTAATCCATAGATAATCCTAAATGAAACTCAGCATATAATTTTTTGCAAAAATATAGTGGCAACTCGTCATTATGAGGCCATCTATGATTGGCTGCCAAAAATCTAGGATATATAAATGGACCAACTAGTGGATCTGTACACCTGGTAATAGTATAACCTCTAACTTTGTCTTTCCCAGTATAAAAAGGGAACATAGTATGCACATTATGTAATGAAACTCTATCAGAAATAGTTTTGATATTCTCAGTGCCAGTAACAGTCCTAGCAAGGGACCTATAAAACTCCTCAGTGCTAATATCATCATATGGATTGTATGATTTTATTGTCTCAATCATATGTCTAATCTCACACCGAATATTAACTAATCTATCTCTATTAGCCAAATTTTGGGGGTTTTATATAGTTTGATCCAAACATTTCAAAGAATTATCTAATCTAGAAATGCTGTCATTGTAAAAATTATTCCTAGCCTCAGCTTCGCGCTGAGACTGCATGGAATGATGAGATCCCTGATCATCAGCCATATCTCTAGATAAAACTATGTAAAGAGATCTGCATTTAATTAAAACAAAAAAATTAAATATGTACAAGCATTTTTCTTTTAAGCATACAAAAATATAAAAATGCAACATGTAGATCATCTAAATAAACACAAATTTTAGATTTGCATGCAAAGGAAAGGGATTCAAAGATAAGCTTGGACAATTTACAAGATTCAACTTTTCATAAGTATATAATGGTTGATAAATACTGGAAGTGTGCAAGATAATATTGCTTCATGAAAAACCTTCTGATCTCATAATAAGGTACAATTGTTTATTACTATCATCCATGTTTGTTGTTGATCCCAAAGATTTAGTGGCTGTCTGCTTGTGTATATTATTTCCCATATACCTTGTAATAATTTTTATTCTAATTTAAACATACAATGAAGAACATAGAGATAGTAACTTTCAATGTAAGAAGTAGTTTCTTGAAGGTATTTTACAATGTTCAATATCATATGGAATTTACACCTAGATTGGAATCATATTAAAAGGTAAGTCATTATCAAGTCTTAATTGGCAGGGTTGTACATACATGATAATAACAAGTAGTCATAGATTAGCATTTATATACTGTATTTCAGTCCCAAGTATTGGATGAGCACCATATTAATTTTCTTAATTAATGAAGTTCAGGCAGATGTGGCAGTGAAAAATGCAACTGGAATATTTAAGTTATCAAATATCAGTGGTAAGAATCAAAATCTCATTTGCCTCAACTCTTGTAGGGGAGAGGACCCAATAATTGAGCACCCTAACTTCATGCCACTCAAAATCATACATGGCAATTTCAATTTACTCTAAAATTTTTATAGCAACTTACTTGGCAAGGCCCTTGCATATAACTAAGGTTTTAGTCCACATCATCAAATATGATGCCACATTAGCATGCTTTTTGTTGAGGTGTCCAAAAAGACCAAAAAAAAGGTTAGACCGATAGTTTTGCATTAAATTATGTTTTTTGGTGTGTTGATGTGACATGACCTGATTTGTTAATTTTTAGATGTAAAGAATACATTTCATTCAATTATAAGTACTTATGGTCAACACTAATAACTTTAATGTCATAGCTACTAGTGCCATACTTTTAAAAATATTTAGCATTAAATCCATAAATACTATCACAACTATTGGAACATGCTCAACTAGTGGGTCCTCTCCCATAGAGGGTTTTAAAAGTCTTCTACATTTATTAACAACACCTTAAGATCATAGTTGAGTAGTGCCCAATAGTGGTGATGCATGATTGTGTATTTAAAGGTAGAATACTAATAGTTGTGACTCCAAAGGTTTTTAGTGTTGACTAAATTATTGCTAAAAAATAAATGAAATGGACTCATTATAACTAAAAAGAAACAAATCATGTGATTTCACATGGGTGCCCCAAACAAAACATGATTTAATACATAATTATAAAAGTGAGTTTCTTTCTTGGTATTTATGAAACCTCAACAAAAGCTTCCTATGTGGTGTTATATTTTATGAGAGTGAGGGGGAGATAAAACAAATTTACAATCTAAGACGATAGGGAGGATCACAAAAATCTTTTCCAACATTTACTTTAGTTAACTATACAACATGCTATGAAATAGGCTTTAACTGTACAACATGCTATGCAATTTTTTCAAAAGATTGACTATGGCTGTCCTCTTTATCAATTTACTTTTTTTCCTTCAATCAAAATCAATATTGGGCTCCTCCTTTGTATTCCCTTAAATCTGTGCTTGAACCTTAAAATGGAAATGCATATTCAATGAGATGTTTTGGACCAAGCTGAGTTCTTGAACCTTAAAATGGAAATGCATATTTAATGAGACATTTTGGACCAAGATGAGTTCTTGAACCTTAAAATGGAAATGCATATTTAATGAGATGTTTTGGACCAAGCTGAGTGCACAAATTCGGAGATCTAAAGCTAGCATTGATGCATAGGTTATGATTTGTAAGATCTTACATTGCAAACTAGTGAAAAATGAAAAATTAAGGCATTTTTTTGGGGCTACTCTTTTGTTAAGAAATAATGGAAGGCTATTTTTAGAGATTTCCTTACTATCTTTGAATGTCAACTAAACAAGAAAGAAGCCTTATTAGACATTTTTGCAAAAAGAAAGATAAGTTTATACTAATAATTAACAATAATGGCAAGTGCTACTGCAGGACAGGTCATCACATGCAAAGGTAAGTTAAAAGTTGAGGAATCCTTCATCTCAATTTGCACAAATCAATGTTTTCTATTTTAACTTGAAGCAAAGCAATTTGGTTTTGTGAGCAACTACTGTAGCATGGGCGGCAGGGGAACCCCTAAAGATTGAACAAGTGCAAGTGGCACCTCCATAGGCCAATTAAGTCAAGATCAAAATCTTTTATTATCTTAGATAAGACTCAAGTGGAAATGAAGAAACACACTTGGTCATGGTTTTATTAACACATGATGAATCATATATGATTCCCAAAGGAAGGATTACAATGGTAGGCAATAATATTTTCTTATTGAAAATGTTTCATCATATCATATTAGTGAATAAAATAAAATAAAATAAGTCATTAATATTGAATAAGGATGGACTGGAAAATACCAAACACTTCAAACAAATTTTTGCCTTATAGCCCTCACAATCCATTATAGACATGATCAAACAGTACATCATAAAAATTTCAATAGAGTAAATATAAGATTACTTCTCATAGTCTAGAAAAACAAGAACTATGCCCAATGGTTTGCATTGACATGTCCAACACAGGCCCCATGGCCAGAATAGGTGTAACACCTTGCCTTGATCTCATAATATGTTATACATCTAACAAAGAAGCACTCTTCAATTTCCAGCTCTTTAATATAACATAGTCAACAGATCCTCTTGTCCCAAGGGTATGATGGTCTGTCTGTAAGAAGAACCTATGTAAGGGAATATTGAAAGATCTCCAACTTGGCAAGATATATTCTATATCATTCCTTTTTTGAGGTATGCAGTCAAAGACTATAGTCCTAAGGCTCTTAGAGGGAGTATTCTGACTAAGCATGACCAAGATGTACGTGCAATACTTACTGAAAATTATACCTTCTTGACAAAGAAAAGATACACTATAATGTCTGATGGAAGGAGTGATTTTAAAACTAAAATAAACTTTAATTCCCCTGCCTCTTGTCTGATGAGGGTGCCATGTCACTCAAATGTATTAATGCATCACCAAACAAAAAATGCCTAGTCATCATGCAACCAGTCACTCACTTGGGGATGTTAGATGTTGTTTACGTTCTTACTGATTATGCTTCAAATTTTCTTGCCATCAGAAGGCTTCTAGGAGAACACTGCTATTTCTAGACTCCTTGTCTAGCATATATGCATAGCTCTAAAAGACTGTGTGAAATTTAGATGGGTCAATTCAACTAGATAATTACAAAAGACCTTTTTATTTCTTTTCAGTTGTGAAGACTTTTAAGATGTAAAGGTAAAAGTGATAATGAACCTTACAATAGGTTTCTTAAAGACAAAAGTTACACAGTGTCATACAATAGCTTGGAGAAATGGAGGAAGATAAACTATCCATGCTTACATTAAACTCATCAGTTTATCCCTTTGAAGTATATTGTGCACCAATGTCAGTTTATAGTGATCAAACTTAAAATAAACAGTTCTATTGGAAACACTCTTATAAGCCGACAATAAAACCTATAAGCTATGACTTATAAAACATTGTATATAAATGAATAAAAGCAACAATTCTAATGTAGCTTGCATGATAGAGATGCTCTTTAGACTGGGAGTGAGTTAAGTTCAATTCATTTTCAAAAAAGTTGAGGTTGCAAAGTCTGTCCTTAAATATGGTTCTTAAGGGAGACGATATCAGGGCCTGTGGAGTCTTAACAGTTATAGCAGATTGTAATGGCATTGCTCTGCTAGCGATTAAACTGGGGAAAGGTGTGCACAACTATCAGGTAGCTTTTCTTGTGAACAAAGGCCAAGCTCATGACTTAAAGAGTAGCTTCAATTGCCTAAGTCTTCTATTTGAAGATGATGGCATAGCAAAGGGTGCAGAAAATTGGATTCTTACAATAATTGCAAATGATAATTCTATGACTGAAATACTCATAAAATTGGGTACAGTTGAGAATTCCAAGGTAGCTTTTCTGGTGAACAAAGGTCAAACTTGGGACTTAAAGACAGAAGTAATTGAATTCCTAAGCCAACTCAAAGGAGAAGAAGTAAAGGCTCTCTTCTTACTGATTATGCTTCAAATTTTCTTGTCATCAGAAGGCTTCCAGGACAACACTGCTATTTCTGGACTCCTTGTCTAGCATATATGCATAGCTCTAAAGGACTATGTGAAATTTAGATGGGTCAATTCAACTCTGGATAAGGAAAAATCTGTAACTGATACATTCACAAGCATACACAGGTCCTCGACCCAATGAATAATATATTGAGAATAAAAGGAGCTTGTTTGTGAAAAATGTGCCTTCATCATGGCCTGACTAGGGTTTTAAATAAATTTAATTAAAACAAAAAAATCTGTTCACAAGCACATAGACAATGGTGCTTCACAAAAATAATAAAACCCCTAACATGTAAATATTATTCGAATTTACAAAATAAACAAATGCAACCATGATAATAACTGAAATAAATCCAGCGCACAACAGAGCAAAAAAAATCATAAACTAAGAACGCAACATGTACAGTTATGAGAACAAAAAGAGTCTTACGTGGGCTTTGTAGGTTCCAGGTATTCGGCATAATCACCTCCACTCATAAACCAGTCGACTGAAAACACAACAAATGACCGACACAGCTTTGTTTTTTTCTTTTTTATGGTTGATGGATTCGATCGAATGGTACTCGGCCGAATACTAGTCGACCGAATAAATGCAGCTACATCGGTGCCAAATACATGCCACATTGGTGTCGAGTCGATTCGATCAAATCCTACTCGGCCGAATACTACTCAACCTAAACCCACTCGATCGAAATTTGTCTATTAGCTCAAAGTGTGACACTACTTTGTGCTTTTACCCATATATATATGTGTATATATATATATCTCTCTCTCTGTGTGTGTGTGTGTGTGTGTGTGTGTGTGTGTGTGTGTGTGTGTGTGTGTGTGTGTGTGTGTGTGTGTGTGTGTGTGTGTGTGTGTAATAGACAAAAAATGAGTTTGACCTTTGAATAGATATTGAATTTCAATTTTATTATCATTTGAAATTATATATCATAAATTTCTTTTATGACTAAAGCTCAAAAAAAATCTTTCACTATGTGGGTTCTATGGAAGTGGATGGTATAGCTGTGGTGTCCTCAACAAGAGCCTCATCTATAGGATCATATTGTACATGTGAGGAACCTACCCCTCATGGCTCATCATCATCATTTTCTAACTCCTCATATGCTACCACATTTGTTTGCCATTTATTTGTATCTGGACCTCCAAAGAAGCTATTTCATCATCAGTACACAATGGTTTTATATCAACATCATTAGCTATCCAATCTAAATAATAAATATGGATCAATGTCTTTAAGGTCTAGCACCTGATGTGTATCCTTCCCTTCTACCTTTATCTCATGTAAATAAAGGTTGTACCACACATAGACAAGGTCATTCAAGCCCTTTTGAGTCAACATGTTGTTCTTCTTTGTGTGAATGACCTAAACAATGCTCTAGTTGTGCTCAGAACCGAATGTAATACAAGGCTGTGATAACATCTGAATGGAAAGCTTTTGAAGATTAGACATTGTGGGACCATCACCATAAATTTGTAAGGATAACATTTATAACTTTGTAATTATTTTAGTAAACTTAAAAATAAAAATAAATAGTAAATTAAAATTAAACATTTTTTTTACCTAGTTGCAGAGTGGATCTCCTATGAATGCAAAAATTGAAGAAAATAAAGCCCCCTCTACCATCTTATAGATCTATATCTCATTGAGTATGAGGTCTCAAAGGTTATCATCAATAACCAACCTCTTAATAAACATGTTTATGCCAAGCATAACCTTATAGATACTTTGAATGAAGAGGAGAAGAAAAATTTGGGGTTCAAATAGTAGCCAGAAGCATGAATATGTTCGTGGAGTTGTCGGTTCCACCTCCAATCCATAATGCACCATATTGGTTCATATTTTATCTTATTTGACTCATACAAATGTTGAATTTTCTCTTTGTTCATGGCCTCATATAGATATGCCATAGGCTTTTGATCCCCATCCACCAATCATAAAACCCTAACCAATGGTTCAAATACCTAAATTCATAGTGGATGAAAATGAAATTAGAGAATTATACTAATTCAACAAATAAAAATAATTTTTTTACAAAATAAATGAATTTTAAAATTATTAAATAAAATAAAAATTAAAATTAGAGTTTGTAAACTTAGTTCTTGATGATCTCCTCCATGACTTTGGCAATACTATCATCAGAAATTGTCTTCATGAACCTCTCTACTTCAGGCTTCCTACAATAAGGACTCTCCAACCACCTTTCAATCACAAACATGTGCTTAAGGTTTGACAATGTTTCTACTATACCCTGCAAGGTGAGGAAATTAGTGGCAAAGCGTGTGACTCCTAATTGCACAAGCTCCTTGTCATCAATGTGATTTCTCATAAGATTTAAAACCCATGTGTGGTTGTAGATGTATTTTGTTATATTTCTTTCCTCTTTATCAACATTGTTCACCCAACTTAGTTTCCAAATGTCATCAAGGAGTAGGTCAATGCAATGGGAAGCACAAGGGCTCCAAAATAACATTAGATGCCTCACCTCTAGAAGTCTATTGGTTGCAACATATGCAATTTCATTGTCATTCACTATGTGGATGAAATTTTCCACTCTCACCTCCATCACCACCTCATCTAACATGTTGCACAAGGTCTCTACATTTTTTATTTTATTGGAGGCATCAAATGAATTTAAAAAGACTAGCTATCCCACTAAAGCCACTAAAAAATGAATGAGTTTCTTGTTCCTAGCATCTGCCCACTTGTCAAATAAAATAGTGCAACCTTTCTTTTCCCAAAATTTCCTTTGCTCCTCTACTAGTAGATATGTGCGTTGGACTACATCCTATAATAATGGGCCACTCAACTCATGATGACTTGGGTCCTTTAATCCCTTACCTACCATAGTCAATGCAGTGACCAAGTGATCCCAATAAAGACTTGAAGAAAAATTAAATGGAATATTTTTGTACTAAAACCGTGCACATGCCAACTTCACCTCACAATGCACCTCTTTATTCCATGCAATACCTTTCAATGAAGGTTACACACTATGAGTGCTATGAGGAATAAAAAGATAGAAATACGACTACTTGATCATCATATCCATTGCCCAATGGAAGCTGAAGAAGAGCCTCCTATATCTCCCTCTGACCCTATAGAACTATAATGGGGTTTGGGGCTTCCATTTACTCTAAGTTGTTCTCTTTTTAGTTTCTTTCTTCTACTCATATGTCATAAGGAGGGCTCTTGCCTCCCTCTCAACTTCCAGAGTAGCTTTTGTGCATCCCATAACATCTTGGCAAGGGATATGTGCAAGGTGGTATTTAAGTCAATTTATGTTGTTGGACATAGTCTTAGTGCAATGGATACAAATAACCTCTTCTCAATTTGGACCTAGTGTCCCATGTTTCCAGCAAGGGTCTGTAGGTTTGCCACCAGTTCTTTGACTTGCAGAAGCCATACTCATTTTAGAAAAATGAAAGTGAAACCTAGAGAAAGGGAGAAAATAGAAAAACTAATTGTTATTTTAAAAAAATTAATGCTATTGGTATTTTTAAAAAATTAATGCTATTGGTATTTTTAAAAAAATACTGTAAATAGGAATTCTAAATTTTGGCTCGATTAATGCAAAATAAAAATGATAAAAATAATGTTAAAAAAATTATGTCAAGATGATTTTTTCATAAATTATTAAATGCGTGATAAAACTCACGAACAAAAACATATAGAATTTTTTTAAAAAAAATACGATGATTGAAATTTTTTGGATTAATGATTTGACCATGAATTTTTGTATTTATTTTTTCTTGTTTTGAAATTTTTAGACTCGTTTTAAATCTTGAAATGTAATTTAGTTGAGTTATAACTCTATCTAATAGATTTTTATTTTATCCTCACACCATTCATAATATCTTTCACACTAAACAAAATTAAAAGATAATTTCATTAACATTTTTTTAAAAAAATACCTATATACTGGATTTGAGGGCGTAGCATTTCAAAATGTCATGAAAATGAGTCAAATCAACTCCTTAAATTGACCCCAACAACCAACAAATCCAAAAAACCTTCACTAAAATCATTTTTTTAACCGAGGTGGGACAAGGGTTTCTGGGCAAAATCATGTTTTTTAATGTTAAAATGACCTTTTTATAGCCCGAAATTGGGTGTTTTTTATTGTATTTATAATTTTTTGTTTAATGGAAATTTAATGCCCTAAATCTCATGATTTTACATGTTAAAATCACTACAAGTTAAAGGACAAACTTGCGGCTGAGTATTTGGGTAAGAGTTACTCACCCTTAGCTCTAGCTCACAATTACTCATGAGTTGAGAAAGTAAACTACAAGTTTTTCAACTATGGATGGGGAAACTTGTTGCAGAAAACCTTGTTTAGTTAGACCAAAAAATGCTACATGTTGACAAGATGTTGTTGAAAATTGTATTTTAACTTAATTTATTAGTTTGTCAACCAGAGCAGTGTCCAAGGCTATTTGTAAAAGGAGGCTAGATATCTTAATGCAACAATGCTTAGGCCTTTTTAAATGAAAATACAAATAGATTTATGAACTAGAAAGCATATAACATTAATCTAGGAAATATTTTGAAAACTAAACTAGTAAGCATAATAAATCTGACTATAAAAGCAAGAGTAATTTTAAACTAGAAAAGCATGTGAAATCTATCTATGAAAGAACGCAGAACTCTAACTATGATAATGAATGGTAAACTACAAACTTAATCTCTTAACACAGATTCATAGAACTTCAGAACTTCAAAACCTTCGTTAACATGAAATGGAAATTACAGAGCTTACTTTGCTTAGCAAAACCACAATACTATAGAACCTACAAGCTAAACATTTTACTTAACACATCTTAAAGATAGAGAATTCAATATTGATAAATTTATTACTAACATACACAACACATAAAGAAACAAATAATTATCTATGTTAATCCTTCAAGTGGCTAGCTCTCCAAAATGTGCAATAAAAAACATGTAAAGCTTCAAAACATTCTTCAAAACACCAACAACTTCATCACAAAGTACTCAGAATTTTGCAAAACTATTTCAGAATTCAGAAAAGTCAATTATCTTCATATATTCTTTGAATCATGGAATAATGCTATATATGTTGTTGCAACATGTGCGCCCTTGGTCTCCTTGTGTTGTGTAACACAATGCTTGGGTTAGTGACAAGGCTAAATTGCCTCCCATGGATTCATTAACTCTGGTGGTTGTATCGAACACTAATAGGTCGATCTTTTGGTGAAATGACAATCATCTTTGCAAAAATTGGTATCAAATCCTGGGTCACAGGTTTGAACCCCTCACTTACACTGGGGGGATTGTTGCAAGGTATGCACCCTTGATCTCCTTGTGTTGTGCAGCGCAGCGCTTGGGTTCATGACAAGAATTAACCACCTCCCATGGATTCATTAACTCTAGCGGTTGTATCACACATTAATAGGTCGATGTTTTGGTGCAACAACAACCTTCTTTGCAACATATGCTACTCTAAATTTATACCTAAGATCTAGAAGCTGACAGTTTTATACATTTGTCACCTGTAAAGTTTTTAATTGAAAACATTAAATTTTTAAGAAGTCTTCTTTGATCAAACAACTTAAAAAAAGTGTAGGCTCCAAGTGGGAGCTCTCAAATGTATATGTTTTTGATAAAATTGAAGAATAGACCATTCTATATGTGACGAATAATAAATAAAAACTAAGACTTTTGCTAGTGTTGCCTAGGACTCTTTCTGGAGTCTCTAACTTCCAGATCTATATTCCTGAAGCACTCCTTCCTCAATAAAGTCTTCTTTCTCCTTGTTATGATCATTTTTTAGCAAGAATAAATCATTTGCAACCACACTTTATTAGTTTAAGAGTTTGATTTAGTCAAAATAGAAAGTGAAATATTTATACATCATTTTTAAATAAATAAATAAAAATATTTCATGTAAAGAAAATAGTACTGGCATGGTAATCTTAGTTAGTCAATGAAAAAAGATCATTTGGGTTGGTTATCATGAAGGTAATTTTTACCTCATCACATATTGTGTGCTTTTGTTAAATATATAGTTCAATTGAGTTAAATAATAAGGTACATATTCTTGTTGTAGGAGATGGATCGCATCCACAAACAAAGAAATTTTATTATACACCTGACAAAAAATTTGAGCTCCATGATGTGGAAGAAGAGCAGAAGGATCATATTTTTACCACCATATTGAATAGCCAGTCTTTGTTACTGAACTTATTAACACATCTGTAAGAATAGCTATATGGATTACCAAGAACCTTCAAGTGTGTGATGATTGTCATTCTACCACAAATTTATCTCCAAGATTGCTTCATAAGAAATTGTTGTGAAGAACTCAAACCAATTCCATCATTTTAAAAATGGGATGTGTTGTTATGGGGATTATTGATGATGCTAGGTGAAATAACCAAGAGATATCAACTTCTATAATGTTGTACTTGTACATAATTCTAGCTTTCAACTCACCTTTGCAATGTTAAATTTGTAGATGAAATTAATTTTCTTAATAATACCAATGTTGTAATCTAAAAATATGAAATATATTCAAAATCTTCATTGGGCAACCAACAAGATAATCAACTTATAAAATAAAATGTAGAATGATCATTTTTTAAGTCAAAATATTAGCCAATTTCTGACTAATTCAATATATTACAACTTGAGTGGTAGTGGCATATTTGTGTTGAACCTGCACAGCTTGGAGATTTCAATTTAATTATTTATACATTTAATCACTAGCACTTCTCTCCAACAAGGATATTTACCTTACATTTTCTTGTGAAACCTTGAATTGTTTATCTAGTATAAAATTTCAAACTAGTATTTTTGTTCAAAAATTATGGTAACATTTTTTTGCTTCTTTGTAATTCTTCTAAATAGAGATAACATGTGCATATGAGTTGAGAATTCTTGCAAACTTAGCAACTATGGTATTCACATTTATAAACTTTATTTCCTCTTTTTTTCAGTGTAATGACTAATATGTTTTATCTTTAAATATTTATGGTTGGCTTCTTGGTACTTTAGAGTCAAGATCTGAAAATTTGACAACTCTAAATGATCTACTATAGGCATTGCATCAAAATTAGTTTATTCTTAGCTATCCATTGGGTATAAACATTGAAGTGGTAAGGGTAACTAGATAATTCTTAGTCATTGTAGATATTTTCATTTTTTTTTTAACATTAAGCAAGGGAGAATGGTCTCTCATACATTAATACATGTTCAATTTCTTTAGAAATGTCGCACTGAACATTTTTTTGACTTGTTGAAAGATCCATATAAAAAATAGTTTATTCAATTTCATGATTTATGAAGGAACTCAATACTTCTATTAATGAGAAGGTTTGGGAAGACATTAGAGCTATAGCTATTCCATACAGTTGGATCTATCATATTTCAATTGAAAGGATTCTAACTTGGGGTAAATTTTAACAAGTCAAGATACATGTTTCTGAAATTTTACATTTTACAATGAAAAATAAAAGATTCATCCCCAATTGGTTTATATAGAGTGTTTAGAAAAACAACTATTGCCAATGAGTTAATAATGGCAAAATCTTAACAATCATCATTTATTTCAAGGCCAAACAAAACATTTACCAAATGTATTTTTATACTTAAATAAGATATTTGATATTTCTATATTATTTTCTCACTTTAAGATAAATTTTAAATAATGGTCATATTCTAAAATACTTCAACCCACTCTAAAAAATGGACCTAATAATCCCTTATTTAATTAATGTTTTATATGAAAACTTTAGGACTGTTGGTGCCCACCTAGGGTTAGGGTTTCGAGCTTGAAAACCTATTGGTCTTTTTACTTAAACCCTAAAATTTCTAAGTCCCTCGGCCTCCTGCATAGTGAAAAATCATTCTTATGCATGTATCTTTGTATATGGCCACTTGTATGTGTCTTTGTATGTATAAGTGTAGTTGTACATTGGCGGACCTAAAAAAAGAGTTAAATTGGCCTCAGAAAAGTGAAAAAATAGTTGTATGCATATCAAGTTTGTATCTGTCATTCAGATACATTCCTGGAATATTCTGTGGTTGTATATTGCATATTCCATCGCAGATTCCATGCTTGTATGTTAAGGTTTGTATATGTTGTTGTATATTCAATACACAATAGGTATATACAAGTGGCGGACTTCAGAAAGATTCAAATCAGGTTGAGATGGTGGTCGGGCCCGTGGATATGCAAAGGGGATTGTATGTATGTGACTTATACAATGTAGAATATACAATGAGAATATACAAGTCCTGCATCTCAAAAGTTATCAAATTGGGCCTGGTAGGCAAACATACAAGGGTCTTATACATTCGGCACATACAAAGGTTTTTTTCGGTGTGATAGCATCCATTAGCAGCTCATTTTGAGGTCTCCTTAATGGCTGATGCAGATGCAAAGGTGAATGTATATCAGATATACAAAGCAGACATACAAGGCAATGTGTAAAGAAGAAAAGATACAAAGGAAATATACAAGCAGGTAGGTGCAAGGAGTGAACATGGCTAGAAAGTTTACTGCATTTGTGAAATGGGTGAAGTCTACCATTGTATATTGGGATTGTATGTTCCCAATATACAATCGAACATACAAGTAAAGATACAAAGAAATATGCAAGGCGGGGCCCGCGCGGTTGTATGTTCTGTGGGTTGTATGTGTGTGCATATACAATGCAAAATATACAAGGCACACATACAACCCAGACGTAAAGGAAAATGTGTTTTGGCGGATTTCAGTTTGGAGTCTGTAGGATGTATATTGCACATTGTATGTATGTGCGATATACAATGTGAGATGCAAGGGTGTAGATACAATGCCGAATCTCAATATTATTCCAATCTGCCTCATAAGTGTGGTGAAATCCGTGAGTTGTATATTGAACATTGTATGTGCAATATACAAAGTGATATACAAAGAATGAAGATACAAGCCGGACTCGAATACAATTTCAATTTGATTCATAAAAATTTGGGGTCCACACTTGTATGCAGGTGATTGTATGTATATACAATTGCACATACAACCACATATGCAAGAAAAGGTGAAAATGGGAAAATGGTGAAAAAGGCAAAATGGAAGAGGGAAAAGTCAGTGATGGAAAAGGAGAACCTACGTGGTGCGATCTCATTGGCCAATGACTTTTCAAAGTTGGTGACTAGATTGCACGAGTGATTTGAAGCCATAGATCTTTGCAGAGAGGAATGAATCGACGACCCTATTTCAAAATTTTGCGGAGTATTTTTCTGTGTGTTTGCAGCTGCATTCTAGGTGGGAAGAATTGCAAGGTACACAACTGCTGCATTTCTAGAAGCCGTGGGTAGATTGGCCATTAATGGCAAAATTATAGAGGTATGGGTCGATGGATTGACAGGCCAACTACCATCTTAAAGGAGAAAATCTCCAAGAGGCTGCACATCCCAAACCCACCTGCCCTTTCCTCTCCTTCTCACGGCTACATTGAATGTTTTGGGCGCCATTCATATGGTGCATTGTATCTGGCAGAGTTTTGAGATGACATTGTACTTAATGCTGAGTGCACATTCTTGCTATAAAAGGCAAACTGTGTTACTCGTTTCTGGTTGTTGAAGACTTGGGCATTTTTTGGAGAAAATAACGAAGATCAGAGCATTTCTTGGCTGTTCTGTCTCTTTTGGAGTTTATGAGTTGCATTTGAGTGCACCTTGCACATATGTTTAGTTTCATGTTGTTTTTATATTAAAAACGCTTTATTGCATGTGTTTTAGCTGATTGTCTCCATTTGTTGTATGCATCCCTTCTTTTGAATCTGGTTGCTAAGGGTTACTTAGATTCTAGGATATAGATTTTGTATCACATGATTAATCTGTGACCTCCATTCAAGGAGTTGATTAAACTATTTTAGATTAAGTATGAAGAAGATTGTATGGCAGCAGGGATATTTGTAAGTAGAGACAGTTAAATACTTATCCTTGGGTGGTGTTTGTAAGGCAGATACCAATCCAACCCCTTGAAACTTGAATGCCAATGTAAATCATTCACTTGTATACATCTAGTTGACTCCTCACCCTGAGATAGGCACCAGTCTGCCCCTGTGTAGCAGTTATGATCCAAAAGCCCCTGTCTTGCATCCAAAACATTAAAACAAATCCTTTCATAATTCCAACCTATTAGTTGTAGGAGTAGAAATAGGACCCCTGCATACTCTCATTCCCAACCAGTTAGATATGTCCAAGAACAATGCCAACCTTGTGATTTATCATACAAATCTTGGTTCAAACATGACAGTATTCTGCCTATTGTTGTAAAGCTAAATCTTTCTATTGGGCGAGTCAATGTTAAATCTTTAGCTATAGGGATACCCCACTTGGTGTGGTAGAACCAAAAGTGAAGGGGAGGCAGCTCACGCAACCCCCTGTATTTGTTGGTCGAATCTGCCTGTGCATTGGAACTGGCAAACCCTCTGCCGATTCAGAGAGAAAGAACCAACAAGGACCTTTGTAGAAAAGAATGAAGACAAAAGGCAAGAATAAAGACTCACAATATTTATGTCTAAAAATTCTTTCTATTTTTTACATCTATAGTTAGTTAATGAACATGTCTACCTTATCACTAACTAAAAATTAAATGCTAGCTTCGCATCTACCCGATTTATCCCAACACTACACATGTTGTACTTACATAACACACAATAAACTAAACCCATGTAGTATTTTTTAAAATAGTTTTTATAAGAAACATTATATTAAAAAACAAGGAAACAATAACTAAAATCAGTATTAAGTTGAGTGAAGGGATAAAATGTACATGTAGACCAATTTTCAGGGCTCCTTGAATTAGTATTTCTTAGACCTCTTGTACTCTCAAGAAAAAGTGAGATATCTATGGAAAAATTAAAATCTCTTAGAGTACCAATAAGTGTATTTATATTTTCTAATCTCTCAATTATCTCCATCATATTTGGGTGTTATTGTGGCAACTCCCTTGTGCAATCCATCCCTACTTGCATAAATTGAGTAAGACATGTTGATACCATTACTTTATCTGACTCATTAACATCTCTAAATAGGTGGTTGTCCACTCGTTCTATGATTTTATTTACAAAATCCATACTTGGCCACTTTGGTAGATTAATAGCTTCTACAAACATGGTATCTGCCAGTCTCCTTGTCAACAATTCTAAAATTAGAATTACATAGTTGTATACATCTCCTTTTGTTGAAATTTTTCCACCCACTCCATACTCTAAAATACAATATAATAATTAGTCATTCTCAATCCATATGAAATAATAATATATAATTAAAAACCAATCAATGACAATTTATATTGCAATAATTAAAAAAATTATTCCTAGTGCATAGTAGCCAATAGATCCCTTTAGTGCAGTTGTAGAAGTCAATGAATTCATTGAATTCTCAAATAAGATTTTGGTAATTCCAAAGTCTCCTATAAATGGAATCATATCATCCCCTAAACACATTATTAGGTTTTAGGTCACAATGAATGACTTGTACAAAGCAATGGTGATGTAGATATTCCAATCCTTGTGCTATCTCCTTTTCTATTCTTAATCAATCTCACAAATTTAATCTACATTTATATCCTCCCTAAAGATATAACCATCTTTCTAAACTTCCATTTGACATGAATGGAATAATAGATGCTTTAAAATCAAGGTTGCAACAAGCTGAAATGATTTTAATCACATTGTAATACTTAACTCTTTTTAGCACATTACATTCTCTATCAAAACTTTGAAGAGAATTATCATCTTGTATATATTGAGAATTTTAACAAAAATATTTGTACCATTGTTGATAATTCCTTTATAAATAGATTCAAAACTACTAACCCCTAACAAATTGGTTTGGCTAAACCCACCAGTTGCATCTACAAGTTCTTCATATGAAATTGTTTTAGGCCCAATGTTGAGATCATGGGTATTCCAATTAGTATGTCTCTTTAAAAAAATTACAAACAATACAAAAGACATGGTGAAGATTGCAATACCAATCAAACAATTACTATAACCTTTTGGCGACTAAGAATTGTTTGTATTTAGAATTAGAGCATGGTTTTAATTTAGTCCACTTGCCACAAAGGCCAACATTTCTTGAAATTGCTAAATCATCAATTGTTGCAAAGAATCCTCCCTTTGGAAATTCTCCTGTCAAGTTGTTTGAAGATATATTGGTATGTTGAAGTGCTTTCATTTCTTAGAAAGCCATTGGGATTGCACCCAAAAAGTTATTGCTTTGAGAGATCAAGAGCTTGAAGATTTTTTTAGGTTTGTGAGTGATGCTAGTATTGGCCCATCAAATGAATTCCATGAAAGATTCAAACAATCCAATGTTGTGCAACTTGATAGTGCAGATAGAATTTTTCTAAGAAGTTGTTGAGAGGCACATCTATAGCTTGAACTATTACCATTTTACTCATTACTCAAATAAAATCTTGTTCTAAATTATTAGAAATATTCAAATAAAACTGGAGATTTGTAAGACCTTCCCATTCATGAGGTATATTCCCTTCTAGTTTGTTTTGAGCCAATTCCACCTTTTCCAAAGTGATGCATCTCCCTAAGCTAGTAGGTAGTTTCCTTCAAAATTGATTTTTATGAAGAACAAGACCTCTTAGTTGTGGAAGATTGCCAAGAATTTTTGGAGTTTGGTCTAAAATGATGTTTTCACTCAATGATAATATCCCAAGTTGTTTTACATGATCCAAACTTTCAAGAACTCTCCCATCTAAATTCTTTTTCTTTAAATACAATATTTGAAGATTTAGAAGTTGACTGATTGCTAATAGAATGGAACCATTCAAAATATTGTTAGATAATTTTAACATTAGTAACTTTGTGAGGTTGTAAATGCCACTTGATATGTTTCCTTCAAATTTATTAGATCTCAACCATAAGTTAGAGAGTTAGCTTGCTAGTTATCTAAAAGAAGAGGGAAAATTCTAGTGATATAATTATCAGACAACACTAGATACTCTAAAGATGAGAAATTATACAAGGTTGTTAGAAAAGACAAGTTGTTGCTTCTACTCACAAGATAATTATCACATAAATGAATTTGTTGAATTTACAATAATTTGTGAAATAATATAAATTTTGGATAAGAGTGTAGTTGGAAAGGATAGTAGGAATCACTCTTGTCAAGTTGGTGGTGTACTTTGAGTTGAGGAAGCATACCCAATTCAACAAGAAAATAAACATGGAGTCTATTTTCTGTAAATTCCAAATTAGCTAAAGATGATAGGTTTTTATATGGAAGATAGGATTGTGCCTACCAATTTGTTTTCTCCTAAGAAACATATCTCTAAATGTGAAAAAGGTAAATTTGGGAAGGTATACTACTACTCAAAAGGTTATAAGATAGTATGAGATGTTGCAAAGAATGACAACAAACCAGAGTGGAGGGAATGGAGTCTTCCAATTCAATTTTAGATAATTGAAGTATTCTAAGGTGAAAAATTCCCCCAATTGGAAAGGAATTTGTACCTCAAACCTATTATTATAGAGAGAAAATACTCTAAGAAAAGAGAGATTTCCAATGAAAGGAGAGATGGAGCCCACTAAAAACATACTAGTGATATTCAAGGAAACCATGCACTGATGACGAGAAGAGAAGGAAACACTAGTCCAATTGTAGGAGTGATGGGGAGACTAATTGAGAAAATAGTTATGGAGGTCAAGGGAGAGGCAACACTTGAAAGACAAAAGAGCTTCATAATTATAATAATAAGGAGAAGAAGAATGCAAAGAGATGTAATAAGGTAGTGCATAAAGAAATAAGACTAGGAGGGGACAAACTAAAGCCATCTTCATTTGTATTAAACTTAGAAATAAGAAGCTGAGAAATATAAATATTTCCAAGCCTCTCTATTATCCATAGAATCTATGAATATATTATTAAATAGCTAATAGGCCATGTGTAGTGGTCAAAAGTCTCTTGTTTATTGTGGACGCTTGCATAAAAAAGTCCAATAATTTTGTGTCGTGTGGTGTTCTTTTATCTTTGAAAATTTTATCTAAATGAGTGGATGTGTGTAAAGGATAAGAATATTAGTTTGGTCATGTTTTATCTTTTTGGTAGAATCTTCAACTTATAAATCATTGAAAAGGATTTTGGTTATTAGTAAGGGAGAGGACCAAATACCCACACACCCTAATTTTGTGCAAATCAAGCTCATAAATAGTACATTGGATTTTCATGAAAATTTTAGTATATCTCCATATCTAGGTATCAACAATGTAGCCTAATTAGATACATCTTCACAAGATGTCCAGAAACATCCCCAAAAAATTTAGACCAAAATACATGCACCAAGGCATGTATTACTAATCACTGTATGTGTCACCATATGATTCATTTTTTCTTTAATATGACTTGTGAATTGTATATTTTTTTATTAAGGGTAAAACATGTTTTAAAGGGGTCAGGCTAAAACCCTAAAAAATGCTACCAATAGAATAAAACATTACTAACCAACAACCAAACAACAACTAATAGAAAACAAACAACTAGCCAACAACTAAACAATAAACATAAAATAAACTACTACATTTTCTTCATAGTCTCTTCTTCTTCAAATTTATATTTATATAAGTCCTCATGGAGCTTAAAAAAGCCTAATAGCTCCTTCTTCTCTTCCTCAAATGATTTTTCTTACTCCCTCATGTTCGAGAGCTCAAACACCCCTGATCAGTCTTATCCTTTTTATTATTATCTTTTATAACATATTCTTCCTGGTCTGCTTTCTTACCCTAAAAATTTATTGGGTTAACCTACTCCTCATGAAGCTCCTTCAGTTTCTCAGTCAAGATTCTAATCCCTTCTATACTATTGTGAATACTACATTGACTAATTTTGACCACTCTTTCCAAGTTCTCCTTAATTTCATGTAGCTCTTTCTCTAAGGTTGTAATCCTATCATTACAATCTTTTTTCCAAGTCTCCATACTAGTAGTTTCCTTGTTGAAGTCCTTAGTAAGTTTAGAGATACTTTTCTCCATTTGATCCATCTTCAGGATATCCTCCCATCCCTTCAAAATGTCCTTGTCCACATCCTTATTCATCTCATTCCTACTACCTAAATTCTCATGTAAATTTTCTAGTTTAATGTTAATCATGTTAATTTCAACAAAGAACCACTTAGTCGTCCTATGCTAATAGGCTACTGCATCCCTAACCGAGCCCAAAACATTTGAGAGCTCCTCTCAGTTTGTAGCCTTTGACAATAGAAGAGGGAAATCCGTAGGAATTAAAGGGGTGGGATCCAGAATGGGGGGAAAGGAACACATGTATAGTATATAGTTACACATGTATATGTGCACATGTATTGGTTCCTTAGTTATTTTTTACTAGCATATTATTTCTCAACTATTAATTATTTTAATATACTTAACTAGGGGTCTAGGTGTATGGAACCATAGTGCATATTAGGACATGGTTATCTATTGGGTACTCTCCCCTAGAGATGGTATAAAGTTGTGGAAGATACGACAAAAGTTGGGGTGTGAATAATTAGTGGATAAAAAGAAATGATAAAGACACAAAAATATTTGTTTTGTATTCATTCTATTTTAGGCATATAACATGGACTGTAATAATCTCTACTACCTACCTACCCTTCCTTAAATGGAAAACAACCACCAAACTTTGTGCCATTTCTTAAATTACAAAATTTAGTTTACTATTGGTGACATTTTTTTGAAGAGTAGGGAGAGGAGGGGTTTACTTTGTGGGTAGCTTTGTCTTACACTCATAATTTTTCATGACTCTTTCTTGAAGAATAGGAGACAAATAAGAGATAGCCTGATGCAGGGGCATCCTGATGCACCCTTTTTGAGGTAAATGTTGTCATGATTGATATTTTTTTTTGTTTGTTTGTTTGGGGTTGATTAGGTCATGTAAGACCATTTTGAGACATTTGGAGTCATTCTGTGATGTTCTATGGTGTTTTGGAGTTATGTTGTAAAAGTTGCAAAATGTTGTCAAAAGTTCCAAATGATGTAATTAGAGTTAACAAAATGTTTGGTGGTCAGTTTTTCAGTTACAAATTATTGGAACATATTAAATATGTCTTGTAACACCGATCCCAAGGGTTGGAGAGAAGTTTTGAATAAGAAACCAATTCATTTTGCACATTCTTTATTGCATTTTTGTGAACAACGACTTAATTTCAAAAGGAATGGACTGATACTATATGGTATAGTCCTTAAACTAGTTGGATAAGTTATAGGAGAGACTTATCTTTCAAATGCATTTGATTTGGTAAATTTTCATCAAATTTTGTGAAAGTTGTGATAATTTTAGTGATTGCTAGTTACATATTTTTACTATGAAACAACAAGAAAAAGTGTTGGTACGGTTTTGTACGACCTGGTATAGTAAAGGGTAGGCATGTGGATGATAAATCTATGAAATAAAAAAATTTTAGTTTTTTTTGGAGTCATTTCATTAAGTTTTGAGAAAGTTATTGCAATTTTAGTGATGACAGCCCTATACCCTACCTAGGGTTTCCAGAAACACCAAAAAAATCATATCTTTGTTTTCCACTATCAAAAGGTCATGAAAATTGGTAAGAAGTTCTATTTTAATATGTTCTAAAAACCCTTTAAGTAAAAATTCATAAATTACAAGTTTGGAGGAGTTGTGAGGGTCTGTGTGTTCAAGATTGCATAAAATCTATCATAAAACCTTGTTAACTATGTATTCAATGGATTCCTTCAAGTTTAGTTTTATTTCTTCATTGTTTGGTGTAATAGGTTTTAAGAGAAAATTGCCAAGAATGAACAAGAATGCACATTTGCATCATTTGTATTAAAACCCTATTTGGAATGTGTCCAGTTAGCCTTGTTTGAGTCCTTTTCTCTGCATCATAGCCATGCATTGAGTTTGTGTGGTGTGCAGTGCTTTCATATTTTCTAACTTTTAATAAGTGAAGAATAGGTACGTAAGAATACCAATCACAAAAAAATGTTTGGACTTAAAAAAAAGAATATGTATTTAGATTAAAATATTAAATAAGCAATGTAAGAAATAAAGGATAAATTTGATAAAATAAACCATAAATGTTAAAATTGATTTATTGATAATAAAATTTTTAGAAGAAAACATATTGAAATAACTAAAATATTAAGAAATAATATTATAAAGTGAGGGTAAAGTAAAGTTTCGTTAAAGTTAGAAAGATTTTAAAATTAAAAAAAAATCAAACTATCAATACAAATTTGTTAAAAAGGTCATATTGCAAAGTTCAAATAGCATAGGCCCATTATATAAGTATTATATAATTTTGAAGGAAAATAAGGAATCCCTCAAGTTAGTCTAGGTCAATCTAATAAAATGCATACACATAAGCATAAATTGACCTAGACTAACAAACAATAGTTGGCATAATGTTAGTTTGACATATGTACATATTGTTCTAGAAAAGGAAATAATAAGGATAGATGTACTTAACTATCAAACTCATCCTAGATATTAAATAGAATATTGTTGTTCTACTTTCCTAGTTAGTACCAATGTATTATACATCTTTCTAATAACTTAGGGAAAGTCAATATTTAAAAATACCTTAAGGGAGTTGTCATTACATCACAAGAAAATTTTCCAAGATAAACCACCAAGCAGTCAACAAAGATCAAATACAAGAAAATTCCTACTTGATGCATATTTTCTACTCTTTTTAGTGTACCAAATCCAAGTGTTTTCCTATTGATTTCTTCTTTAATGATCTAAAATGCTTCAATGTGAGAGGACACTTCAATATGAGAGATGTGGATGTAAAATGAATGTAATTAAATATCTTTAAATGCTAGCACATGCCACCAAATCAAACACAACGTGTGTTTAATCATCTCTAGGGGGAAATATAAATGTTTTTAAATTTTTGAATTTGAATTACTTCATGTACTTCACAATGGTATCCTTGGTTTTCTCCCATTCTATATCAGAATTGTAGTTTTAGTATTTTGGCCTCTTATGACATTTGTATTCATTAAGATCAACTCCATTATTGTGCATTTAGCAAGTGGATTCAACTATATATACACTAGGTATAAATTGCTATAATAATATTTTGCTGGGGGGGTCTCTTGATTGAGTACTTTTGGGGGGTAGTCTTGTGTTTGTATTTAATTTTTCTAGTTTGATCTCTTGATTAGTTTATTGTGTGACTAATTTGAGGAGTTCATCTTGAATAGACCACATTTTTGATGGTTTGGTCACCTTTTCCATTTTTCTCTTGTTTATTTTCATGACCATGATTATAAGGTTTGTTGATATGGGCTCCTAAAACATCTTAAGTGGAAGGATTTGTTGCCTTATCTCCATGGGACCATTCTTGAACTTAGTGATAATGAGGAGAAAGGTCATTAGAATTATTAACATGACATACGATCTTGATTTTCTTGGCATAGCCTATCTAGATATCAATTTACCTTGTGCTATCTAGATCGAAAGCTATGAAGCATATGGAGATCCTGACAATCATCCAATCCTAGTTAATGTCATCATGGCCCATCGCACACCCATGGATTTTCCTAATTCTACTCCTTCTATATAGACTTCATTAAGTTATTTGGCTTTGATGACTACTATTACAAATTGAGTATTCATCTTATTTATCTTCAAGTTAGCATCTTGAGCCAGGTCATCCCACAATAATAGGTTACACTTTTTGGCCAAACTTGACATTGAAATCAACATTTTGAACTAAATCTTCACTTTCTGACACCTATAGCCGCTAAATCATTAAAAATTTGAAGATGATGCCAACTAGTGATTTGTGAGATTTTTTCTATAGATTCTAAAAATATTTTTTTAAAAAAAATTGGAGTTAAATTGTAGAATTTTTTGTCTCCTTTGATAACTAGTTTTTGATAACAAACAACATTTTTTTAAAGTGATGTGTACTCCATAACACAACTTATTTTCTACAAAGGATAAAATTCTAATTCTTTTGAATTTAGATTGGTAACACCGATATCTAGGGCATGCATTTGGTTTCATAATGTTTTGTTGAATATTTTTTTAATTAAGTTTTGAAGTCAAACCAATTATAATTTAGACATAGGCATATTCCATAAAACATAACTTTTTCTGTATGTATCGAAATTCAATTTTTTTTTTGTTGAAACAAGGACATCAATACCTAGGGCATACATATTTTTTAGAATTTTTTTCACTAATTTACTATTTTTCCATGTTTGTAGAATAGAGAACTTGATGTTCGGTGAAAAACCTATGTTTAGTAAAACTTTAAAAAAATCAGTCATAATAATATCAAAATATATCAAAACTATACTCGTTCGAAAGCTCATTTCGAGGACTACAATCCTCCAATTTTGTTTGGAAAAGATGAATCCATTTGTACCTTCAACCAGGCTTCAGAAGCCAAAATTTTGTAGAAGAAAGGGGAAGGGAAGGAGGGAAGGTGTCTAGTGGTGGTCTTCGTGCAAAGACCCCTACGAACAAAGGTTGATTACATCCCAAACATGGAGTGTAAATCCACATAATAGCCTCCTTCACTCAAAGGTCTCTTACATTAAAAAATATTTTCTTTTTAATGGTCGACCTTCATTTGAAGGCGTGCCGACATTTTTTTTAATGTTTTAATTTTTCCTATTGCATATAAATAGGATGTTTTTTTTTTCATTTTTACAAATCAATGTAACAAGATAAATTCACATTTTTGTTTTGTAAGGGAGGAGGAAATATTTAAGAGAATAATTTTCAAGTCATATTTTACAAAGAAGGAGATGGGAAACAAAAAGACAAGACAAAATAAGACTACACGAAAGTATTCTATAGAAACTATAGTAAGATTGAATGAAGAAAGATTGCAAAAATATCATAAACAAAAATAAGGTATGCATATATTTTATTTTCTATTTTTAATCTAGGTCACTAAGTGATTTATGCTTAAATATATACACATTGATTTCATGTAGTTGGGATGTCATTCAGTTTAAGTCATTCCTCATTCTTGGCTATAATCCCCACCCCTCTACCTAGAGATAACTACCTCTCTCTCTCTCTGTCCACCACTCCCTCTCTCTCAAGTTGCCCACTCTCTTTCCCTCTACCTCTCCCTCATTGGGGCCTCCCTAGCTATCTCTCTCCCTCTCTAACTCTCCATATCACTCTCCCTCTCTCCAACCTTCTCTCTCTTCTTCCTTTTATACTATTTTTCTCAAATCTATTTTTAACAAGTGGGTTATATGCTAGTAAACCTAGAGAAAGTGTGTCATGCTTCTAATTTCTAAACATTACCAAAAGGAACCTTTTGCTCGTGGTATCTTAGATTTTGTCACCATATAAATTGTAGTTGAACCTCTTTAACAAGTGGCTACTAGATTAATTATATTGTAATCTAGAACTCCATTTAGATCCCAAGGTTAGTCCTTAAGATTCTAGTCAGATCATCCTTATTTTCATTAGTTAGATCTCTAGAAAAAATTGTATAGGAAAATTTTCTTCTCCTACTCATCTTTAATGGAGATGATAGTATTTGTGCACACTACTATAATTCCCCATCATGAAAACCTAGAGAGTTAGGTTAAAACTAAGCAATAAAATGCAGAATTTGTTTTTTAAAAACAAGTAAATGTATTAATCACTAGAGGAAGTAACAACTAAATACACAATTTAAACCATTCAATACACTAACATATCTAGGGAACATAACTGCATTAATAACATAGATTATTAACAACATAATACATCATAAATTTCCATAAGTAGTCTTGTTACATCATAGAAAGATTACATCCTTTTGTTTCATAAAAATGTGTACAAGTACAAATGAGATCATATACATGATTACATAATTACAAGGCCTCATGACTGAATACATCAAATTACAATATAGGTTATGGCTATACTATTCTGGAAGCATATTACAAATCTTCAAATGCAAATGCAGATCTAGAACTGGAAGGAACACATTTGTCATGAACCATGATACCAAGGAAAAACCAATGGATTAAGCTCTTCCACCCAACCATGTGGAACCCTGAGGTCCACCTCCCGAGCTAGGAGATAACAATGAGGTCCCCTGACACAAGCAAGAATAGAAGGACTAACTGAAGGCATGAGTATCTTAGGTTTCACATGTGGACATCATTGAACTCAACAATAAACATCCAAAGGCAAGAGAAAATAGAAAGCTAGAGTGTAGTAGGAAGGAGTGTTATCGCATGGTTCATCATGGGTTACCCTAACTGTCTCTCTCTAGACGTCGAACCCCATCTATGGTTATCCTGACAGCCTCTCTCTAGGTGCCGGCCACATAGGTCACACATGCGGAAACCAAAACCCTCTCATCCCACCCTTAGCCTAAACTCGCACTATAGGTGTGGGGGAGGAAAAAACTCTTCTTGATTAATGTAAAGACTACCCTTTCCCCCTAGATCAATTTTTAGGTTTTCACTTGTTTAACACTTCCAATGGGTTACCCAGACAGCCACTTAAGGGCATCGGCCCCGTTTTGGAAGCCACTCCCCTATCTACACCTAGTTGACCCAAACCAATCAAGGACAACATAAGGGCACGCAAGAAATACCTCTAGTTCTGATGACAAGCCAACATTAACATGAGGTATACCAAGAGTCCAAACCTCAATCATCAAGTTCTCTCTCTCTCAAGAATATCGGATTCAAACAATACATTCATAGAACTCAAAGTCACAAACAAGCCTCTGGATAGGAAACATACGACAATGAAATCCAAAAATAAAAGACCAAATATCTCTTATCCTAATTCAAACAGTAAAACCAATCTTCGCACACATACAAATAAAGTTAAATCAAATTTAAATAAAATTTAGATTACAAACCATTCAATGTGGACTTTCAATACCTTAACAACACTAAACCAAATAAAGCAATCTATCCCTATCTAACTATTTTGCTCATTTAACTATCCTAAAAGTATTAGATGAACAATTGCTCTAATATAATACAAAATACATAATTTATAACTCTAATTTTATAATGGTTTAAATATGTGTATATATAACAAGGTAACTTAATTTACAATAAGAAAATATTCCATTCCAAGGAAAAACCCCTAACCTAATGAACTACATCTCATATCTATTATGAGGTATAATTCCTCTATATGCTTTTATTAAGATATAATATATATGTGTGTGTGTGTGTGTGTGTGTGTGTGTGTGTGTGTGTGTGTGTGTGTGTGTGTGACAATTAGGGTTCATAAAAATCTCTTCAATTAACTAAAACAGTTAATAGATAACTAGAAGGTTATAGATTAAATCACATTCTAATCTCTAACTAGTCTCCAAAAGTAGTGTCTAATATTATAAACATTCCATATATTATCACTGAAATATTAGATTCTTTCAGATACTTGTAAGCAAAACTAACAAGGAAATTATAACAATTTAATTTTCAACTCCTGAGTTCTAAATTAGCAACTACCTACTAAACGACTACACTACTCAAAACAAAAAGGTATGCTACCAACTGACATAAGTTACCATTAAGCTGTTATAAATGATGAGAAAGTGGGCATTAAATTGTGTAGAAAGACCAGAAATCTTAGGCACCCATCAGATAAAATAAGCCTAGAATAAGAATTCAAAGACTAAAATTTTAGGCAATGAGATATCTTGACAACGTGGAATTGTTCATATCAAAATTATTTGAATTGAAATCATTCTATGCCAAAGAAAATTTATTGACTTAACATTGAATTCTGAAGCTGGATAAATGCCTATGAGGGCCCCTATGGTCATACTAAGGCTCCTTAGGAGATTTAAATAGTTAATAGGATGGAGACACTTCAAGCTTTAAAAAAAATTCATCGTTGAAGAATGCTCAATGTAGGTAAAATTCCAAGTATTTAAAAGCATTTATTGAGGACTAAATTGAGACTTAATGACAAATTACAAATGCTACATGAGGAAGATTTGACTAAAATTTGCCTAAAAGAATTTTTAGAGGTTCAAGTAGAAATCAGAATGAGCTCAATCATTGACTCAGGAGGATGTTTTGGTAAGGTACAAATCGTGTCTAAACAAAAACTTCAACGAATCATGATCTGATCTATCTGTAAAGACAAAAGATTAAAGTAGCGAAACTTCACTCAGGAGAAAATATAACCTTTGACTAATCAGATGCTTTCATTATATGAATGTATGGCGGTGCCCTGACAAGGCATGGCATTGGATTGATTCTCTTGATAGTCTAAAGCTAAGAAGAATTAGTCTGACTTCAAATTGTTGAAGGGAAACCAAGAGATAAGGGGTAAAATAATTCACTCCAGCTAGGTCATATAGTGGAAGGAGAAGATAAAGGCAAGACATCGAATTCTTCTAGTTGCTAAAAGATGGCTACCAGGTAATCTAAAACATGCAAAGGTATAATTGCTGAGAGAAAAATCAATTTGGAATAAATTTGAAAATATGATTGGAACGAAATTGTTATAGTTGCTTGAAATCAATAACATTAACTAGATTCTAAAATCTAGAATGGATGAGTGGCAGAGTTAATTATAGACTGCCCAAGGCATGCGACTACCAGGGAATAAGATATAATGAAATGATTTTTAGAAGACAATAAGATAATAGACGTTAAGTGAGTAGTGTAGATGTGGGTTTTATTTTTAGAGACGTTTGATCCCTGGTGCATCAGATCAATGCATAACCTTAGCCAATGCAAAAGATAAAACAAATTTAGTTGCTTGAAGCAGGTTTCTAAGTCTGTAGACCCACATGCCTACTTGTCAAATTTAAAAGCAGATGGAAAAAAGATTAAATTCAAAAGCTAGAAGGAATAACATTCGTATGGCTGAACTAATTGTAGTGGATAAGAAATACAATGATACGAATTGATACAGTTACTATTTTCAAGATGGGTATTCCAGAGCAAGCAATGATTACAGAAATAAGAAATCTCACACACAGAGGAAAAATAAACATACCCGTAATAATGTAATCAAGTCTCTAAATCTCCTTCCTGTTGATTTTTTTTCCAATCCTCTTCCCTCCTTTTCCCCCCAAATTCTCTTCCCTCAAAGACTCTTTTCAATACCAAAAATGGACTAGAATCATAAATTCCCATATCTTCACTACGGAATATTAAATGCCCTTCTTCCATCATGATCTAGAAAATTTTCAAATCTAGAAAATTCTTCGACATCCACTCAAACCAAAATCTAATGGCAAATAAAATAATATCTCCTATGTCAAAAGAAAAAAAAATCAACCAATATTAAAGATTGGTTCAAAAAAAATATCGTTATTATTATTATTAAAATCTACTAGCTTACATACCATAAAACCAATTGTTTATTTTTCTAAAATTCTCTCATTAAATAACTAACTATTATTATTGTATTTAATCTTGTCATTATTATTTTATTATTATTATTACTATGATAATTAGTAATATTCTACAAATACATCTTAACTATAAAATCAGTTAACGACATTATTACAAAAAGATTCCTCACTCTAAAGAATTAACCATAAGACAACAATAAATGATTTGAACAATTAATGACAACCACATACCGAAGGGTGACCTAGACTTGAGAACAAGTACAAATTGATCAACAACTATACTTGTGACCAGAAAAACATGGATGATGACAAACTGAAGACACTGGCTGATAGAGGGAACCCCATGTTATCTCCCATCCACATTATCCATTAGTGTAAAGGCATACTCAGACCTACTAGTTTAGGTGGAGTCGATGCCTGGTACCTATAACCTGCACCAAAATAAAGTGTTTCATGCAAACAAAGATATAAAACAAACATACTGTGATAGGGAGTCACAGCGTAGTACGGTGATCATAATGAGTAGTACTATAATGTCCCTTCACCGAAAGCATGACATATAACATGAACATCTCTATCTAACAATTAGGTATCAACCAATCACATTAAGCATGATAACTAATCAAGTCCAAACCTATCATATACTATAATATCAATAATGTCATGATAGTGATCATGACAAAATATCAACAACTACACCAGTAATCCATAATCCATGATGAGCATAACTAAGCATAAATAGGAAGTCTATCATCCACATGTCTTATAAATGTCTAAGTGTAAATGAAATACTATCAACTGTCTAAAAACCAAAATGAGGGGCACTACATCCTTCCCACCAGAATCAAGCTTACTCCTGGAAGCCTACAAATAAGTAGGGATATAACTCCCGCATCTTGGATGCATCCTCCCAGGTAGCAAAAGTCTCATCATTAGGATCCCACTAGACCCTGACTTGTTCCACATCTCTACCCCTGAGTTCAAGTCTCTTGTGTTGTAGAATGCCTACGGGCTCCAAAGTCAGCTACCCATCCTCTACTTGAAGGGCATTCCAATCAAGAACATGAGAAATATCTGGATAATAAGGTCTAAGTACATAAACATGAAACACATCATGGATACATGAAAGACTAGGCAACAAACCAAGATGATAAGAAACAAGACCGATCCTCTCCAACACCTCAAACAACCCTACAAAGCATGGTGTGATCTTAGAGCCCTTTCCATAACGGATCAGACTCTTTCACGGTCACACATGCAAGAACACTCGATCCCCAACTGAGAATTGTTGATTGACCCTATGAGCATCTGCATATTTCTTCTATCTATCCTACGCTACCACCAAATACTCTCTAATCCTCTCAACCTATTGATCCATATCTCTAAGCATATCTGGTCCTAAAAGAACCCTATCCTTAAGATGATCCCAACTCAGTGGGGTCTGACAAGGATGACCATACAAAGCTTGAAATGGAGATATGCCGATAGAGCTATGATATCCATTATTATATCTAAAATTCACTAGGTACAAATAGTACTCCCAATGGCTCTGCTGGTCCATCAGATACATCCTAAGCATATCCTCAAGGACCTGATTAACCCTCTTAGTTTGACCATCAGTCTTCAGATTGTATGCTAAACTAAAGTTCAGCTGTGTCCCCAAGGCAAGCTACAGAGAAGTCTAAAGGGCTGATGTAAACACTAGATCCCTATCAAAAATGATCCTGCAAGGAATCCCATGTAGTCTGACTATGTCCTCCATGAATACTCTGGCCACCATCGAAGCGTTGTAAGATGAATGGATAGGAGATAAATGAGTTACCTTCGTCAACATGTCCACAGTGACCATAATAGCATCATGATGACAGGAGGAAATAGGTAACCCAACAATAAAGTTCAAAGAAATGATGTCACATTTCCATTCTGGAACAAGGTGAGGCTGTAAAAGACCTGTAGGTTGCTGGTGCTCCACCTTCACCGTCTGACACTCAAGACATCTCGACACAGAATCAACAATATCTTGATTCATACCACTCCAAAAGTACAACTGACAAAGATCTGCATGCATCTTCTTGACACATAGATGAGCAGAATAGGGTGCCTAATGTGCCTCTAACATAATTAGGGTACAAAGACCCTTAGAACTAGGAACATAAATACGACCCAAAAGTCTCAACAAACCATCTAACTCTAGAGAGTACCTAGCAAATATACCCTCCAAAGGTCTACCTAACTCACCCTCAGACTTTACCTCTTGATACCAACTGTCAGTAGGAAGTGTGGCAAGAATCTGACCTCTAAAATCAACTATGAGAGTAACTGCTGAGATCTCATGCCTCCAACAACTAAGAGCATCTGCCACAACATTCTCCTTACCCTAAATATACTTCACCTCAAAATCATACTTAGACAAGAACTCCATCCATCACCTATGCCTCACATTCAGGTTTGGCTACATAAAAATATACTGTAAACTACGATGATCACTGTGCAGCTCAAACCGATGTCCTAGAAGAAAATGCCTCCACCTCACCAAGGTGTGCACAACTACAGCCAACTCTAGATCATGTGTGGGATAGTTCAACTCGTGATCCTTGAGTTTGCAAGACTCATATGCAATCATGTGACCATCCTGCATCAGCACTACCCCCAAACCCTCCAAAGAAGCATCTGTACACACAACAAAGTCCCGGGTAGGATTAGGAACTGCCAGAATAGGTGCACTAGTCAATTGCTCCTTAAGGGTCTGAAAAGTTGTCTGACACTACTCTGACCAAACAAACTTCCCTTTCCTCTGAAGAGAAGTAAAAGGGTTTTCTATCCTCGAAAATCACTGAACAAAATGGCAGTAATGGCCTACTAAACCCATAAAACTGTGAACCTCAGAAACATTAGTAGGTGCAGGCCAATCCATAATAGCTTGGATCTTAGAAGAATCCACCACAATACCCTCTCCAAAAATAACATGACCCAAATACCTCACCTCTGTCTGAAAGAATTCACATTTTGTAAAATTAGCATAAAGCTAATTTTCTCTCAGACACTGCAACACCTGACACATATGTTCCTCATGCTCCTCCATAGTCCTCGAATAAATCAATATATCATTCAAAAATACAAGGACAAACCTATCGAGGTTAATGCAAAATACACCATTCATTACGCTCATGAATATTGAAGGTGCATTCGTCAACCTGAATGATACAACAATAAACTCATAATGTCCATAATGGGTGCGAAATGCTATTTTATGAATATCTACCTCAAAGATTCACAACCAAGGATATCCTGACTTAAGGTCAATTTTTGAAAACACCTTAGCTCCCTTAATCTGATCAAACATATCATCAATCTGTGGCAAGGGGTACCTATTCTTTACAGTCACCTTATTGAGTTGTCGATAGTCTACACATAGCTGCAAAGATCCATCCTTCTTCACAAAGATCACCAGTGCTCCTTGTGGAGAAACACTATGTCGAATAAATCCCTTGGCTAACAACTCCTCCAACTACAATCAAAGCTCCTGAGTGGTCATCCTATATGGAGCTCATGAGATAGGCTCTTTACCAGGAACCAATTCAATCCTGAAGTCAATGTCACGATTAGGTGGCATCCCCAGAATCTCAATAGGAAAAACATTAGCATACTCTCTAAGAAGTGGGTGATCAGCAAGAGATGTCTCTTGACTCTCCTCCATCTCTAAATCATTAATTGTCACTGCAAAAAGCTGACATCCCTAATGCATAAACCTCTTAAGCTGTATAGCAGAGATCATACATAGGGAAATAGGTCTCTGGATACCAACTACCTACACCTCTCTACCAGAATCATCCACACACCTTACTAACTTATGTCCACAATCTACTACCACCTGGTGACTATCTAACCAATCCATATCTAGTACGATATCATATGAACCAAGGGGTAGGATGCGTAGATCAACTATGGTAGATAGAGGGCCAATCCTCAACTCACAACCATGCACTAGAGACTTAACTACAACCTTAGCCCTTGATGCTAATTCAACCTACCATCTAACATCTTGCTTTGCTACCACTAGACCACAACACTCCACAAGAGAAGGAGGAATGAATGAGTCAGAAGCACCAGAATTGAAAAGAACAGAAAAACCAATAGCTTGCATGAACCCAAAAGTCTCCACCATGGTGCTCTGATGCTCTTCCTGGCGATTATCAACCACTGCATAAAATCTATGTGCTCTACTAGCATCACCTATAGTAGGCTCGAAAGCTGCCAACCTATGTCCAAATCCTGAAGCATTCTTCTGAGGACACTGTGTAGCTATGTGGCCCTGTTGGCTGCAAGAGAAACAACATGTGCCTCTACCTAGTCCTCTGCCACTATAAAATGCATTAGACTACTAAAAACTCCCTCTGCTCACTACAGACTATATACTCTGAGCTAGCTGATCAAAATAGTTATGCCTGTTTCGCTGCTAAGACTGATCTTTCATATTCTAAAATCTATTACCTTGTTGAGACTAAGTATTCTTCAGTTTGGCCTAAGAATTCTGCTGCTGTTGTCCACCCTTTAAGGGTGCATGATAACCTCTATGAGAACCTGATGCCTACGTGTGACCACCACGAGTCCTAAAACCTGCAGAAGATGCACTACTAATATGCACACCTGTATGTCCTCCAAGAGCCATCACTAAATTATCCTCTACTAACCAGGCTTTCTCCATTGCTACCTCCATAGTCTTATGTTCGAAGACACGAACCCCTCCACTGATTCAGGCATTCAAGCCCCTGATAAAATGTTGTACTAACATAGTCTCATCATCTCTAATGCTTGCATACTGCTTGAGGTCATAAAATCTATGCTCATACTGTTCTATTGACATGGCCATCTGCCTCAGCTCATGGAACTCATCTATGTGATGCTGCTTCTAATGATCTGACAAGAAGTGAGCTCTAAATCTCTCTAAGAACAACTCCCAAGAAATAGTACTAATGTCCAAGTGCAAGTTTAGCTTCTCTAAATGCCACCAAGTCGAAGCAAAACCTCTGAGATGCAAGATATCACATCTAGCCATGGTGTTACTGCCATATAGATGCATGGTAAAACACCTACCCAAATCAAGTAACCAGGTCTCTACCTCCAAGTCACTACCAGATCCATCAAAGGTGGGAGGGTGTGCCCTCAGAAGATCTCTCGTGTGAATGGCTAAGGTGGCCTCCTACTCAGTTGTCAAGTCTCTCCTCCTAGGTGATCTCTCTCTTTTCCTAGGTTCTGGCTGATCTACTTCCTATTCTCCTCCTAGATGCTCAACCTCTTGTCTAGGACCTAAATAGGCAAGGACCTCCTCAAGTAATTGATGCAATTGAGCTCCCTCAGGCTGACCCTGTCCTTCCATATTCTAACCCTCACCTTCATGAGTACTCTCATAAGGGGAACTAGGATGAGGTGTACCACCATCACCTCTCCCACATCCTCCACCCTGACCTCGACCTCGACCTCTACCTTGACCCCTAGGCATCTACCTACACAAGTGAACAACACCAAAGAACAATTCAATACACACAATAAGGGATATAATAAGGATAGAGTTTATTCTACAAACTTCAAGCACTAGGTTACATAATGGGCTCAATATTAACTAGAGTACTCAGTGTTTAAACTTCGCTCTGGTACCAAATGTAATGCAACCCTATAGAGTTAGGTTAAAAGTAAGCAATAAAATGCAGATTAAAAAAAAAAATCAAGTAAATGCATTAATCACTAGAGGAAGTAACAACTAAATACATCATTTAAACCATTCAATACACTAACATCTCTAGGGAACATAACTGCATTAATAACACATAGATTATTAACAACATAATACATCATAAATGTCCATAAGTAGTCTTGTTACATCATAGAAAGATTACATCCTTTTGTTTCACAAAATGTGTACAAGTACAAATGAGATCATATACATGATTACATAATTACAAGGCGTTGTGACTAAATACATCAAATTACAATATAGGTTATGGCTATACCATTTTGGAAGCATATTACAAATCTTCAAATGCAAATGCAGATCTGGAACTTGAAGGAACACATTGCTCACGAACCATGATACCAAGGAAAAACCAATGGATTAAGTTCTTCCACTTGACCATGTGGAACCTTGAGGTCCATCCCCCAAGCTAGGAGGTAACAATGAGGTCCCCTGACACAAGCAAGGATAGAATGACTAATTGAAGGAAGGAATACCTTAGGTTTCACATGTGGAAATCACTGAACTCAACAATCAACATCTAGAGGCAAGAGAAAAGGGCAAGCTAGAGTGTAGTAGGGAGGAATGTCATCGCATGGTTCATCATGGGTTACCCTGACTGTCTCTCTCTAGATGCTGGCCCCCATCTATGGTTACCCTGATAGCCTCTTTCTAGGCGCCGACCCCATAGGTCACACATGCGAAAACCAAAATCCTCTCATCCCACCCTTAGCCTAAACTAGCACTACAGGTGTGCGGGAGGAAAACTACTTATATTGATTAATGTGAAGATTACCCTTTCCCCCTAGATCATTTTTTAGGTTTTCACTTGTTTAACACTTCCAATGGATTACCCAGACAGCCGCTTAAGGGTGTCAACCCCGCATTGGAAGCTACTCGGGCCCTATCTACACCTAGTTTACCCAAACCAATCAAGGACAATAGAAGGGCATGCAAGAAATACCTCCATTTCTCATGACAAGCCAACATAAACATGGGGTATACCAAGAGTCCAAACCTCAATAATCAATTTCTCTCTCTTAAGAATATCAGATTCAAACAATACATTCATAGAACTCAAGGTCACAAACAAGCCTCTGGATAGGAAACATACAACAATGAAATCCAAAAACAAAAGACCAAATATCTCTTATCCTCATTCAAACACTAAAACCAATCTTCGTACACATACAAATAAAGTTAAATCAAATTGAAATAAAATTTAGATTACAAACCATTCAGTATGGACTTTCAATACCTTAACAACACTAAACCAAATAAAGCAATCTATCCCTATCCAACTATTTTTATCATTTAGATATCCTAAAAGTATTAGATGAACAATTTCTCTAATATAATACTAAATACATAATTTATAACTCTAATTTTATAATGGTTTAAATATGTGTATATATAACAAGGTAACTTAATTCGCAATAAGAAAATATTCCATTCCAAGGAAAACCCTGACTTAACGAACTACATCTCATATGTATTATGAGGTATAATTCCTCTATATGCTTATATATATGACAATTAGGGTTCATAAAAATCTCTTCAATTAACTAAAATAGTTAATAGATAACTAGAAGGTTATAGATTAAATGACATTCTAATCTCTAACTAGTCTACAAAAGAAGTGTCTAATATTATAAACATTCCATATATTATCACTGAAATATTAGATTCTTTTAGATATTTGTAGGCAAAACTAACAAAGAAATTATAACAATTTAATTTTCAACTCCTGAGTTCTAAATTAGCAGCTACCTACTAAATGACTACACTACTCAAAACAAAAAGGCATGCTACCAACTAACAGAAGATAACTTTAAGCTATTATAAATGATGAGAAAGTGGGCCTTAAATTGTGTAGAAAGACCACAAATCTTAGGCACCCATAAGATAAAATCAGTCTAGGATAAGAATTCAAAGACTAAAATTTTAGGCGATGAGATCTCTTGACAACGTGGAACTGTTCATATCAAAATTATTTGAATTGAAAGCATTCTGTGCCAGAGCAAATTTATTGACTTAACATTGAATTTTGAAGCTAGATAAATGCCTATGAGGGCCCCTACGGCCGTACTAAGGCTCCTTAGAAGATTCAAATAGCGAATGGGATGGAGATGCTTTAGCCTTTAAAAAAAAGTCATCGGTGAAGAATGTTGAACGCAGGTAAAATTCCAAGTATTTAAAAGCATTTTTTGAGGACTAAATTGAGATTTAAGGACAAATTACAGATGCTGCATGAGGAAGATTTGACTAAAATTAGCCTAAAGGAATTTTTAGAGGTTTGAGCAGAAATTAAAATGAGCTCAATTGTTGACTCAGGAGGATGTTTTGGTAAGGCAGAAATTGTGTGTAAAAAAAATTTAGTGAATCGTGACCTGATCTATCCGTAAAGACAAAAGATTAACGTAGCAAAACTTCACTCGAGAGAAAATAGAACCTTCGACTAATCAGATACTTTCATTATATGAATGTATGGTGGTGCCCTGACAGGGCATGGCATTGGATTGATTCTCCTGATAGTGTAAAGCTAAGAAGAATTTGTCTGACTTCAAATTGTTGAAGGGAAACCAAGAGATAAGGGGTAAAATAATTCACTCGAACTGGGCCATATGGCGGAAGGAGAAGATAAACGCAAGACATCAAATTCTTCTATTTTTTGAAAGATGGTTACCACATAATCTAAAACATGCAAAGGTATAATTGCTGAGAGAAAGATCGATTTAGAATAAATTTACAAATATGATTGGAATGAAATTGTTATAGTTGCTTGAAATCAATAACGTTAACCAGATTCTATAATCTAGAATGGATGAGTGGCAGAGTTAATTATAGACTGCCCAAGGCAGGCGACTACCAGGGAATAAGTAATGAAATGATTTTAGAAGACAACAAGATAATAGATGTCAAGTGAGTGGGCCAGATGAAGGTTTTAGTTTTAGAGACATTTGATCACTGGTGCATTAGATCAATGCATAACCCTAATGAATACTAAAGCCAAAACAAATTTAGTAGCTTGAAGCAGGTTTCTAAGTCTGTAGACCCACACACCTACTTGTCAAATTTAAAAGCAGATGGAAAAGAGATTAAATTTAGAAGCTAGAAGAAATAACATTTGTATGGTTGAACTAACTGCAGTGGATAAGAAATACAATGATACGAATTGATACAATTATTGTTTTCAAGACAGGTATTCCAGAGTAAGCAACGATTACAGAAATAAGAAATCTCACACACATAGGCAAAATAAACATACCCATAATAATGTAATCGAGTCTCTGAATCTCCTTCCCGTTGATTTTTTTTCCAATTCTCCTCCTTCCTTTTCCCCCCAAATTCTCTTCCCTCAAATACTCTTTTCAATACCAAAAATGGACCAAAATCATAAATTCCCATATCTCCACTATAGAATATTAAATGCCCTTCTTCCATCATGATCTGGGAAATTTTCAAATCTAGAAAATTCTCTGACATCCACTCAAACCAAAATTTAATGGAAAATAAAATAATATCTCCTATGTCAGAAGAAAAAACAAATCAACCAATATTAAAGATTGGTTCAAAAAATATCGTTATTATTATTATTAAAATCTACTAACTTACATACCATAAAACTAATTGTTTAACTTTCTTAAATTGTCTCATTCAATAACTAACTATCATTATTGTATTTAAGCTTGTCATTATTATTTTATTATTATTATTACTGTGATAATTAGTAATATTCTACAAATAGATATTAACTATAAAATTAATTAATGACATTATTACAAAAAGATTCCTCACTCTACAGAATTAACCATAAGACAACAATAAATGATTTGAACAATTAATGACAACCACATATCGAAGGGTGACCTATACTCAAGAATAAGTACAAACTAATCAACAACTATACCTGTGACCGGAAAAACATGGATGATGACAAACTGAAGGCACTGGCTGATAGAGGGAACCCCATGTTACCTCCTATCCACATTATCCATTGGTGTAAAGGCATGCTCAGACCTACTAGTTTAGGTGGAGTCGATGCCTGGTACCTGTAACCTGCACCAAAACAAAGTGTTGCATGCAAGCAAATATATAAAACAAACACATTGTGATAGGGAGTCACAGCATAGTAGGGTGCTCATAATGAGTAGTACTACACCATGCCTTCACCGAAAGCATGACATATAACATGAACATCTCTATCTAACAATCAATTATCAACCAATCACAGTAAGCATGATAACTCTACTCTGTATAACCATCTAACCATTAACTGATCAAGTCCAAACACATCACATACTATAATATCAATAATGTCACTATAGTGATCATAACAAAATATCAACAACTACACCAGTAATCCATAATCCATGATGAGCATAACTAAGTATAAATAAGAAGTCTAGCATCTACATGTCTCAGAAATGTCTAAGTGTAAATGAAATACTATCAACTGTGTAAAAGCCAAAATGAGGGACACTACACTTACACACTTATCCTAAATGGTATAACTGCCTAGATGTATCTTACATACTTGAATATTTACATCACTTGTGTGCATGAGTCCATATATATCGTGCTCGTGGTCATAAATATTAGTTATTACTGTTAGATTTAAGACAGACAACTAAGAGGGGGGGTGAATCAGTTGTGCACAATTTTCTTCCAATTAATCACTTAAATCATTTACTTAATTCAGCAGCATAATGATAAATCAATCATGGAAACATAATGCAATAATTCAAGAGCAGAAACACATAAGACACCAAGATTTTTGACGTGGAAAACTCAGTTAAGGGAAAAACCATGGGGTGACTAACCCAAGATTGTATTCTCTATTAGAAGAATAGAAATAACAAAATGGCACATGCCAATTAGGGCTCACTGCCTGAGCACACTGCTCACAAGAGGCCCACTACCTACAAGAGACACACTATCTATAGAATAATAAGTATTACATACTTGAACTGAAGAATAGCAGCTTCACCATGCTTGAGTCAGTTCCATTTAAGCTCAATACTTCTACTCTACCTTTTACACTTTGCTCCTCTCTACCACTCTCTCATCTCCACATCATGCACTTGAAATGAATTTACAACTTATTTATACAAGACATCGACTTAGGGATAATCATCCCAGTCGGCAAACATTACAGACAAAATACATAAATACAATATGACTAATTACAAAAAGACTTCATGTGGATCAACACATTGTCGGCCACATAGATCTAAGTCTTCAATCTTTCTTTAGGAACATGCCATTCTTCATAGAACATCTTCAAGATTATCCACAGGATGTGTAACCCATCCGGTCGGCTAGACTTAGGAAGAACACCATCATCCAGAAGTAATTCTTTAATTACGAGCTCAATCTTCAATGTGGACCACCAACACGAACTGGACACAATCCAAAGACCTCCACAAGCTTGCCTGAATCACCAAGAACATCTACACTACTTCTGTTCACTGAAATCATTCTCTCCTTCAACTGGAACCTCAAGAACATAGTTTGTCATCATTGTCATATTGGAATAGATGCTTACGGACCTCCAGATAATGAACCAATTGAGTTGTCAATTCACATTGGCTTCCTAAACACTCTACAGAATCCACAGAACAAGATATTGCACTTCCGGATCTTACCAGACCTATCTGTGACATTCTGTCACCTCTGAACACCTGCCAAAACAGGTTTTACCTAAGTGGCCATAACTTCTTCAGATCTTCATGCGGACCTCTAAAATCTTTACTGGATCATATTAAGACACATATCTACAAACCCTTTGAAGTTCATCCTCTAATCTTCATCTTAGCTGGGATCTTTACCTCACTATCTCCAATGTTCCTCTTTGTTCCTTATTAGGACTAATTTTCTCAATATCCTCAGCACATAACTCATCCAATCCTTATCATCAATGTAACAGGAGTACGTTGACATCAATGATAACACCCATTAGGCCCATACTTGCAACAATTACATGTACATGTATGTATATTAATTTTTATGGTAATTTGATCATATGGAGGCTCTTTAAAATATATCAAGACTTGGTTCACTAAATTTTTATAAGTTTTCTTTAATACGTATTTCCTTAATGTGTGATACAGAAGCTGGAGCAAATGTTGTTGAAGAACACATAGTTGATTTTAGTCCAAAGGAGGCCCAAGTGCAAACAATGGATGTTGGAGAGGGGCAAGGATCACTTCCTTTGACTAGTATGGATGAGTATATTAATCTAGCTAAAGAGGTGAAGGGAAAAATTTCTTATAGAAATTTAGATCATTTACTTAAAATGGATATTGATAAATTGAAACATTATGTTGGACAACCTAAACGTATTGATAGGAGGTCAATGAATAAAACTCCAAAGGAAATAATTGCACATTTCAATAATCTTGATACACTTGGTTGAACCAATTGTTATCAATTATAGTTCTTAGTAAGGAGCTAAATGAGCCATTACATTTTTTGGGTGTAGATTTGTCATTGAAAAAGGGGAAAGGTTCACACCTAGAAAAAGATATTGTTGAAAATGTTAAAAAAGGTTTGGCTTCCATTAGGAAACAATCTCAATCTACAGATAAGTCCATTTCAAGAAGACTGATGTTGATAGGTATTTTAAGTGAAAGAAATTACAAAAAAGACAATTGTCTTCAATTTCAAATGAGATTGGTTTTAGTAGAAAGACAGCAACAAAATATGTGAAAAGGAGAAAATTATTGGATGATGGTACCTCGGAAGGCAATTGGGCAATTATGTGTAGAGGTCCTTGATTTGACATGATTCAATATGTTGTTAGGAACTTGATCTAAACCTTTTGGAATGAAAATACTCATGCTTCATCAAATAGTAGAGATGTTAGCAAACACAGAATTGGGCCCAATAGTTATGAACTACATACAAAACATTAGCTAGGCAAAACACAACATGAGATGTATGTGGACTTTTCTAATGCAAATCCAAATATAAAGATTGAGCAAACAATGTTTGAAAGGTTAAAGCCATATTATGTGAAGACAAACAAGGTTTTTAAAACTTGTTGTTGCCGTTATCATATTGAATTTGATCTTTACTATCAAGTGTTTCGAAAGATTTGTAAAGACAATGATGGTTTTGTAAAGGCACCTCCTAAATGGGTAAGTCAGTTCATAGCATCCATTTTATGTGATAAATCAGATGATGATAATGGAACTAGTCAAATAGACTGCATAAAAGGTCTTTGTGAAACATGTAGAAATTTGGCTAAAATGCCTTTAAGAAATAAAGATATCGACCCAACGAAGTTGGTAAATTGCAAGAGTTACAAGTACATAAAGTTTCAAACAAAAAAATGGGAAAGAATCCACAAGGTTAGATTATGTAGAAGAGGAGATACCTATTAGAACATTTATAGATTTTTTTTGTACATTGATACAACCATACATACATCATGCTTTTTTTTCTAAGTGGCAAGCACAATAGTTTAAAACATTAAGAGATACTTTCCCACCTAGAATAGTTTTATCAGTAGTTGACTTTGCAGAAAATTACTCTTTTGTACATCAAAAAAAGATTCAATCACAATATTACTTTTCAAAGTAGATCACTATTATAGTTCATGTGTGTTATCAGCATGCACAATTAGATTTGGATGGTGTTGAAAGTACATTTGAAGCATGAGTCATTAAAAAACAATCTCACTTTTATATTAGTGATGATAAAGAGCATGACACACATTTTGTACAACATTGCTTTAAGATTTTTTTTAGATATTTGGCAAGTAAGGGTGTAAATTTTGAAAAGAATTTTGTATGGTCAGATGGATGTATGTAATTTAAATCATCAAGGGAATTTTATGAACTATATAGATATAATTGAAATGACAATATACCACATGTTTGGAGTTTCTTTGAGAGTGGGCATGGAAAGGGTGAACATGGTGGGGCAGGAGCTTGCATCAAGCATGCTCTATGAAAACATCAAATGAATTATGAGGGAGATCATATAAATGATGCACATAATGTTGTTGAATGGTGTCAATCACACTTTGCACCAAATGAAGTTGGCACATCTTTAAGAAAAACCTGATACATTCCACATAGAGTGTTTTGGGAGATATCAAGTATGTATTGTTTGAATTTATTTAATGTACTTTAAATATATATTCATATATGATATGTGTACATGAGTTTGTTTATTTTAGTTTGAATTTAATTATTTCTATTATATTCATAATATACAATATAATAAATTTATAGGTGTGGATAGAAGATCAATGCATGGATGCAAGAGGGTGGAGAAAATAAGATCTTTGCATTGTGTCATGACTACAGATAGCCAGACATGGATGTTGCGTACTAGGGATTACTCTTGTTTTTGTTATGAGTGCATGTCGGGAGATTTTGAGAATTGTAAGAATGAACAATGTTGATATGTCAGTGAATGGGAAAACATGCCACTAGTTGTTACCAACACATACAACGAAGATGAGGATGAAACATTTGAATACATTCCTTTGATTTCAACTGATTATAACCATATTTCAGGATTGATTAAAAAAGGTATGTGTGTATATATATATATAGATAAGGTATCCCTACATTTTTTAAGTTACAAATTTTGGACATGTAAATTTGGTGCAGGAGATGTTTTAGCAGTCATAGTAAAGGTTGGAAATATAGAACATGTTAGTTATTATTTATTGCGTTGCATAGAAGAGAGGCAAAAGCTAATAATTCCAGAAACAAGTGATGGAATGATGTTTCCCACAGGTTTAACTTTATTTAATATATTTTTAAATAATTTTTAATTTGTTACATATGTACATGTCAAGTACCTCAAAGTGATTTCAACATTCAATTTTTATATATTATAATTTATGAACTATGTCTTACCGAGCAATGATGAGCTATACATGTTCATAGATACATAGGTTACATTTACCTTGAAAATGTTATGTCTTACCATGGAATATTGTTTCCCACAGGTTCAGTTGTAGTGCAAGGGACATATCTCAAACAAGTCAAGATTGTTCAACATGGGATTCACTTTATTGATTATCAACCTAAGAACAAGGTATTCAGTATAGCCACCTAGTAATTGCTACCGGCCTATCTCTTCATACAGTTTCAAATAGATGTGGATGTCATAAGTGGAGACTAGATAGTGATGATCATCAGAGAATATTAGATGTCATTGAAGAGTGAGCTGAACTACTTGATGTGGTATGAAAAATATGGATGAAGAACTTACAATTTTTATTGTTTTGAAGACCTAAATTCACTATCTAGATCTATGTTTGAATCTATTATGTAAAGTTAAATTAATAGTTCTTTTGTTGAACAAATTTTAAATTTCAACATGTGGTTCTTAATGTATAAATGATCTCTCTATTAGAAATCATGTAGAAAATGCCCTAGATTCTTATTCAAGCATGCATGATATGATAATTTTTGAATGATTTTATTTAATTATGTATATTCTCTTTGAACTGTGCTACAATACATGTACATATGCACTAGAGATGTCACAATATAAATTAAATTAAAATCAAAATTTTCAACATCAATGGAAGTAATTCATTCGATTACCATGAAAGTAACTAGATCTATGAAGAGATTCTTGAAATTGAGGATAAATTGAAACCTACTATTACAAAAGAGAAGGATATAAATCTTCTTTTACCTCTATACAAGTGTCATAAAATTCCCTTTATTGTTACATGATGTTAGGTTAAAAAATTATCCTCAACTATTTTAGCCAACCCAAGAGTTTCCATAAATATGGTAGGATTAAACATTATGACTTTGGCATTGATGTCTTCCTTTAGGCCTTTGATAAAATAAATTTTGAATAAGTTAACATCAAGGCCACTTGTCTATTTTAATAATTCCTTAAACATTGTTTGATAATTGTGGATTGTATGTGTTTGTCAAGAAGGATAGAGACATGCACTACAACTTCAAACCACATGAAGACATTTTTATTAACATGCCTACATTTATAATTTTACCATATTTTTGAACAAATTTATGGTAATATCCTGTGGGACATAAAAATCCCAAGTGGTTTGGGCCAATTTTGTATGTCCTTAATATTCTTGGGATCAACCTTAATATCTTCAATGGACACAATATGGCCAAGATACTCCACCTTCATTGTATCAAAAGAAGATTTGGAGCACTTTACAAATAACTAATTTGTGGATAGAAGTTTTAGGATCTAATCCAAGTGTGTGAGATCTTCTTTCCATGTCCTAAAGTATATATTAGAATGTGATTCAAAAAGACTAGAATATGAATTTCCAAAGGAGTGATAAAAATATGGTTATGAAAGATTAAAATATATCATTTTGTGAATCCTAGGTTGTTTGTTTAAGCTTAATGTGTTCAACACTAACCTAGGTCCAATTTTCATACACTAGTAAATAAAAGCTAATATGATATACTCCTAAATTTCTTGATATAATAGTAAATGAGACTTCAAGTCTATACCTTAAATCAACTAGTGTTGATATCTAGCTTAAAAATTAAACTTGCAAATTAATAAAAGACAAGAAAGAACAAGATTACTTGTCCATGGATAATTTGAAGAGTAATGATGTATTGATGTGACTATTGAGGAGGACTAGAGATCCTTACTTACCAAATTTGGTGTGTTTATGAGTTGTGGTGGACACCAATGTCCAACTTGGATGCTTTATTCAAACAAATTTGTAGATAGAAATCAATCCAATATTTGGGTGTGAAATTAAGTTTACAAGTGGCTAGAAATCAATCCAATATGTGGGAAAATGATTAGAAACATGATAAATGATCTTATAAAACACTTACATGAATGAGCACTAAATTTTGTGTAGAAAATGTAATGTGAAAGTTATATAAAGTAGGCAATTATTGAGCTTACAAGTTCATTAGACTTTAGAAAGTGGATGGATCATTTTTTAGGCCAAATGAAATCACAAAAAAATTATCATGGTCTTCATGAGTGCATGATATTTCTAAACTTAAGGTTATTTATACTTTCACTAGTTACACATGTTTTTTGTATGTTAACTTGTAATCTTTTCTTCATGTTTTTGTGGCCCATTTGGCTATACATAAATGGAATTAAGACTTTATACTTAGATTGTTTTTTTTTAAGAAAAAATGGTAGAGCCACTAAACTATTTTAATAATATGTAAGAAAGAATACAAAATCCTAGTTCAAGAGGAGCATACCGACAAGAAATAACCAGGGATAAAACCTCCAGTTATATCTCCAAAGAAAACTTAACTACAATACTACATTACTTAAAGTGTTAACATCTACAAATAGGGCCAAAGGAAAGAAAAATTGTGCCATAACCGCCACCAAAAGTCTAACAGAATTACAATTACAACAACGGTGGCCAACATACAAAAATAATAGCCCAAATTAACTGAAATATTACAAGGGGAAGGCTTTAAACAAACTACCTCTGTCAATAACTATTATCAAAGATCCTGAACAAAAATGATGGAATCCAAAAAATAGCTTCTTCAACTTCGGACAAACTAATGATCTTCCAACATAATAACATTTGCATCGCCAAGGTCTATAATACGTGGATGGGGAGGAGGGGGTAATTGAAAATGAAGTAGCTGAAATAAGGCTTGGAACACCTCCCTAGATGCATCAACCACTTCATCGCCAACCTCTCTACCATGACAATGAAGCCCATTAAGAATAGACATCCTACAGTTATGCTGCAACCCATGGAGAAAGGAAGTGAAAAGGCAATGCACTGCGGGCCTGTCAGTAACATATTGCAAAGTAAAAAGACCCCCAATGGGAGCAACCCCCAAATGAATATCATATTCAACCATTGTTGTGTTAAAACTATCTGAAGAAAACAAAAAATCATGCACAAACATATGCCCGATCCTTCTCACCAATTCAATATCTTGAATGAGGTTTATGGAATTAGAAAGAAAGTGTGATACCACCTGGGATGGGTATAATGCCAAAGGATGATGAAACAAATCATGTCCACAAACAACAACAATAGCACTCTCAATTCCCTTATCATAAAGTTTGAAAACTTCACCTAGAGATGAAGCAAAAGAAACCCCAAAAGAAGGTTGCTCCCATTTTTGAATAGGTAAGAGAATTTGAGAATTTCTATGAAACAAACCCATATTATCACTACAAGAATCCTCAAAACACCAAATAGCAAATAGCAGAGCAACAAACAATAAACGATGAGAAGAATAATTTTGAAATGTTTTTTGTTTATTCACCTGTTATTGCATAATGTTTTTATGTTCAATATGGAATTAATTCCTCATACTTTTAGGCTAAAAGTGCACAAAGGAGCTCCCCTCATAAATGTAGAGGAAAATTTTCATTCAAAAAATGATTCTTCCAATTGTTGTGAATATTCAAGTTGTGATTTATCTTACAAATTCAACCTTACATCAAGGAATTAATTACCAATGTCATTGTACTTAACATGATTTTAGCTCAACCAACTACTCATAACAACTAACTTAACCAAAAGAGTTTGTATCAATAAATAAGCTAGAATATTAGTTAACACAAGATTTATAATCTTTAGACATATCATAATATTTTTATGATATCAATCAAATATCACCAGATAATCACTAAGTTAGGAGATGATATTAGGGCGATATCATATTTTCACTTCTTGAGTTAAAGGTAATAACATTGCATTCCACTTAGTGACTACATGTTATCAATGAACTATCATTAGAATAACATAATTTCCAGTTAAATGAACTATGAACTAAGATACAACATAATAGGATCAAAAGTAAATTGACAACTAGCAATTTTATAAAAAAAAAAGTATGCCCTTAGAAACATAGTTATGCATTTGAAATTTTATTCAACTTATTTTCAGATCATCACTATAGTTTTAATTTCACATATAATAACTTCTCATGACAAAATCAATCTATAGAAGTATGAGTAATAGAGATCTATAGAAGTATGACTAATAGTAATATAATCATAACAATTTTGAAGGAAATAAGTAAGGAATACTAAGGAAAGAAATAAAATATACAAAACATTACATGATAATTTATTTTTAACAAATCCACACCATAAATTGGGTTCTATTCACTGTGATAATTCTATTTGTATACATCATTGTTAGATAGTGATAGCATAAAATAAAAAGCACAAAAGAACGGTACTAAGGGCTAGTCAACAAACTAGTGTAGATTCAGAAATGTAGATGAAAACATATATATCCTAGGAGAAATGTTTGAAAACACATACATAGATCTAGAAATGTCCTCAAACATACATATAAATGTCCACAAACATGTGTATAAATGTCCACAAAAACACATGTGCAAATGTATATATAGAAATGTCCATGTAAACATGTACAGATAGAAATGTCTGAAAACAAATATATCTAGAGAAATAACCAGAGAAACATGTCTAGGAAGTGCTACCTATAGCCTGGTCATCATGTCGGCTGAGAGTTGAGTGACCCAATTCTAAGTGAGCATCTTGCTCTGATTGATGCATTGAGCCTTGGAGATAATACAACACATGTATGTATGAAAGTGTACAAATTATGTTAAAATTCTAGAATAATGTTAAACATATATATATCTATGTGTACATGTGCACACGTACAAAGATTATATGCATTTACACATGTAAGTTGTAATGATTTGAAAATTTAAATCTCACATATCCACTAACATTACTATCATCAGCTGAATCACACCTGCATACACGGTTTGTCCCCAAATTAGGTGTAAAATGAGCTAACCCCTATAATATATATATAATTATAAATGTACAACATTAAGACTCTATCTAGCAAAGTAATTTAACTTAATTTAATTTAAGTTCAAGTTTAAATCATGCATGTGTGTATATACGCATGTACATACCTGTGTATCAGGTGTTGTAGGATGATCCGTTGCAATGATTATATCCGATCCCTCCTTGGCTAGCTCAAGCAATGAAGAGTGAAGTGGACTATGTAGGTGAGTTGGCATTGAAGAGCCTGAATGTAGAAGCATATCCACAAAACCTGATGATCCCCTCTGCAATTGCAACTCCTCAAGTGAATCTAGGGAGGGCTGGGATGTCTGATGTTCAACACGATGGGTAGGTGTATCTACCTCTGCAGTAACCAAATGATCTATGGGTGGATCAGGATGTGGAGTATTCCCAGGCACCTGATGAAAAGGTCTCGCAGCCTGACTGGATCGTGATCCACTCTGTGAATGGCAAGATCTACCCACATGTCTAATGTAATAAAAGCATATGACTCCAATAGTTCCTCAGAAATATAACTCGCTATAGTCTAAAGCATATGGTCTCCTATCAAACCATCTATGTCTACAGGTGATAGGACACCTGCAATAGCATAAGGATCAGTAGCATGATCTGATTGTCTAGATCATCTAGGATGAATCATCAAATATCTTGCCACATGATCAAAAGATATAATAGATGGGGCAGCTGCAATATCATCAATGTCACTATTGATTGCTTCCCTTGGGGAAGCAATGAGAACCTGATTAGCAACAAAGGCTAGGGCAAGGGAGATAGTGGGCATCCTCTCCCTAACCAAGGCCCTATAAACTAGATCTTATCGATTTGGTCGATGATAGGCATCTCTATCAGCAACCCTACCTCTCTCCTGACCAAAATATGCTGGAAAATCCAAGTAGTTGACCTTGAGGCCCATATGAACCTCTCCATATAACTGTTGTACAAAATATAAAGAAATTTGGTCATTATTGGGATAACGACCATGAGCAACAAGAAAATGTGGATATATCAATGAGGCCATAAGAGGGTCTACACATATAGTTACTTGGTAGCCCCTCACATGAGGCTTACCAACATAATATGAGAAACATTGAGATTTGATAGTCTCTTTCGAGATAGAAAGCTGAACAGAACTAAGAGAAACATCACCAGTAACCTCTTGTCACATTTGGGCAAGAATAGCAGCAAGAGTATCACCCGAATAAGCATGGGTATCTCCTAGACTCTGTCTAATGCACTACAAGCTAAATAAAATTGATTGACATGTGTCCCTATAAACCCCTGTCGTGTTTAGGTTAGAAAGAACACCTATCAATTTCTGAATCTCAGTATCTGTACGCATAAATATAGAAGGTCAAGGTTTAGGTGGTGGCGCATGTGCCATGATACATATACATATATATATATGTATGTATATATATATATGTATACATATATGTATATGTATACATATACATATATATATATATGTATACATATATATACATATCTATACATATATATATATACATATATATATACATATACATATATACATATACATATATATATATATACATATATATACATATATACATATATATACATATATATATATACATACATATATATACATACATACATACATACATACATACATACATACATACATACATACATACATACATACATACATACATACATACATACATACATACATACATACATACATACATACATACATACATACATACATACATACATACATATATATATATATATATATATATATATATATATATATATATATATATATATATATATATATATATATATCGACCTAAATTTTGTGCACAAAAATAAATTACTTATTCCAATGTGCATGTGCACGCAGATATTTAACTTACTATGTATCTAAATTAATTTTTAAATTTATCATCTGGAAGCCAGGAACATACATTCTAGTTCACTAAGTAAAAAAAATTAAAATTTACATGTTTGAAATGTAAGTGATAACATGAAAAGCAAGTGCAATAACTTAAAGGACTGCTTCAAGAAGGAAAGAATGATGGAACCTTGTTGATCACAAGATGAAATTCAAGTTGAACAGAGACTCAAGATCACTACTAATCAAAAGAGAAGATAAAGTGAATGATTTGGAGTCCTAAACTTCCTATCATTATTGTGGGACTTGCAGTATTTACACTTTAACCTTATTGATAGGTCTCTATAGTTGCATTAGGATGGCCATGTTAAATCAATTCTCTACACTTGATGGTCCTGATATGTCTCACCATCATTGATCTAGTGTCTACTTTGGAAGTTGTGGAACAAATGTATCAACCTACACACCTACATCAGAGTAGATAGGGATGTGTTACATGCTTGAGCCTATCTTGATGATATACAATTTCTTTCTTCTGACAAGTGTTGAGCTCGCTTATCCCTAGTGATTTAAGCTCACCTATCAACATACAATTTCTTCTCTCATGTTGGTGTGTATGTTGATTTTGTTCCACAACTTCCAAAGTAGACACTAGTTATCACTGATGTTGGTGAGACATATCAGTCATCTAAGTGTAGAGAATTGGTTCAACATGGCCATCCTAATGCACTAGAGCTCCATATAAATAAGCTTAAATCAAGTAAGTACTACTTCCCACAATAATGATAGGAAGTTCAGGATGACCCAAATCATTCACTTTATCTTCTCTTTTGATTAGCATGCCCCTTATATCTCTTTCAAGATTACTAGATGATGTACTTGGTCTACACATAAAATTAAATTGTTTTCAAAATAGATACATATGTCTATTTCAAACAATTTCATTTTACGTGTAGACTATGTCATCTACTTTTTTTTTTTGAAAATATGTACTTGTACAAAACCTTATTTATACGTCTAGATAGTTGCATTAGGATGGCCATGTTGAACCAATTCTCTACAAGTATGACTAATATGTCACACCAATATCATAACATGATAGTGTCTACTTTGGACTGTGGAACAAATATATCAACATACATGTCCTACATCAGAGTAGATAGGGATGTGTTGCGCTCACCTGTATCAACATATAATTTCTTCTCTGATGTATAGGTGTGTACATTTGATACATTGTTCCACAACTTCCAAACTTAGACACTAGTTATCATTGGTGTTGGTGAGGCATATCAGTCATCTTGTAGAGAATTGGTTAAACATGGCTGGATCCTAATGCAATTCCAACACATTTTAAATAGTTGAACAAGAGGTAAGCTTTCATTTCTAAATTGCATAGATGACTCTTTCGCTTTTCAACTTGCAGAGAGAGAGAGAGAGATTTTAACTTTTCCAAATCTACACATACATGTAATGTTGAACATGTATCAGTGTCATAAAAATGAATACCATGTGTGCACTAAAACATTTAAGTCATTCCTACTCCATGTACACTTTCTTTCTTTGTGTTCACACACTTACCAAGGGAGAGAGTTATAAAGAGATTTATTTTGAAATCATTATCTAGCACATAGGGTCAGCAATTAAAGATATAAAATAATGAACATTACACACTAAGAACATGGATACAACCAATGACTATACATATCCAGTTAACATGGAAATATATGACTATTACTTTACTTTAATTGATTAGGCATTATATAATTTGGTTTGATTCATCTTGTATTACTTATAGTACATTCACTAAATTAGACATGTTTTTATTAAAGTATTTTCTTGACGTTGAGTGATTAAGGATGCTATGAATTTGTCTATATTTTCTTTCTACATCTTTAGATACTTTTCCATCTCCTTCACCTAATGCTAATACAACTTATACTTTCACTCCTATGAAGCCATTAGTTTTTCACACTACCACACCTAAGAATTTTTGTTCTTTCTTTGTCACCAACCTTCAAACCTCATGTGTTGCATGCACTAATTGATACACCTAAAAATAACCCTATAGTACTTCATGCAACATCTACTTCATATAATTTGTATACGCCTAAAAATGACATGACTCAGTCTAAATAAATATTCTTAATATTTATTCCATTCTATTTCCTCTATCAATAAATAAATAAATCAATTTATTTATTTGATTCATATTCCTCTAAGTTAATTAAATATCAAAATATTTAATTACCTTTTCCAAAGTGATAATTAAATAAAATCCTTTATTTAATTTAATTCTTCCAATCAATTAAATAATTCTTCATTATTTAATTAAGTCACATTCTTCTTCTTAATTTAAATAAATCAATCAAACTTATTGAAAACCTCTCTATCTCTAAAAATAAAATATAATTAAATATTTTATTTGTTCTTCCAAATGATGCGCACACAATTAAATAAATTTATTTATTTAATTTGCTTTCCTATCTTCCAAAATATCTTCCAAATCTTCTAAAAATAATTCTTCTTCTTCATGCACACATAATTAAATAATTTATTATTTAATTCCTCTCAAATAATGCAAAATCAAACCTCGAGTTGAGTTAACTAACTCAATCAACCTTGTTTTTATCAAAAAACTCCTAAAATAGAAAAAATCTTTCTATTTTATGACAACATATCTTATCTTCAAAAAATAGAAAAATGGTTAACTCAAAATAGCTTTTGTGTGACACTTGTATTCTTTCTACTCACGCACATTCTCTCACTCTTTCTCAACCGTTGGTCTTCTTATTCTTTCTCAACCGTTGATCTCCTCTCTCATGAGTTTATAAATTGAACCCTCTTCTCCCATTTCAATCATCCAATCTTTTAGTATTGTTACTCTACAGGAATTATAGTGCACCTTTGGCACCCAAACCCATCCATAGCTTGCGATCAACTTATTACCATATCACCATTTCCATTGTTGTGAAGCCCATCTTCATTGAAATAAACTATCATGGTCATTCTCACTTGACATCTTGGAATAGCAAGGAGGTGCACCTTCTAAGGGCATATTCATACACAAGATCATTTGCAAAAGGCTGCCAATGGAAGCCATGAGGTAAAGAGATTTGTTGAGTCATTGTTCAATTGTTTTAGATTGTCTTTATTTCTATATTCGATTGAGTTTGGGTATTATTGATGTCTTTTGATATTTCTGCATAATTTCCCCTAACATAATTATTATGTATTTTATCAAATCATCCAAATTTAAAACCTACAAATCTTTATTTTTCTCCTCCACCTATGTTAACAATGAAAACACACAAACAGATTTAATTTATCAGCTTCAGAATACTCAAATTAAAATTTCTCTTTGGCATTTATTGGACACATCAACATGACATATAAAGATATTTTACAAAATGCTTTGGAAAATATTAAATTTAATTCAAATGCTTCACCTCAAATAGTTGATTCTATATTAGGGTCGATTGGTAATGGAAAGGTTCATGACATTTTCTTTGACCCTAAGGAACTTCCACATGATAGTGTTATTCAAGAGCATTTACCTATGTGTATCATAGTGGTTCATTGAAATTTGAATATAAAGCATGTCTTGGTTGATAATGGATATAGATTGAATATATGTAGTGAGGATTATTTATATAAACCCTTTAAGTAGATATGCTAAAATTGGAAAAAATGGAATTTATAACCAAAGTGTTTGATAATATTGGTCAACAACTTATGGGTGAACTATTACTCTTCCTATTATCATGTGGGATTGTTTGTACCATTGATACACTATTTCATGTGATTCCAAGGCATTTAACATAATTTTTTGATTGGGGCATCCATGGATTCATGCAATGAATTAAATTCCATCTAATGTAAATCAAAAGCTAAAGTTTAGGTATGGGAATAAGTTTATACTAAATATGCAAATGAACATCCATTTATTAATTGTTAGATGGTTGAGGAAGAAAAAATTGTTTACATAGAAGAAGTCAACACAAGAAATGCCTCAAAATAAAGAACATAGTCATACAAAAGAATAGAAAGAGGAAAAGAAAGAGGAAGATTCCCCACAAGATGGTATTAATGTCAATTATGGAGATGATTTGGGTTCTTTAGATTTTGCATCTTCCTTTATGGGAGAGTATAAGATAAATGATCATGATTTTCATAATCCGCCTTATACATGGATCCATCTATATATGGGCAAATGCCACAAAAGAAGAAAGATACTACTAAGGATTCTAAAGTGGCTTGTGTATGGATAGAAAATCAAAGACTAATACCTCTAGTTCAAATTTTTGTATCTCATCTACATCATTTGTAAAGACATATTGCCATAACCCTCCTTCCTAGACCCTTTTTTTGTTCATTTAGTTGTCTATTTTTGTCATACTTATTTTTAGAATAGAAAAATGATGAAATTATACATTCATATATTTCTATGGTAAATCAATATGATTTATAGCATATCCAGTACAAGAAACATCACAAAAATGCATAAATTTACACATGTAAACTACAAAATTTGTGTCACTATCCAAATAATGCTTCTTGGTATACTAGACAATCCATAATATTGAATTCACCTTTACCAAACCGATAAATTTGACATAATTTCTATATGTAGTCCTTTGTATTTTAGCTCTAATTTATGACCAATAATTTCTTCCTCAAAAGTGTCAATGTCTTGTCCACTCTAATGCCTCTATCCATCCCTCCAATAGGATTTTCTCTAATCAAACTCTCTTGCATTGACCCTTACAATAATCATGAATATTGAATCTTTAACAATGTAACTTGGATGTCAAAAATGAAGTAGTCCACTCACTATGTATCCTATCTTGACTGGAACAATATTTTAACATGCCTCCCCAAAATTGATATTATGTTAAAATTGATTTAGTGTGGTCACCTTCATATAAGTTGAAAGCTGTGTCACTATACACTCATAATCAATGTCTAATAATGGTCATAGATAAGCATGAAGGCAAAAAAAAGTGGTGTGTAATGATGTGATTATCAAATCACATGTAGAGCTAAATAGCCCCTAATGGGAAAACTAGCACAATAGAGCTTGTGAGTGGGGAGATAAGATGTCCATCAATATAAATATATAGCTCAATAAAGACATGTAAGATGTGAAAGGAGGGAAAACATGATGTCCCTATTGTAAATGATGTGGCAATAAGAGTACAATATGTTGGGGGAAAGGCATTATATGCCCTCGATCTAATGTGGTAATTCTAAAAATGTGATATGTCAATGTACCTACTCATATTGGGTGGTTTCTATTTTATGTCATGTAACCTAAATATAGTGCACGGGTTATGGTGAACAAGACTAGGATCTTGACATTCATGTGACTTGTTTTTCCATGATTCATCTTATTAAGTAAGGGATTTTTGTGCTCATGAGTATGTGTAATGTTTATCTTCAATTTGTCTATAATTTCTCAAACTTTACATATCAATGCAATGCCTCTATGTTTAGAATATCCATGTGTGTGATGAATTTAGTAGGTTTAGTATATGTATAAGACATATGGGAAGAAGGAGAACAAGGATCAAAAGATAAACGGTCCTAGTTTGCCAAACTAGGATTTGACAAACCCTAGTTTAGGGTTTGTCAAATTAGAGTGAAACTAAATTCATCTTTTCACCCTAAATTGACAAACCCTAATTTATTTTGAAACTAGGGTTTGATAGTTCTTTCATTGTCTCAAGAAAATTTTCTATTTTTTAATGAAAATTTTCTATATTTTATTAATTGTAATGACAAACCCTAGTTTGACAAACTAGGGTTTGATCTAGTTCTTTAACTAAATTCATCAAAGTTCCTGCATTTAATTGAATTTTTCTATATTTCATTAACTGTAATGGCAAATCCTAATGCCAAACTAGGGTTTCATAGTAGCAAAATTTTTGTATTTAATTGACTGTAATGGAAGCCATGGAAGCCCCTATCAGCAAGCATATTGAGGGCCAAGTGAAATGTTGGCAAACATATATATATTCAAGTTCACATGGCAAGCATTGCATATATGTATAGAAACAAAACGACAAATTTATGCACTTGTGGGAGCTCGATGTGTATGCTGATGTGGGGTTTTCACCTATCGCAGAGCTACCACCTGTCACTTTCAACCCTATCACTTTCATCCCTTTCCTTGTCACCTTTGTCCGTGGGTACTGTCACCTTCATCCACAGCTTCCTTCAACTGATGCGCTCTAAAATGACAAAAAAACTATCATTTGAGAGTCTTAACCTATTTTATAAAAATAATAATAAAATAATGCCTTCAATCGAAGATGTTCTTTGATTGAAGGCATTATTTTATTATTATTTATTTAGCGTTCAATGGCCTTCATTCACAAACCCTCTTCGAATCAAGTATATTTTGATTTACTTTTTGATTTGGCTGACAAGGCCTTCATTCGAAGATTCGACCTTTCGACGAAGGCACCTGCTAGAGATTTTTTGGCATCTTCAATTTTTCTTTGTCCACAAATGTGTAACCCACTATTGTGGGTTGACCCAGCCCAATGACTCAAGTCTATTCCATCACTAGAAGATTCCATCATTTTTCGTACTCAAGCATATGGTGTGGACACAACATCATGGGATGAGTAGTGTATTTCAATGAGTAGTGCCTCCAACTATTACTTCTATAGAGTTTAAAGTCACTTCTTCAAAGGTTTCCAATTATTAAATAGTATAGTAGGACCTTCATTATTTTCTAAAGGAAATTCATTGGGACACTTGTACTTGGAAAATATTAAGTATCTATTTTGTGATTCCTATCTTGTAGAACTATAGGGCACCATTGAGAAAATTTATTTCCTCTTCGATGAAAATTTCACAATAGTCATCTCATCTTCTTTGGATATCATGAGGGAACATTTAGACCCTCTTTCTCTTTCTCCACATATGCATGCTTCTATTATGGCACATTCTATATAATTCACGAGTCCTTAGATTTGACTCTATCACCATTGATAGATTTTATAGGAATATTGGGTTCTTATTGGTTTATATCTCTTACTTATATTGAGAGAATATTTGTTTCAATCCCTTACACATGGTACTTGATTTCTCTTATCAACATTTGTAACAATTCATCAATGGCTTGGACATTATTGAGTAGTTTCCAGAGAGTTCATATTGATCTTTTGCATATGTTTCATAGTAGTTTCAATAATGTTTTGAGCTTTCATCATATTCAATTAGGCCTAGGACTCCTAATCCAATTGTGATACCTTTAAGTATTAACATGGAAACCAATGAGAAACATAAAAATATCTATATTTTATGTTTTCTTCCCTCATATTCCTTTCATGAATGGGATGATCTTCTACATACACCTTTGTTCTCATTTCTTGCTAAGTGGATAAATGTTGTTCAATAATCCTATATTACGTTTAGTATTTAGTTTCAAGCATCTATCATCGGCACAAAATACTACACTTTGGGGGTTCAATAGTCTCTCTTATTCTCTCTCTTCTTGGGGGAGTTTTCCCTTAGATAGGATTTTATCTTTCTCATTCTTCAAAGAGTTGTCATTTTATAAATGGGTACAAAACATGGATACTCACTTACCAAGACTCGTTCCATCTATTCATACCTACCTAAGGTACACTAATGGGAAGTGTTGGTGCATTTTATTTTTCTTTGCATTTAGTTATTTACTTTATTTCATTGTATGCACCTTGGATATGATAAGCCTACCTACGTACATGTATCTACCTAAGTAGCTAATATCTCCCTTGCACATTGGTATGCATCTACATAGGGAGGTAGTATACATTTTATACATGTAACAATTTGTAATTTCCTAATTTGGTGGAGACTTATACTCCATGGCTATATTTTCTCCTTTGTCACACATTGCTTGTCTATTTGCATCTCTTGGTGGTGTATCCTATATATACCTACCACTTTCTATTATGTGAGCATATCATTCCTTATATTACATCCTCTATTTTAGGATAGCAAACTTATTGCATTCTACAATATTCACTTGTACATTTACTTTTGTGGCTTGATCTTGTCACTAGATTCTAGAAGGTTTGCCTAATCAACAAATCACACATGGTATCAAAGCAATTGGTATTCTATTCATGTCCATCTCCATTGAGGACAGAATTTTTTTTTTAGAACTTAGTATTGCTCTTTCGTTGAATCCTTGGATAATTTGGATAATTATAAAAGTTTGAACTTTAGAGAAAGAGAGAGAGAGAGAGATTGCAGGTTTCCAATTTGTGGTGTTGTTTTGTAGGAACATTCAATAAATTGTGGAGTAAAGTTCTCATAGAGAACATCATTGTATCCAATTGATTTGGTATTGCTACTTTTACCTTTCATTTTACATATATCAAGCTATAAAGGTCAGATTTGTAAGAGTTTGGAGGAAGGATTTTCTATTGGGTATTTGTAGATCATTTGTCATCTAGAAAAGTTTAGGCCAAAGTTGACCTTTCCAATACATATAAAAGGACCCAAAACCCTAGGATTTCCTATCAATTCATTAATTATATAAGGAATCTGAGTTTGAAGAAGAATAGTTCTATGAAAAATTTGATATTAGATGCAGTACTAGCCAACTTGCCATAATAGTGAATTTTAAAGAGAAGAAGCTACCAAAAGCCACTCTAGAGATTAGACAGTGGTTATACAACAACACTAGAAAGAAATCAGTCAAAGAAGAACCGAAGAGTGTCTAGATCAAGGAAGAAGATGATTTCCTCTTCGAACTTGCTCAATTCCATAGTCTAGATCCAATAAATGGCAGGTTAGTGATGTCCAATCTACCACCTCCTAAACCTTATGTAACACCCAGTTTTGATTTCGCCCTAAAAACTAAGTTTAACCAAAGGTAATAATTTTTTTTTTAAGTTTAAAACAGGAAAGTAATTTGTTTTCTAATTTTAAAACCAAGTAGTTCATCCATCAACTAACAACAATCATGAAATTATAACTTATACAAAAGGATATATCCATTTACAACATTAAACAATATGTTGTTAAAAGTTACTTACCAAAGTCACTACATCTCGATTGTCGACCATCCTCAGGAATATAGAAGAGAAAGAATCTTCAAGGAGCTTAACCTCCAACCATAGATCGTCAGTCTCCCGCACTCCTTCCTATCTGGAAGTAGCCATACCCTACTCAAAGAGGATAGACTTAGGATAACCAATGGTGTTTTCCATCTGAGTACTGGTGTTGTGAACTACGTAACTTGTTATCATGCAATCCCGTAGATACCCTCTAGTCAAGCATGACCACTCCACAAGCTACGCCATCCAGTCACAGTGAACTATCAATGCACTTGAGGCACATTAATTACCTTGGCCAAAGGATTTGAATATAGTGTTGTATCAATGCAAGTAATAAGTTCACCCACCCCAACTCAACTCGAATTAATCAAAATCCTATAGTTACCTATAATTAAGTTCAATATAATGACCTTGATAACCTCAAGGTATTTGAAACTCATCATGCATTAACGCTTGGCAATGAGGTTTACACTCTCTCTACTTAGCTCATGGAGACATTTTCGTCCACATTTTCAAAGAATGGGTTCCTAGATTATCGATTAATCAGATAATGCTATAAGTTAGTACAATGATCTCTAAGTTAGCCCACTGCCTAAATTATCTACTCAAGAGTGGACACTAAACTCATCTTTGTTGTTTCAGAAGGGTTATACTATAAACCAATTTATAGAATACAAATATCTGAAGTCCCTAAGTTAAAAATTAAAAACTCTTAAGAATCTTCTTCGACCTATCGAAACCTTTGACATAGCTTAACGTTTGTCAATCTAAGCATTTAGAAACCCTATCTTGTTGTTTCTATTAGCAAGAATATTGCATGCAAGTCTAGGCTAAATACTTGACTAAGGACTCATTATATTTGTTCTAAAACTTCATTATTTTAACTTGTATGACTGTAAAGTCCAAAAAGTAAGTCTATACCTTCTCTTGGGCACACAACAGTTTGAATACTTTAATAGCAAAAGAGTTATTTACAAAGACAAATGGACTAAAAACTTGTTACCATTCACAGCAAGATTAGTAAATTCTCTATAGTTGACCGACCATTTTAAACTCAGAAATTGTGGAGGACTATGAAGTCTTGTATGTTTCGGCATACACTTCACACCATTGATACTCCTTTGCCGATGGATATCACAAAACAAGTCTTTTCTCTAAAAAAGAAAACTAGTTGTCTTTTAATTTTGACAGAACCAAGCAATTGTATTCAGCTGGCCATATGAGAACTCATTCCATGTTGACCTAGGTTTTGCCACTGCAGCTTGATAGCTATGAGATAGTTTTCGACCAAACACTTAGTCTAAATTGCACTCTACACATAACCAAAAACCTCCTAAAGTTGAACCAATGACTACACAATAAACTTGACCTTCGAAGATGCTTCGAAGAACAATGTAATATACTGTGGGTTTCTTGACTATGGTGCAGTGCAGGGGATAAAAGTATTGCTTCCATTTTGAAGGTGATGAAAACACACATAGGCTACAGTTGGTAAATATTTCACACTTTGCATCCTAAACAAATACTATGTTCCATTGAATTGTAAGTAGAGTCAATGCTTATTAAAAACATATCCAATAATTATGACTACGCAGAAATGAAATGAAAAGAACCTGAAGATAATCTCTAGTGTCTTCTTACAGACTGGTCCAAGCAACTCGTTCTCCTCTTAGATGTTCACCTCTACTTCATGCTCAATCTCCTCTCTGCTTCTACTCCCCCTAACTAACTCCCCTACTCCTCTAAATCCCATCTAACTATGAAGGAAAAACTACCTCTCCACTCACGGTACCATGCCTAACAATAAGGGTAACTACCCGGCATGCATAACATTCTCCTCCTTACGCAACCACTACCAGAATGGTTTGGATTTTTCCACTCAATCCATGATTACTCTCCAAAGTGGAGCTCCATGCTTCGTGAGGTGGCAATTGACAGTTTGAACCAGCTATCACACTACTCACATATGCTTATGAGTATAAATCAAATGCAAAAACTATGAAAAATGGTTAGGCTGACGACCATCATAAGGTTTAAAGCTTGGAGGTAAATAGATTATTTTGAAATAAAAGACATCATAGAAAGGACTTAAGTGAGTCTCTTTCGAGCTATTGCCCGATTACCAACATCACAAATGAATAAAGGAATTATCTCAAAACGACAATTTAATTATAACTAATATAATATTGTATATTCTAATACAATACGACCAAAGGTACTACACACCATGGTCTCAAGATTTAAAACATTATTTAAACCTTTTATTATATGATAATAGCCCAAAATAGAAGCAATTCAACATCCAAAAAGTTTAACAAGTAGACATTTACATCATACACTCATAAAGCTTTACGACGATAACAACGAATTGAGTGTAAACACAAAACAAGGTTTGGGGTCGACTTACACACAACTTTCAACTTTTGCACCAAACCACTAACAAGACACGACTTACAGCTCGACCTCAAGTATATACATATATATACATATAAACAAATATATCGGTCGTCCATATTTGACGACATGATACCGAGTATTATGACACATATGTCAATTTCCATACTCATTATGACAACTACGGAAAGAAGAAAGACCTATTCTTGTAAACCTCGGCATCTCGTCTAAAATTAACTTAGCCCGAAATCAAATCTTAACTCAAGTCATCTAGGTTTATCTACCTAATAATCATTTTCAGTGGCAAGCACCCATGGGTTTTTCCAAAGTCTATTCTCTCTTTCTCAAAGATACTTTCTCTTCTTCTTTCATCCTGGCAAACATGTTCCATCTATTCCTATCATTTACAATCTCACATACAATTTGTGGTCAGAGTACCAATGTTCTGATCAAAACATATTTATATCAAATCATTTCATTTTTATATCAAAAGACATTTTAATTCATAACATCAAATTGATCATAATCAAGTAAACTCCATAATTTCATAAAATTAACCTTTTCTAAACATATCATCATTTTCTATGATATTAAAACATATCCACATGGCTGTATTATTCAAGAAAAAGTAAATAGTAATATTGAATCCAAAAAGGGGATGTAACATATCTTTCCCCTAAAGAATCATTGTCCCTGATGATTGACTTTACCAAGCAAAATCTGAACATAAAACAAACTTTTATAATTTAACATTAATATTTTTGAAAAGATAAGGAAATCTTTGGTGGATGTCATTATAGTCTTCCCAAGTGGCGCTATCCTCGCCATATTGGTCCCACTGAATTTTGCATTGTAAAACCTCTCGATTATGCAAACGAAGTTTACACATTTTGAGCACCTTGAGTGGCTCAATCACAACCACTCTTGGCTCTTGTATCTATAAAGAATTCCATTTAAGAATGTGGTCATTACCTACAAAATATTTCTTTAGGTATGAAACATGAAAAACATTATGCATTTTGGACAAGACTGGAGGTAGAGCAATTTTGTAGGCCACTGAATTGATAATCTCAAGGACTTCAAAAGGTCTGACATATTAAGGAGCCAACTTTGATGATTTATCAAATTTGATTGATCTTTTATGGGGTCTCGCTTGCAAAAGAACTTTCTCACCAACCAAGAAATGTCTAGGCACTTGGTTGCAATTGGCATAACTTTTTTGCCTATCGTTGGCTTATGCCAACCTCTTCCTAATCATTTTAACTTTTTCTTCCATATCTGCAAGCATTTCAGGTCCAATGCTTATCATGTCTTCCATCTTATCCCAACTTATAGGAGTTCCACATTTCCTTCCATATAATGCTTCAAACGGTGCCATCTTAATGGTAGAATGATAGGAGTTGTTATAGGCAAATTCAATAAGAGGTAAATATTCCTCCCATTTGTATTGCTGGTCCATGCAATACATTCTTAAAAGATCCTCTAAAACCTGATTAACCCTTTCTATTTGTCCATCGGCTTTAGGATGGTAAGAGGTACTCACATTGAGTTTAGTCCCTAGTGCTGAAAATAAAGTTTGCCAAAACTGAGAGGTTATTCGAGCATCTCTATCAAATATAATCTTTTTAGGTACCCCATGCAATCTAAATATTTCTTGCACAAACTTCTGAGCCAAAATATGAGCTCCATCTGTCAAATTTCCCGGCATAAAATGTGCTACCTTGGTTAGTTTATCTACAACAACCAAAATTGCATCATGTCTATTCTTAGACATTGGTAACCCTTGAACAAAATCCATACTAACAACCTGCCATTTCCATTCTGGAATATCATGTGGGTATAACAATCAAGCAGGATGTTAGTGTTTTGCTTTCACTCTCTGACACTCCAAGCAATGTGCCACAAACCTTGTAGGGTTGCTTTTCATTCCTTTTCAGAAATATAGCGGTTTGACATCAGCGAAAAGTTTTGTTACTCATGGGTGTCTGGAATAAGGTGTACAATGAACTTCCTTCCAAACAAGGTTTCTAAGTTCTACAGAATTAGGAATGTAGATTCTTCCCTTAAATCTCATCAATCCATCTGACTCAAAATAGAATCCATCATATCTTGGATCCTTAGGGTTTGATTGTAGAGCTTGCTTCACTTGCTCATAATATTCATCTCTAGATAAACTTTGCAATACTAAATCTTTAAAATTAGCATGAATAGAGATTATAGAAGATATGTGTCTTCTTCTACTTAGAGCATCAGCTACTGAGTTTTCTTTACCTTTGATGTAAGCAATCTCAAAGTCATAATCTGATATTAATTCTAACTATCTCCTTTGTCTTGCATTGAGATGAGGTTGTGTAAATATGTAATGAAGACTTTGATGATCTATTTTTAGTATAAAAGTCTTTCCCAACAAATAATGTCGCCACATCTGAAGGGCGTGAATCAATGCTGCCAGTTCTAAGTCATGAGGAGCATAATATGTTCATAATTTTTCAACTTTCTTGATTTGTAGGCTATTACACACCCATTTTGCATAAGCACACCTCCTAACCCTTCTCCCGAGGCATTAGTAATAACCTCAAATTGCCCTTCAGGGTCAGGGACTTTCAAGATTTGTGTTTTTTTTTTTTAAAAGTCATAAATATCACTAAAAATATATTAATTAGAAAAAGAAAAATACAAAATGCTAGATTCAAGGAGGCATACTGGTAGGAAAGAGTCAGCAAAGAAAACCTCCGGTTGTAGCCCATTTGTGACAAAACAAAACAAAAATCAACTCAGAAAAATGAGTCGATTCTGTAATAACAATTTGTGTCTCAATCCTTAGCAGGATTCATACTGAAAAAATATTTACATCACAACTGACAGAGTCAACCAATGAACAGAACAAAAACTTAATGCTAAACCCAAAACATTAGGGGATCCCCAATTAGTCTTCAACTTCAATAATCTACAAGGCTCGATCCTCATCTTCTGTTGGCTGAGGAAGAGGAGGTGGAGGAGGAGGGACATAATTCAACAAGAAGTGTAGAGCGTTATAGATTTCTGTAGCATTATCTGCCAATTGATTCCCCAATTCTCGCCTGTGACAGTGAATGGAGTTCTGAAAAGATGTTGTTAACTTTCAAGATTGGTGTTGTTGTTAGCTTTTCTTTTAATAAATCAAATGCCTTTTGACATTCATCTGTCCAAACAAACCATTTTCCTTTTCTCTACAAAGAAGTAATTGGACAAGCAATACTTGAGAAATTCAAAACAAATTTTCTGTAATATCTAGCCAATCCCATAAATTTTTGCACTTCTAAAACATTGGAAGGTATAGGCCATTCCATAATAGCCTTAATTTTAGCTGGGTCAACTGATATCCCTTCAGCTGATATAGTATGTCCCAAATACTGCACTTCTTTCTGAAAGTTAGTGTATTTTGAGAGTTTCACATACAATTTGTGTTCTCTTAATCATTGCAACAATTTGAAGGTTTTGTCTATGCTCCTCATTTTTGGAATATATCAGAATATCATCTATGAAAACTAGGACAAATTTATCAAGGCAATCTCTAAAAACACTATTCATGAGATTCATGAAAGTGGCTGGTGCATTAGTCAATCCAAATGGTAACACAATAAACTCATAGTGACCATATCTTGTTCTAAATGCCATCTTGTGAATATCTTCATCTTTCAACTCAACTGATGGTATCCAGATCTCAAATCTATCTTTGAAAATACTGATGCACCATGCATTTGATCGAATAGATCATCAATACATGGCAGTGGATACTTATTCTTTATTGTTGCCTTATTTAGCATCCGATAATATATACACAGTCTAAGGGTTATTTCCTTCTTGACAAAAATAACCGGAGCTCCCCATGGTGATACACTTGGCCTAATTAGATCTCTAGTCAATAGCTCCTGTAATTGAGCCTTCAATTCCATAAGTTTGGTAGTGGTCATTCGGTATGGAGCTTTAGATACTGGCTCAAATCCTGGTTTAATATCTATGGAAAAATCTAAGGTTCTTTTTGGAGGCAAGCCTGGCAGTTCCTCAGGAAATACATCACTGAAATTACAAAGATAAGGGTATTTTTCCTCAAATGTTTGCTTCTCTAAGGCTTCCTCTACTAGGTCCATTTTGACTGCAAAAAGTTGACATCCCTTACGCCTACCTCACTTTATTTGTTTTGAAGAAATAGACCTGATCCTTATTTCCCTTTGAATAACTTGAAAATTAACTTTGCTTCCTTTATCATCCAAACACTCAATTGTTTTATGAAAACAATCCACCTTGGTCCTATGTCTCCACAACCAATTCATTCCTAAGATGACATCATAGGACCCTAAAGGTGCTACATATAAATTTACCTCAGTGGAGAAGTTTGAAATATCAATCTTTGCTTCAAACAAACATTGCTCTACATGAGCCTTTGAGTGATTTGCATATTCAACTGTCCATGGTTTTGACATAAAACCAGCTCTTCTAGGAAGTTTACTTAAGACTCTAGATGACACAAAATTTTCTGTTGCACCAGTATTAAACAAAATAGAAACATGAACTCCAAATAATGTACCTGTCATCTCAATGGGAGTAATCTGATACTCAGCTTGTCGATTGTCAAGGGTGGCATGAATCCTTTGTTGAAACGCTTCCTGCTGCGAAGGAAGTATTGTGTTCGTAAGTTGCCCATTCTACTTTTTATTAGGACAATGGTTGGCATAATGGTCTCCACCACATGAAAAATAACCTCTAATTGGTCCTCTCTTCTCAAAAGGTCTACTCATAGAATCATCGTTCCTCTTAAAATTGTCATTTTTCTTAAAGTCTTCATTTCTTCGTTCATTACCAAATCCCCCTTTATTTTTCTAATTTCCTTTATCGAACCTCCTATTTCCATATCCTTTATCATTCTTCCTTTTATACATCTGATCATTGAAGTTCTTATCAAATCTCTTACGCTTCTTCTCATGATAAGTAGAAATGGATTTGATCTACTGTTCCTTCTTAATTACTTTCTCATATAGTTGGTCCATTGTGTTTGGACCATGCACCTCCACCGCACCACTAACCTAAGGATTGAGTCCCATAATAAATTTTCTTATCTGAAATCTTCATCCTATTGATATTGAGGAACATACTTCAACAATCTAGTAAATTTTTCTGCATATTCAACCACAGACAAATTACCTTGCCTGAGATTTTGGAAATCTATTAGCTTTTGATCAAAATAGAGTTGTGGTAACCACCTTTACTAAAAAAGTTCCACAAATTCATTCCATGTTACCTTCAAGGGGCTTAAATCCAATTCCATTTTCTTGTTCATTCAGCAAGTGGATACTTCTCCAAATAGCTGATATGCTCCCCACACTGCCTTTGTAATCTCAAAATAATTTCTAATTTCAAAGTATTTCTCCATTTCTGTTAGCCATGCTTCTACTGCATCACCAGTTTTCATTCCATCAAATTTGGGAGGGATAATCTTTTTCATATCCTTAGATAGTTCCTGAGCAAGTTTATCTTTTGTCTCCCTCTGAGATTCACTATTATCTTGATTCTCACTTGACGTGCCATGTTCTCATTGTTTACTTTTACTTGCATTATTAGAATACTCATTTTCACCCTCTGTATTCCCGGTTTCATTCACTTTCTTTTCCAATTTGCCCAAACTTTCCTTAGTTTCAGTAAGTATATTAAAAATTCTATCCAATTTATTGGTGGAGTTTTCCTAAGAGTTGTGACCTTCCCAATCTTCTCTCTCATTAAACTCTGATTGATCCATGTTTATTCGTTTTCTCACCTACTTTAGCAAGTACTAATCAGTTCTAAGAATTGTCATTTTAAATATTATCAAAACATAGCAATTGCTCATAACCATAGTTATTTTCAAACTAAAATTTGTCTTTATTATACTTTGCACAACAGTATATACATTCTTTCAGGATAGACATATTTCATGTTTCACTCAGTATTTACAAGAGGGGTGTAACCTTCGGATTCATTGTCTGACACATATTCACGAGGTGTATATCCCTTAGATTCACTATCAAATGATAGTACAATGATTTCAGCTCTAGGTGGTATACGGGGATCCCTAGTGATCATTGATACACTAATAGGGCAGCAATTGACCATAATTTGAGCTACCATCCTAGATGTCTCTAGGAGTTCTTTTTTCATTCATTTGAGTCATGACAAAGCATTGGCAAAAGTTTCCACATCATCTAGCCAAATGTCATTTTCATCATTCATTTTCTCAATAGTCTTGATCATTACAAGTCGTTTCTGCTTAGCTTGCAGATAATGTTCCTTACTAGCAAGGGACTTCCTTGCAGTTTTCTTGAGACATACCATCCTGGCACAATAAATCAAATCATTAGCTACCCGCATAATGTTGATTCCTAATCAGGTTAGTGGACTCATTAGCCCTAGTGCTGAACCTGGTTAGCTCTGATACCATATGTAACACCCAGTTTTGATTTCACCCTAAAAACTAAGTTTAACCAAAGGTAATAATTTTTTTTTTAAAGTGTAAAATAGAAAAGTAATTTGTTTTCTAATTTTAAAACCAAGTAGTTCATCCATTGACTAACAATAATCATGAAATTATAACTTATACAAAAGGATATATCCATCTACAACATTAAACAATATGTTGTAAAAAGTTACTTAGAACAATTCTAAAATAGGAACTTACTAAAGTCACTACATCTCGATTGTTGACCATCCAAATTCAAGTCTCGGCAATTCTTAGGAATATAGAAGAGAAAGTATCTTCAAGGAGCTTAACCTCCAACCACAGACCATCGGTCTCCTGCACTCCTTCCTATCTGGAAGTGGCCCTACCCTACTCAAAGAGGATAGACTTAGGATAACCAATGGTTTTTGCCATCTGAGTACTGGTGTTGTGACCTACGTAACTTGTTATCATGCAATCTCCTAGATACCTTCTAGTCAAGCATGACCACTCCATAAGCTACGCCATCCAGTCATAGTGAACTATCAATACACTTGAGGCACATGCATTACCTTGGCAAAAGGATTTGAATATAATTAGTATTGTATCAATGCAAGTAATAAGTTCACCCACCCCAACTTGACTTGAATTAATCACAATCTTACAATTACCTATGATTAAGTTCAATATAATGACCTCGATAACATCAAGGTGCTTGAAACTCATCATGCATTAGCGCTTGGCAATGAGGTTTACTCTCTCTCTACTTAGCTCATGGAGACATTTCTATCCACATGTTCAAAGAATGGGTTCCTAGCTTATCGATTAATCAAATAATGCTATAAGTTAGTACAATGATCTCTAAGTTAGCCCACTGCTTAAATTATCTACTCAAGAGTGGACACTAAACTCATCTTTGTTGTTTCGAAAGGGTTATACTATAAACCAATTTATAGAATACAAATATCTAAAGACCCTAAGTTAAAAATTAAACACTCTTAAGAATCTTCTTTGACCTATCAAAATCTTTGACATAGCTTAATCTTTGTCAATCTAAGCATTTAGAAACCCTATCTTGTTGTTTCTATTAGCAAGAAGATTGCATGCAAGTCTAGGCTAAATACTTGACTAAGGACTCATTATATTTGTTCTAAAACTTCATTATTTTAACTTGTATGACTGTAAATTCCAAAAAGTAAGTCAATACCTTCTCTCGGGGACACAAGAGTTTCAATACTTTAATAGCAAAAGAGTTGTTTACAAAGACAAATGGACTAAAAACTTGTTACCATTCGCAGCAAGATTAGTAAATTCTCTATGGTCAACCGATCATTTTAAACTCAGAAATTGTGGAGGACTGTGAAGTCTTGCATGTTTCAGCATACACTTCACACCATTAATACTCCTCTACCGACGAATATCACAAAACAAGTCTTTTTTAAAAAAAATAGTTGTCTTTTAGTTTTGACAGAACCAAGCAATTGTATTCGGCTGGCCATATGAGAACTCATTCCATGTCAACCTAGATTTTTCTACTGCGTCTTGATAGCCGTGAGATAGTTTTCGACCAAATACTTAGTCTAAATTGCACTCTACACATAACGAAAACCTCCTAAAGTTGAACCAATTACTACACAATAAACTCAACCTTCGAAGATGCTTCGAAGAACAATGTAATATACTGTGGATTACTCAACTGTGGTGTGGTGTAGGGGACAAAAGCATTGCTTCCATTTTGAAGGTGATGAAAACACACACAGGCTATAGTTGGTAAATATTTCATACTTTCCATCTTAAACAAATACTATGTTCCATCGAATTGTAAGTAGAATCAATGCTTATTAAAAACATATCTAATAATTATGACTGTGCAGAGATGAAATGAAAAGAACCTGAAGATAATCTCTAGTGTCTGCTTGTAGCCCGATCCAAGGAGCCCGTTCTCCTCTTAGTCGTTCACCTCTGCTTCATGCTCCCTCTCCACTTCTACTCCCCCTAACTGACTCCCCTGCTCCTCTAAATCCCATCTAACTGTGATGGAAAAATAGCCTCTCCACTCACAAGACCATGCCTAACAATAAGGGTAACTACCCGACATGCATAACATTCTCCTCCTTATGTCACCACTACCAGAAATGGTTTAGCTTTTTTCACTCAATCCGCGATTACTCTCCAAAGTGGAGCTCCATACTTCGTGAGGTGGCGGTTGACAGTTTAAACCAATTGTCACACTACTCACATCTGCTTATGAGTATAAATCAAATGAAAAAACTATGAAAAATGGCTAGGCCGACGACCATCATAAGGTTTAAAGCTTGAAGGTAAATGGATTATTTCAAAATAAAAGACATCATAGAAAGGACTTGAGTGAGTCTCTTTCGAGCTACTGCCTGATTACCAACATCACAAGTGAATAAAGGAATTATTTCAATACGACAATTTAATTATAACTAATATAATATTGTATATTCCAATACAATAGGACCAAAGGTACTACACACCATGGTCTCAAGATTTAGAACATTATTTAAACCTTTTATTATACGATAATAGCCCAAAATAGAACAATTCAACATCCGTCGAGTTTCGCAAGTAGACATTTACATCATACGCTCATAAAGCTTTACGATGATAACGACGAATCGAGCATAAATGCAAAACAAGGTTTGGGGTCAACTTACACACAACTTTCAACTTTTGCACCTAACCACTAACAAGACACGACTCCCAACTTGACCTCAAGTATATACATATATATACATATAAACAAATATATCGGTCGTCCGTATTTGATGACATGATACGAGTATTATGACACAGATGTCGATTTCCTTACTCATTATGACAACTACGGAAAGAAGAAAGACCTATTCTTGTAACTCATCTAAAATTGACTTAGCCTGGAATCAAATCTTAACTGAAGGCATCTAGGTTTATCTACCTGATAATCATTTTCAGTGGCAAGCACCCATGGGTTTTTCTAGAGTCTATTCTCTCTTTCTCAAAGATACTTTCTCTTCTTCTTTCATCCTGGTGAACATGTTCCATCTATTCCTGTCATTGACAATCTCACATACAATTTGTGGTCAGAGTACCAATGTTCTGATCAAAACATATTTATATCAAATCATTTCATTTTCATATCGAAAGACATTTTAATTCATAACATCAAATTGATCATAATTAAGTAAATTCCATAATTTCATAAAATTAACATTTTCTAAACATATCATTATTTCCTATGATATTAAATCATATCCACATGGCTATATTATTCAAGAAAAAGAAAATAGTAATATTGAATCCAAAAAGGGGATGTAACACCTTAGCCTAAGCATGAGTATATTACTACTCTTATTCATGGGAGGTGTGCATAGTTCATTTCTATACAAATCAATGCCAAACTTTATGATGCATAAATTGATATTAGAACTTCACTTTATTTGTGTAAATTCCCTATCCTTCAAAATTGGGAGCAGTTAAAAAAAGGGAATAAGTATAAGAGTGTAGATGTTCAAGGTACAACAAATTCACCTGTGACAAATACAAGCATTAGAAGACAATCTTGATAGAAGGTAAAAGATTTAAAGGTGATTTCTTTGACTTAAATTACATGTCGATAGATGTACCAATAGAAGGCAATTTTATTCATACTTATTCCTCTTATGATAGTACAAATAAAAATGTTCTTTTCACATTAGGTGAGGAAAGAATTAAAGCCCCTATACTAGTATATGATTCTTAGAAATACCCATCTACTATGATTATCTAGTCAAAAAAACTCTTTACTATCTCTTGAGCACAAGAAATAGATAGAAGAATAAATATGCTTAGAAGATCCCAAAAATTTTGGATAAAATCAATGCCTATAATGAAGATCAAGTTCAAAGAATCTAAACATCCAAAAGAGGGAAGACAATTCTTATTTCTATAGTAGATTCTCCAAACATGAATAAAACTATTTAGGAATTAGAAGATGTCAAATTTATTAAACCTTTTACGTCTCCTTTTTGTTTTTATGCATTCATGGTAAGCAAGATTGAAAATAGAAAATAGGAAAGAAAAGAATGATGATAAAATATTGACCATTAAATTTTATTATAAAGCCTTTTCCTTATCCTAGATAAAACTTATTTATTAAGGAAGGTTGCAAATTCAAAGTGTTTCTCATAGTTTGATTGTAAATTGGCTTTTATTAGATACACGTGAAAAAGGAAGATCAACCAAAGACAACTTTCAATGGTCCATATAGAGATTAGGAATGGATTGTTATGCCTTTCAGGCTTAGGAATACTCGAACATATTTGCAAGGGCATATGGACAAAACTTTTAAGGAAACTTTTGAATTATTGTGTATTTATATTGATGACATTCTTGTTTTTTAGTCAAACTCTAGATAACCGTTATAGTCATCTAAAGACATTTTATAAATTAGCCAGAAAAGTTGGTAGTGTATTATCTTTTCATAAGATATAATGGTGTAGTAGTAGTTCGAAATTTCTAGGTGTGATCTAGTTAATAATGGTATCCTTGACGTACAACCTCATATCAAGGACAAGGTCTTTAGTTTTGAATGTTTGTTTGACAAGAAAAATTATTAGGATTTTCTTGGAATGCTCAATTACATCAATAGATTCTATCCCAAATAAAGATATGATAGAGAACCATTGCAAGAATTATTGAAAAAGATCAATTTTAAATGGGAAGAAGAACATACAACAATATTAGACAAGATCAAAAGAAAGTGAAGTAAGCTTCCTATCTTATGTATTTTCCAACCATCTCTGATTTTATTCTTTATACCGATGCATTTAATTTTTCTTGGGGTGGAGTCCTTTTTTTTTTTTTTCAAAGACAACCAAGAATATGTTGTAGGATTTGCTAGTAGTGTTTTCTCAGATGATACCCAAAAATGTAGTTCTTCTGATAAATAAATTTATGGTGTAAAAAAGTGCTTGGAAAAATTTGTCTTGCAGCTTCTGCACTTGCCAAAAATTATTATTAGAACTAATTGCAATAGGTTCCTTACATTTAAGGAGAAGGACCATGGTAAGAAAGATGGTAGAGGGAAATATGTTCGCTGGCAAGAGTATTCAACAAATTTAATTATATTGTTGAACATATCCCTGGAAAAGATAATGTCATTGTTGACAGGCTAAGTACAAATTTTCCTTTAGCTAATATGCAGAGGCCTAGTTATTCCAATCCTCCTCCCAGATTTAATTGCTTCAAGATGATATATGTAAATTTCAACTCTATCCAGAGACTAGTGCAGTCACAAATTCTTAGAACGGCGATTGTTCCTTGTTATACGAATTATTCTGAACAAGTTGCAGGAGACTTGGAATTTATTAGATGCATTTCACCTCCTACCTACTATGACAAGAATCAAAGAGAATTTTCAATCTTAAGGATGTACATATACTTGTCTTACTTAATATTCATTGATCTCATTAGAAGGCCTAATTTTGAATGGAGAATCTCTTTAGATGTTAACCACACAACTAAACTATATAAATTTGTGCAGAATGTAGGTCCTCACATGATCAATCGTGACCATGAATTCTCAAAACAAATGACTATTGCCATGATCATCCATAGGAAACTTAGTTGGGAATCATTCTTCACAATCTCTAACGCAATGATGTAGATACAGAATGGAATCTGTAACATCACTTTTAACTGCATGCTTTATGGTGACCCATAAATAAAGATGAACTTTATGATGAGGCTGAAACGTGGTAGACCCATTTCAATAGAAGAAGACAAGAGCCTTCATCATTAGACAGTAACGATATGATATCACTTTAATAAAGTTGATGCTTCGTACTGAGAAAAAGGACTAACAAATTTTAGCCATTTTGGGTTGATATTCCTCCTTTTTGCTTAACTAGTTTACGTGGTAGTAGAGGTAAGATTTAGTGTTACTAGATCTCTAGGTAGTTTAGTTACTATAAATAAGGCTCTGTTAGAGTCATTTGAACATCTAAATTTTTCAAGAGTCTTAAGCTTTGCTCTACATGTAATCGTACGCTCTTCTTGTGTGCTTCGAGCGATCTCAAGAATCAAAAAAATCACTTTGCATATTGTAAAGAATGCCTTTTACGTTTGTTTTAATAATAGTAATAATTCATAACTATTCAACCATCAACCTCTACCATTATTTTGTCTACTTCAACCTAGATGCCTAATCTCTTGATTGTATGTGGTATCAAAGCTTATTTCAGTCAATGTAAGAAGTCAACTCTCTTGTGTTTCTTAACCTAAGAGTAGCCAAGAGCATAGTCTTTGTGGGGAGTCTCTATAAGGTATTTAGTTGACTATTTTCTTTAATATCTAGTTATCAATATTGTCTTGTTATCTTTGTCCCTTAATCCTCTTGAGGAATCCCTCTTAGCCTCAAACCTAAAAACTTACAAACTAAAATGGCAGAGCTGTAGATAATATCTTCTACTCATGATGGAGTTGAATTCATTAACCAAGCTTTACTTGAAGGATTTTATATGAGGTACTTTTAGTCAAGCCAACGAAAGTAGAAATCACTGGACATGAAGCTCCAAATACTGAAGTTACTAAAGAACCACTTTCAAGTGTGGTCATTTCATACAAACCTCTCGCACTCTCAAAGTAGAGGATGTTTATAAAAAATCATTTTTGAAGCCTAGTCTCTTGAAAAATATTGTACATAAATATACATTTAAACATTTTTTAAGCTTAGGACAAATGTGATAGTGAGTAACTTAGAATACATCCTAGAGAAGACATTTCAAATGATGTTATTAGTTGTCTTTCTCAAGTCTAAAATAGAGTACGTCCATAGTCTTAAGGATGTAAATTATGCTCATTTTGGACCTATTGTAATTACCTTAGGTTCTTGTGTACCTAAGAATATATGGCATGTATCCTACCTATATATCTATGACTATCATCAAGTCCAATTTAAACATTCCTATCAATTATCTTCTATGTCCATACTGAATGAAAATCTAGTCTGCTATGTATACTATCCTAATTTAACTATGTGCACCACAGACAAGGGTGCTTAGGATGTCAAGTATGGTTCACTTGACCATCGGGGAATTTTCTCTTCTATATTTGGGTTGAATATGTTTGGTTGTTTCAAATATGCAATTGTCTAGTTTTAGGTATTATATAGTATGACATTTGCAGATTTAAAATATCCAAATTTAGGTATTATATAATATGAAATTTTGATATTTGAAAGTGATGTTGCATATCCTAGATTGTGGCATGAAAGGACCAATGGATAAGGATGGATATTTACTTCTTCTTTAGGTTCTACTAAACAAAGGATGTGTTCCTTAAGGTGTGCTCACTAGATAAGACTAAAATCAAACAATGATAAAGTGGACCTTGAGTGAGACAATATCCAAGACACATGAAGCTCCTATTAATTTTTCACTAAGTACAAATGTGTTGGTTTACCTTGAACAAAGGGTATAACACCTCTATAAGTAGAGGTGGTAGACATGTGGAGACTAGGATGTATTCTTCTTAAACCCTTAAGATTTTCTATACATTATCTCATTTCACACATGATTGTGCTGGTGAGAGTAATGCAGATTTTATTGTAAATGACCTTCTTGAGGTTTGCAAACACTTTGTGTTAATAGGGTAGTGAAAACAAGCAATGTGATAGGTCAACTAACTCTAGTAGAACTACTAAGGTTGATGTTTGATTATTTTTGTTCAGTGTGGTGTGATGCCAGCATGCTAAAACTAATAGCAGATGGATGCCTTCATTCATATGGGAAATAAAGTCCAATCTTCATCAACAAATAACATTAATCAAGCAAAACATAGAATGACACCTCATAGAAGATGGCAGGGATGACAATGTTTAACAAATCCACACATAAGTTAGGCTCTATATATACAAGAAAAGGAAATCGAAGATATTGTAAATGCTCATATGAACATATCTTACACATTCATAAGTGGATCCCTATACTTCATGTATTGCACCAAAAGGAAACCTCATAAAAAAATTAACAAGGCAGTTTAAAGCCTCTACAAAAGAAAAACAATCAATAACAATACTTGAATCAACAAGTGTGATTAAGATAGGTCGTCAAGCTATCAAAAGCATATAGAACACTTGTGGAGACATAAAAATGACCAAAGCTACACTTTATATACATTTATCAGATGCTTTGTAAGAATAATGAAGCATTGACATCATAAATCCTGGACAAATACATTCAATAGCTCACTCAACTCATATGAATCACAAAGAAAGCTCTACTCTTTTTCTTCTCTACCTATTCTACACTAACATCAATGTCTCAACTAGAAACTAACTAACCCCTTTTCCATATCAGACCCATGAATATATAGTATTCAATTTTTGATGTTGGAGGAAAAATTCAAATTCCTACCATCTTATCACCACCATTGGGACATAGACATCAAACTCCAAATAGATCACCTAGGATCACATGAGATTGGCCCAACGAGGACCTCGAGACATGGCACCATGAATGTGAAGCATCGGGATAGCCCAAGGTAGAAGGGAAACCATGACACACACCAAAAAACCACTCTAGGCTTCACCCATTGTATAATACAACATTAAACACATCATCAAGGTGAGGAATAAAGATTTGGAATTAAAAAACCCACCAAGATTGCACATAGAGATATATTAGTGTGAACAGGGTATATTATAACACTAGTTCATTTCTTAGCTAGTTCTCCATATAGGTCATTTCCACATTAGGTTAAGTTTACTTAGGGACATTTTACACATAATCCCACATTGGTTGTGTTTTTAGTCTCCTGGGTGGTATATCTTTTATATACTCACCTATAGTTCATTTGTAATCACTCATTATAAATTGATTTGCATGAACTTGTTGAATAGAATATAGTTTATTTTGGATTTGGTTCTTGCTTTCCTCCAGTCATTTGCATTCTAGGTGGCTTCACAACCAAATCTAACATGGTATGAAAGTTGGCTATGAGTTATGGGTTATTAGGTTTTTTGGGAAATCTAAGAGTGTAGAGCTAGTTTTTTCTTGAAAGAAAAGTATGTTTTTCTTGTGCATCATATGACGACCTAGAGAATCAGAAAATCTTGAAAGAAATTTTAGTTTCTAGGGGTTCCTTTTATAAGATTACCATTTGTAAGCATATCGGAGCTTTCTGGAGACATTTTGAGTACACCATTAAATTTAGAGTAGCTAAAAAAGTCAAATCAACCTTTCATCTCATCCAAATCAAACATGAGAGGCCATATTTGTAAGGGTTTGAAGTAGGAGTTTTCTTCTAAGATTCTATGGGTAGCTGTTATTTTGTGGCATGTGATGCCAAATGAACCCTATCATCACATCCAAAAGGCCCAAAAACCTTAAGATCAATTATCAAATCATCAATTTTGGAGAAAGATTTTAGGTGAGGCAAAAAAATTGCAACTGAACCATGTTGCTCGTTGCTTGCATAATATGGTATGGAGCTTAACAAATATATATTATCTTTTTGCTACATAAAAAAAATTATTTTCAAAAGAATTTATATTTTTTATTTAAATTGTAAAGTTTTAAAAGTTTTTTTAAAAATTAATAAATAAAATTACAAGGCACTATGTAGGCCCCATATCCTAGGGTACTACAAGGTACCCATGGCCTTATTGCGGCTTGGGCCCTAAACCCTATCCTTGGGACCCCACAGCCTTAGGATTGCATGGTAGGGGTTCACCCTCTTCACAAGACCCTTGTGGCCTTAAGAATATGTATTTTAATTCTTTTATTAAAAAAACATCAAATCCACCCTATATGTGCAACCCTTGACCTATGTGATTCACCACATTTGGAAATTGCTCTAGCGATTCCACCAACTTTGGTGAAGGCCTAAAATTAGCGGGAGATCCTCTACATTTGAAAGAGTTCTAGATTTATCTAGAGACAATTAAAGTGTACACACCTCTATTTTTGGAGGTAGTTCTACTAAATTTGGTGTTAGGTGGCTTTTCAAAATTTTGCCACCCTCTTTGTTGGCAAGTTTCAATTTGAAGGCTAACTTCAAAAGGCCATAACTTGGGTTGAAGATGTCCTTTTTCTAAGCAATTTTTTAATTTCGGGCAATTTTTTGTGCTTTACATGCTGGTGCAAATAATTTTAGATTTTGATGTATGGATTTTCTAGAATTTACAATTTGCCATAGGTGTTGCTGCATAGTTCTCATTTTGGGAACTTCCAAGGCTCCATTCAAGATCATAAGGACACCTTTTTAGGTGCAATTTTTTTGAAAGTGCATAATTTTTTATGTGTTTCACAATGGTGCTATCAAATTGTATTCATTGTAACTAAAATTGTACTTCTAGAATAGGGCCTTATTTTGGCAAGTTGTAAAGCATTGAAATCTAAGTCCACCTTGCATTTATTTCTAGTGGAAATTGTAACTACAATAAATATAAAGTGCCAAATCTATTTTCTTGGAGGGGGGGTCTTTCATTGACTGAAAAAGAAGGGTGTTTTGTGTGTTTTCCTTCTTCCATTTTCTTGCACTACAAAAAAATCTAAAATTATAAAAATGTTCCTCTACTCATACTTTACAATTACTTTGAGTGGAAAAATAAAATGGAACTTCACTTGAGAAAGTTAAAATTGTATAGGATAACAATGGGTATAAATGTAGAATCTACAACTGATGAACAAAATCCTAAATCATGGTTGAACAAATGTGATGAGGCTTTTGGCACCTTGTGTATGGATGTATATCCTAATTTACTCTTTCATATTATGTCTTCAAATATCACCAAATAATGTGTACGGACTACTTTGAACACTCTCTTTGGTACATAGGATGCTTTAAGAGCCCATTCACTAGAGAATGAGATGATAGGGTTGAGCCCTTGTAACTTCAACACCACTCGGGATCTCTTTACTAAGTTGAATGCCATAAGATTGAATTTGCAACAATGTGGAATTAAGAAGGATGACTGATAGCTTATTTTAAGTATTCTCTTGAAACTTGGTTTAGATTATGCTGTGTTTGTTTCTACATTTCATGCAATTAAAAAGAGTCTTAAAAAAATCATTTAAGATGCCTTCTCTAGGTGAGTTCACTACTGATCTCACAAAAGAGTAGGATAAATTGATTCAAATGGGTACTATTTAACCTTCTAAGTCTCATGCCTTGTCTATAAAATAGGGTACTAGAAAACAAAACAAGAAACAAAAGAACCAAGGAGAGAAAAAGAATGATTCATATCAATCCTTGCTTTTAAAGTAGACACCAAATCCTCTTCAAAGGATGAATCATCTAAGAAGGAGAATCCTACTTGAGCATACTACAAGAAGGTTGGACATGAATAACATTATTGTTATAAGAAGGACATTGATGAACTAAAATATCTTCTTGAGAAGAACAAAATTAGTCTGCCTTCTTGAATGTTTGATTCATCTTCTTCTTCCCACTCTAAAAATTTAAATCAATCATAAATTGATAAGGAAAAAGGCCATACTATTGGGGAAGGTAAAATAAAAGGTAAATCTCTTTGTTCTTCTAGAGCTTTTGGATCAAGGAGATGGCTCCTAGATTATAGAGCTTCTCACCATATGGCTTCTTCAGAGTGTATGTTGTCTTCTTTTGAGCCTTGTGTAATGCCACCTAGTTTGATGGGAAACAATACTGACATGAATATAATTGGGAGGGGATCTATTGATATTGGGGATGGCACTTTCAATGATATTTTTGTGTACCTCATTTGTCTAACAATCTCCTTTCCATCTATCAGATCACCCATGATGGAGTAGGGAAGACTATGGAAATTACCCCTGATTCAATTATCATTAGAGCTTTGGAGAGAAGAGAGATTATTTCCACTGGGATGGTTGATCATGCATCTTGGTTGTACACCTTTTTAGACTTTTCCCTTGATGATGGCTTTGATCTTATGGCTATTGATCACATTTTTAGTGTGGACTTTGATTTTGAGGAGAAATGTTTGTTACTTAAACCTGGGTATTCTTACATATGATCCAGTTCTTGAGCCTTGTATTCCTTCTCCTCCTGTTCTTGCTTCTACCAATATCAACATTGTAGTAGTGTAGGAGGTTCACATTGGTCTTCTAGATCTAGTTCCTTGGGACATATTCCTACCAGACATCTCATCTTTATGTGTAGAGTCCCACATTTTAGATTTGGAGGACACTATTGATTACATTCATCTTCTCTTTGATGGAGTTGATTCTTCAAATTTTATGAGGGAGCATTCAAACCCTCTTGTTCTTTCTTCAACTTTTCAACATTTGTCACAGTTTGGAAATGGCTCAAAGATTCTTGAGCAGCATTTGGAGGAGGTATCTTTATCTTTAGAGGATATATCTTCATCCTTGGATCTTGTTCTACATTCATCTCTATTGGATTCTAGATTGTCACTTTCATCAATTAGGCCTAGGATTCCTAATTTGAATGTGACATCTTTCGGCATTGACATTGAGACATATGAGAAATTTTCAAAGACTTCATACATTTTGAGTTTTCTTCCTTCATATTCCTTTTAGGAATGAGAATGCATCCTATATATACACCTTTTGTTTTGTTTCTTCCTATTAAAGGGAGGAACATTGTTTAATGATCATGGACCATCTTCTACATCTAGTTTCAAGCATCAACCATTGGCATAGTTGACTAGTTGGGGGGAGGCTACATAGTATCTCTTCTCCTCTCAATTATGGAGGGGACTTTTTCCTTGCATGGGAGTCTTTCTTGTGTGGAGGAACTTATTTCCTTTTCTCTGTTTGTGACATATTGTTTTGTGTATGGGTACCTAACAAGGCCTTGAAGTCAATACCCATATTTGCATCTTTGTGCATTTTCCCTAATTTGTACTTAACGGGGGTGTTAGTGTGAATGGGCTATATTATCTAACTAGTTCATTTCTTATCTAGTTCTCCACATAGGTCCTTTTCACACTAGGTTAAGTTTATTTAGGGACTTTTTACACATAATCCCACATTTGTTGTGTTTTTAGTCTCCTAGGTGGTATATCCTATATATACTCACCTATACATAGTTCATTTGTAATCACTAATTTTGAATTTCTTTGCATTCATTTTGAATAGAATATAGTTTATTCATTCAATTCTAAATCTTTGTTCTTGCTTTCCTTTAGTCATTTGTATTCCAGGTGGCTTCACAACATAATCTAATAGGATCAAGGGAAAAAAATGATCCATACCCTAAAGCAACATGCAAACTCTTAAGAAAGATCAAGGTCAAACTAATAAATGGTGAAGAGATTGGAAACAACCAACTAGGTTGACCAGAAGTGCAAATTTATTTGAAAATAACCCAGAAACTTGAGGTACATGACCATAGTAGGCAAAATGAATAGTAAACTATAAGGCAGGTAAACACTTTGAATCCCATTTGAATAACAACCATCCATGTGGAAATAGGGAACATAAATGGTAACCAATTACCCAAAACAAGTAGAATACACCCAAATAATAGACAACTACCTTTGATAAACAAAAGGTTAAAGCACCATGAAGTTACCATTGGTACATTATTGTAGGAGAAAAACAAATCTACCATAAAGATTTGAGTTAAGTTGATAAATACTATGGTTGGAATATGAGCAACCGTGAACAAAATTAACCACCATACACTCACAAGATCACCACAAATAGTAGATGAGCCACCAAAAATAAGGAATACACTACCAGAAGGAGAAAATTTTGTCACAAGATGAACAAATCAAATTGCGATGACTACAATTGAGAGTAATCACCAAGAGATGTGCAACCTACTACAAATCTATGGAATGGGCTCAAAATCCTAATAGAATCCTCTACCAACTAAATGTACTAGCCATGCAAATGAAAGATCATTGAAAAGAGAGAAACAAGGTTAACATGCATAGTAAAGCTCTTATAGTATCAACTTATACACTAGGTGAAAAACAAGTGGTCACACCAAGGATTGCAATACACTTAAGTGAAAAATAAGGCATTGCACAACAAAAGGAAGAGGCAATGGATTGCAAGACAACATTACACAACACTGCAAAGGAAGATAACACAACAACAAGACTCATGGTGTAAAACATGACAAAACAAGGCTTCAAATACATGCATATGGGTTTATCTTAGATGGCCCAATAAGTATAAACACCAAACTTGGTCAAGGATTTGGATGTAGGCCAATAGGCTCCATTCATCTCTTCCACACATTGGAAAAATTTGAGTCGATGATATACAAACCCTTCATCATCTCTATTCCTACCAATTTTGTTGTCATAGTAGTCAACAATGTTTGTCTCTTGCTTAAGGAATTTTCCATTGTATTGGTCACACCATAACTATACTTGAGAATAAAAGAAAACCTTTTCAAATACTACACCCACTCCATGTGTCTTTGATTCAACTTTTCTTGAATAATAATAAATCTTACTACTTGATGATCAATGTATGAAACAAATTGTCTACATAGCAAATAGTGCCTCCACTTCTACAAAGCTTGTACAAAGGCATAGAAGTCTTGATCAAAAATAGAGTACTTATGTTTAGAATCATTCAAATTCTCATTGAAATAGTCAATGGGTTTACCTTCTTGAGTCAAGACAACACCAATAGCCAGACCACTAGCATCAAAATTTACTTGGAAAACTTTCTCAAATATGGGAATGCCAAAAATGGGACCTCTTTTACCTTCTTCTTTAGTAGGTCAAAATTCTTATCTATGACAACTATCAACTCAAATCCACCCTTCCACATGTAATGTGTTAGTGGAGCATAGATCCCACTAAAGTTCCTAGTGAACTTCTAATAGAAGCTTTCCAATCCATGGAAACTTTTGACACCTACAGCTCTAGCCATTCAATAATCATCTTGACCTTCTCTCAGTCCATTCTCAATCCATATTTAGATATTACAAATCCCAAATATACTAACCATTTGTATAAAGTTGCATTTCTACAAGTTATATACATCTTTTCCTTTTTTGATTATGCTAAAACCTGACACGTGTTCATGATGCTCCTACCTAGTCTTGCTAAACACCAAATTATCATCCAAATAAACAACCTAAATTTACCTAAGAAAGGTTTTAATACTTCATTCATTAGCCTTAAAGGTGCTCGGTGCATTGGTCAATTTGTAGGGTGTGACCTATTAGGATTAAGGTGCCATCAATCTTGTAAATCCTATGTAATTTATTATTTCTATTATTGTTTGTAAATCACCCATAAGAGATGAAAGATTTCACCAACAATGATCTTGTTACAGCTGCATGTTTATATCCAGTACCTGACCCTAACTTATTCACAACAAGGAATCATGGGGGGTTTCCCCCTATGAGGGTTCCAGGGGGATCATCCCCCTAGTGGGGGGTCTAGGGGTCGTGCGCCTCGACGGGGGTTTGGGGCGAATGCCTGTTAAACCATATTTTATTTATATTTTATCATTGTAAATCTGGATCATTCGTCACTAAGTCATAAATTCGACGGTCGATATTATGTCAGTTTTATTTCCCTGGAAGGCAACCCCCTTTTATAAGGATATGCGTACTACATTTTTAGGAAAGTTGAGAGTAACAGACGCCACTAGATTGAAGATTAAAGAAGAAGAGGAAGTTCATGTATTGTAATCTCATATTTGAAGATAATACAACTTGGAGCCTCTTTTCTTAGTGGAGATTTTTACCTTAAATGGTTTTCTCCACGTTACATGATATGTTCTATGTTTAGTTCTTAATGTATGTTATTTCTATGTAGGAGGTTTTATTTTTGTTGTAATCTCCATGGATTCTACATCATTTAGAGGATAGTAATAAGGTTTGAATTAGATTTTTGTTGTGTGGTTTGCACCTTCATTTCTAACATTTGGTATCAAAGCCTAGCAAGTTTTGATTCTTGGGTGGTAGTGTGAAGGTTTTCTAGCTATAGTAGGAGATTTCATTGTTTTTTGTTTGTAGATCTTGTGCATATATCATGGTTGCATCCACTATTGTTTCTACCTCTCAGATGGACATTGAAAAGTTCAATGGTATGGAGTACAAATTCTGGAAGCTAAAAATGGAGGATTTGCTAGAGGAAAGAAACCAATGGTTGGTTGTAACCAAGGAGAAGAAACCCAATGATGTTTCTCAATATGAGTGGGATAGACTAGATAAAAAGGTATGAGTTACAATCTGGCTGTGTCTTGCAGATTCTATTCTATTGAATGTCTTGAGAGAAGAGACTACTTAGAAACTTTGGAAGAGATTGGGTGAGATCTACCAAGACAAGAGTATGGAAAACAAGATTTATTTAAAGTGTAAATTATTTTCCATGAAAATGAAAGAGGGTGATTGAATGACAGACAATTTGAATCTGTTTAATTTTTTATTGAGTTATCTAGCATCTATAGATGTTGATGTGGATGAGGAAGATAAATGTATAGTGCTTCTTTGTTCTTTACCTGAGTCAATGGAGAATGCTATTTTGGATATCACTGCTAACCTCATAGATCTGAAGTTGACTTCTCTTGTTTCAATTCAGCAGTCATAGGAATCGAGGAAGAAAATTTTGGATAGCTTAGGGGATGCTCTTAGTGTCATGGGAAGGTCTATAGAAATAGGACCAAAAGGAGATTAGAAGAGATCTATTTAGACAAGTCTAGGGGTCATTCTAAGACTCCCAAAAAGAAGAACAAAGGTATGTGTTAGAACTACAGAAGAACTGCAAAAAGAGAGGACATGTGAAAAAGGAATGTAGAAACCTAAAGAAACAATGGGATTCTGATACTGATAAGTCTTCGAATGTAGGTGATGAGGTTTTACTTTCTGCATGCAATGTTGTTTCTCATGGTCATTGGTTTGTTGACTTAGGATGCTCATACCACAAGACCTCACATAAAGAATAGTTTTCAACATACGAAGAGTATCATGGAGGAAATATGTACCTTGGGGACAACTCTACATACCGTATTGTTGGATGAGGAAAGGTAATGTTGTGTTTTAGTGATGGAGAATTAAAACCCTCCATGGTGTTTTGCATGTTCTTGATTGGCTAGAAATTTGTTTTTTTTCAAAGTTGATTGATTTGGGAATGCACGTGACATTTGATAAGAATGGTTATAGATTGGTGAGAGGAAACTTGGTGGTAGTGAAGGGGAAAAGATTGGGAACTCTGTTTAAGCTAGAAACCACTACTATTTGTAATGCCTCTTATGCATCTAAGCCTAATACTGAAAATACATGTATGATGTGGTACCATAGACTGGGCCACATAATTCAGTATGGTTTAAAGACTATCTTAAATACAAAATTGTTAGATGGTTTATCCTATTCTGATGAGAGTTTCAAATTCTCTGAACTTTGTGTGTTTGGAAAAAAGAATAGATCTCTATTTCCTTTAGGTAATAATAAATCTAATGATAAATTGGAACTTATTCATTCAAATTTTTTTGGTCTAGTGGATGTTGAGTCAATTGGAAAATATAGATATTTTATTTCCTTCATTGATGATGTCTCAAGGTTTACTAAGATTTATTTTATGTGTCACAAATATAAAGTTTTCACTAAGTTTAAGGAATTTAAAGATTTAGTTGAAAATAAATTAGATTAGAAGATAAAGGTTTTGAGATCTGACAATGGAGGGGAATATTGTTCTAAAGAACTTGGCAAATTTTGTAAGCATGCAGGTATTGTTAGACAGAAGACTATTTCATATACTCCATGATAGAATGGAGTGGCAGAAAGGATGAATTGGATAATAATGGAAAGAGCCAGAAGTATGTTATGTGAATCATAGTTGAACAAATGTTTTTAGCTAGAAGCTGTGTGTACTACAAACTACTTGGTTAACAGATCTCCATATAAGGCTCTTGTTTCAACTCCTTATGAAATTTGGACAGGAAAGAAACCTTTTGTTTCACATCTAAGGATATTTGGCTATGAGGCTTATGTTCATGTGCCTAAAGAAAAATGAACTAAGTTGGATCCAAAAGCTAAGAAGCATATTTTCATTAGATATGGTGATGATGTAAAACAATATAAGCTTTAGAATCCACTAACTTGGAAGATTCTCTATTATAGAGATGTTATTTTTAGGGAATTTAGTGTTATTTCAAAACCTAAATAGCTAAAGGAAAAAGAAGAAAAGGTGAAGAGAATGCATTTTGAATTAAAGTGTGAAGATTTACCTCAAGAAGAACAAAATGATGAATTGGGGGGTGAAGAAGTAGAACAAGACTCAAGTGAAAGTTTTGATGAGGAAGAATCTATTATAAAAGAACAAGTTGGTACAAAAGATCATGCAGAAGAACCTAAAGAGTCTCTTACTCCACCTCTGAGAAGATCCAGAAGACAATGAAACCAACTTGATAGGTATAGCCCACCAAATTTATGTTGGCAAGAGACACTACTAGGATTCATAAGTGTTGTCATTGATGGAAACAAAGTATATCCTGCATATCCGTAATACGTAAATTACTCATACTGGAAGTTAGATTGGGGACAAGTTGGTCTGGTAGTCAAAGAACAGAGCATATGGTAAGGTCCAACAGTTGGGTCCAGAACTTTTTGATGGTGAAACAAAGCATGTTGCAGATCTGGATGAGTGATAAGGAGTATCTGAACTACTGTATTCTAGAGATTTAATCTTCGGTGATAAAGCTTGTGAAAGATATAAGCATCTGAGTATCAGACTCCAATAAGAAAGTGTAGACAGAGGAATAACTAAGCAACAAGGTATCAGACCCCAATCCAGATGTGCAGAAGGTGTTGATCAAATAGCTTGAAGTGTTATATGATTTTGGCCAATGTAGATAATGACTTCTATGCCTAAGTTTTTGGCGTGCATCATCAATCAAGTATGGATTCAACTGACAGAACAATAACTTGCAAATATCCTAAGTGTTTTTGTTGCCAATTTGAAAGTTGTTGGAAATCCTTGATGTAGATATATATACTCGATGGATTCAAGATTGTGAGATGAGATAGTGATTGTAGATTGGATGAAGTGTGAAGAAAAGTAGAGAAAAGTGTGAAGACAGTAAACCAAGCTTAAAATGTGATAGAAGAGTGATACTAAGTAGAGGAAGAATGAAATGTGCTAGATCAGTATATTGAGCCTAACCAGAACTGAATTCTTACATATGTAGATGTTGTTCATCAGTTCAAACACATTGGAATCATCTATAATCCTCTAGTAGGCAATGAGCCTCTTGTGAGTAGTGTGCTCAGGTAGTGAGCCCTTACTGGCAAGTGCCGTTTTGTACTTCTTTATTCTTTTAACAGAGAATACAATCTTGGGTTAGTCATCCCGTGGTTTTTCCCTTAACAGGGTTTCCACGTAAAATCCTTGTGGTACGTGTGTTAATTTCATTTCTATTCTTATGGTTGCTTATGCTTTCATGTTTTGATATAGCACTGAAGGTTAAGAAAGTCAAAGTAAGAAAAATTTTAAGATAACTGATTCACCCCCCCTCTCAGTTATTTGTCTTGTTTCCAACAATTGATATCAGAGCTAAGCTCCTCAGAAAAAGCCTAACAGCTTGAGGAGGATCTGGGAATCTCAATGGATGGTTATGGTATGAAAGAACAACTTCAGTCTGCACTAGATGATCTTGAACAATCCCAGTCTAAAGTCAATAACTTGAGAGAGTGACTTAGGGAGGCTGATGATTTCATCAATGAGCTAAAAGAAAAACTTAGTAACTCCGTGAAAAAGAGAAAGGAACTACTTCAAAAGTTAGCAAATCAAAGTGAAGCTAATAATACTAATGAAGATCTGAATGAAAAAACAAAGCTATGTGAGAAGGTATCAAAATAAATTGTTATGCTAAGACATGAAATGGAATCAAGGGTTATGAAATTTACTCAAGAAATTGAAGAGAAGAGAAAGACTGAAGATAACTTCAAACAATCCCTAAAAGAGAAATTAGAAGATTGCTACAAAATGGACAAAGTAATTAGACATCTTGAGACTGATCTTGAAGAAGCTATATACAATGAAGAACATCTTGAGAGATAGATTGACACTTTAAAAAGGGATCTTGAAGTTGCAAATGAATACAAAGAAAAATTCAAGATAAGCTCAGCCAAACTTGATATAATTCTTGAAAGTCAAAAGAAGGTAGATGATAAACATGGCTTGGGATATGAGAAAGGTGAAAGTTATGGATCTGATCAAAAGAACTTTGGGCTAGGGAAACAAAGAATCGAGCCTAGAAGACCTCTGGTAAGGTAACCTAATGCTTAAAGATATCCATATTTCAATGGAAGTTGCTTCAACTACAGCAGATTTGGTCATAAACCAACTCAGTGCAGGAGTAGAATAAATCAAAATAATCCATCCTTCTCTGGTCAATGCTTCAATTGCAAAAGGTATGGTCACAAATCTCATGAATGCAAAAACATACAAATGAATAATTCTTTCAATGGTAGATGCTTTTCCTGCAATAGAATAGGGTACATAGCTAATCAGTGTGAATCAAGAGGGTATCAACCAAATAAGAAAAAAAATGTTGTGTGTTACAATTGAAATAAATCTGGTCATATAGCCAGATTCTATAGAAGCAAAAATCATGATGGAAAGGGTCTGGTAAAACATGATCAGAAACTAGACAAAGGCAGAGGTAAAGTGAATGTGGATGAGATTCAAAAGGAGATGAGTAAGATTTAGATAAACAAGAGTGTGATGAATATTTGTGATGGATCTGCACCGAAATTCGGTGCTGATAATCCTTCCAGAAATTAAAAGGTGAGCTCTGGCTTAAGGGGAGCTACAGAGGTAATCAAATTCCCCCAACTAGTTAGTAAGTGCTTGAATTTAGCACAATGGATATGAGTCAGAGGTTGCAGATTAAAGGGGTCTTGAAGGTTCATAAAAAATCATTAAGTCGAAAGTTGAGTATTCTGCATAAAGATTTGAAGAAGTTATGAGTAGATCCTGCTCCGATAGCCATCGGGTAAAAGCAAAACTACACAAATAGATCTGGTATGATCTGCAGATTTGGAGACATGTTTTGAAAGGATAAATGTATGTTTCCAACTCAATTGGATGATGACTTGAAGATCCACACAGTAATTCATGAGATATTCACTCAAAATAGGGTTACCGAATGACTTAAAAATATGCATTTATTACAAAAGGAAATTAGGTTTTGTGCAAGGATAAAAGGCTTTTTCACTCATCATTTAGAACACTTTGCACTCTCGAAGAAGAAAGAAAAGCTCTGAGAATAGATCCTGTAGACTACTCAAGTTCAAGCTAAAAATTGAAATCAAGTAGAAACTCACTCCAGCATTTGCTACAAACCCTAAGGCATAGAAAGGTATTTCCCTTCTACAAATTCTCTTCGGATTTCTTTTCTAGAATGGCTACTCCCATGGTTGTGAATGTCACTAAGAGGCCAAGACCGAAGTTCAAGAAACATCCCTTCAAATCTCTAGAAGTTGATCCCTTGGGTGCATTTTCCCATATCCCGCATGGTGTTCTGCATGTAGAAGATGTTAGGGTTTACATCCATACAAACCTTAAGGAACTGGGAGACCTAGAATTGGTTGAATTGTATCGCAAACAACTAAGTAATGAGAACTTTGAACTCAATATGGAATTCAAGACCCTAAAGGATAATCACTTTGCACATTGCATACATTTCCTATCATTTGGAGAAGACGAATGGGTCTGATATGTCTTGAGCAGGATTCATGATAACTTTATGTGGTTAATGAGTCCATTTAAGATAACCAAAGATGTCATCAGGGTTGTAACCGGATTGCACTCAACTAGTGGGTTACCTGCAATCAATGTTGTGAACAATCAAATGGTAACAGAATCCACTAGATGAAAATATGATAGGAGGGCAATGACTATAGATGATATCATTGATCCAGATGTCAAGTTTGCATCAATCATAATTGGCTACAAAATTTACCAATCAAGCAAGGAGAATTTTGTATCTGGTACAGCAATGTATGCTGCATATCAAATGCTGAGAGAAAATACAGACTATGATTTGTGTGAGCTTCTATTGAATCAACTGATGGAAAATCTGGAGAAGATCAAGAAAGACAAGAAAAATAGCTTCAAATATGGCAGTCTAATATTGTGTTCATTCTTCTACTTCATGAATGAGCTACCAGGATCAAGAGGTCTGATCTAGACAAATGACAAACTAGTTGCCATTCAAATTAGGGATTATCTGTATGGACTTGGTGATGCACAAGCTTGGAAGGCATCTCTCTGGGGTTACTTCAAGAATTTTTAAGGCATAATGCATGCAAGAGAGAGAATACCAAAATCAATAGTTGATAAATACAAAGACACAGTTTGCTTCATGGTTGATACAGATCAATGCTTAATGGAGGCAGTTGAGCTAAGGACTGTATCGGTGATGCCCATGGGTTATGAAGTAGATGAAAACCTATTAGAGGCTCATGTTCAACATCTATTAAGCCAACCCAAGGACATTGAGGCAGAGAGGTTTGACACGTTTGATGAGCTAAACATAAAATTACATGTTGAGTTAAGGAAGCCAGAAACAAAAAGGAAAGTAAGAAGGGAGGTTGAACAGCTTGCTGGGATGTTTGGAATAACAAAGGAGGCAGTTGCTGCAAATAGAGAAAGAATAGAGAAAACTGAAAGGGAAAGGGAAGGAGCAAAGAAAGAAAGCATTCCAGTGAAAGCCTCTACCCAGACAAGATCTACTAGAAGTTATGCCCCTGTCACCTCTGAAAGCTCAAAGTATACAAAATCAAAAACCAAACCTACTAAAAAGAGAAAGAAGACTAAGGCCACAAGAACATATGTGAGCCTCAAAGATGATGAAGAAACAAAATCAGATATGGAAGTTAGAGAATTAAAGAGAGCTAAGAACAAACCATCCAATGATGAAAAGAGTGATGAAGAGTAGAAGACAAAGGATTTTGTTGAGAAACCCACTCTCTCAATTGAAGACATCATCAAAACAATCACTATAGATGGAAACCTACATTTGGCGATAGAATTTTATGATGAATATAATAATACAGACAAGAGAATACTTGAGGAGGCAACTGTCAAGTATTTGAACATCTATAACAAAGCCTTCATTGAAATAATTTCATTAATTCCTAAGAGCCTAGAAGAAGTACTAGAGCTAAGAAAAGAGAATGCAAAGGCAAAAGACTCAGAGATCCAGAAGCAGATATTGATACAACTATGTCCTTCTATCACTCCAAAACAAATGAACATGGTTTTCAAGGATAGTAAATATGATTTCTAGAGCAAGTCCAGAATGAATAAACTCATGCTTGGAGAAAATGACCAAATAGTTGATGAAACAAAAGAAATTCTTCAGAAAGCCTTGAAAAGGTTTAATCTTACCATTGTAGAGGAATCAGATGAAGAGCCTTCTACCATGGATGTTGAAGGATTAAAAGAAATCAATGAAGGATTCTCTGACAAGGATGTCGAAGGATTAAAGAAAATTTATGAAGAGCCATCTAAGGCATTAGACTCCTCTGTTCTGGAAGAGGAAGGATAGCAAGAAGAGACAAACACCACTAATGACAATAAGCAAAGTAGTCCGGATGCCCCTAAAGAAAAGGTAGTTGAGACTACAAGAGTCACTACAAAAGTAGTACAAAGTTTATTAGACAAGGAAGTTGCGGAGCTGGATGAACCTAAATTGATTCAAGGGCCACTGAATCTGGATACTCTCTCCCCGGTTCAAATAATGAAGATAGCATCTTTTGCTTAGGCCAAAGCCAAAGAAAAAATTCTAGAATCTCATATGGAGGATAGTGAGCTACTAAATATTGCTTCCGAAGTGCTGGAGAAGATTATGCCCACTTTTTAGAAGGATCCATATGCCTCTCTATCTAGTAATCTAAATAACCTAGTCAATTCTATTAATACTCATTTTGAGTCTTTAGAAAAATTAGTAGAAACTAAGGTCTAGAAGGAGTTCTTGGGAAAAAGATTCACTGAGGTACAAGGACTAATTGCTAGTGATAGAAAGACCCTAGACATTGGCATAAAGAGCATTGAAAATGCTCTTAAGGATGGTGGGGACATATTCAAATTTTATTTAACTTGGCCTAAAGTGATAGAGGACATTGGGAAGAAAATGAAAGAACAAGAAGGAAAACTGTCAAGTCTATCTCAGAATTTTGAACCCCTTACTACCTCTCTGCTGAATCAAGAATGCCAAGCTATTGTTATAATAAATGAAATAAAGAAATTGGTTAAAGAGAAGAAGAACATAATGGATAGAATGGTTGAACTCAGGGGGATAATCATCCATAAGTTAGAGGCAATGCATGATGCCTTGGCAGATGCACAAAGTACAACCCGGACCAATGATCCAACAGATTTAAAGAGGGTAGAAGCATATGCATTTTTATTGAGTGGAAACATCTCCATTTTGGATAGGATGAAGAGAAGTTGGGCCATAGAGCTTGTACAGTTGAAGACTACATTTACAGATATACTTAAGTATATGTAAGTTTTTCTTATGGATTATATGTACATATACGGCTTTATATAGTAATCTTTTTGCAAATTTTGGTTTTCAGATCCCACCCTTTGCCAATGATGTCAAAGGGGGAGTGAAGAGTAGTGAAAAATGAGGAATCCTACATTAAGAGAGTATTGGTGAGTAGTATGGAAAAATGGAACACAAGAAAAGGGGAGTTACTGTGACACTTAGTCATTTTTCACTAAGTGTTGCCATCAATGCCAAGGGGGGTGATTGTTGGCAAGAGACACTGCTAGGATTCATAAGTGTTGTCATTGATGGCAACAAAGTATATCTTGCATATCCACAGTACATAAATTACTCATACCGGAGGTCAGATTGGAGACAAGTTGGTCTGGTAGTCAAAGAACAGAGCATATGGTAAGGTCTGACAGTTGGGTCTGGAACTCTCTAATGGTGAAACATAGCATGTTGTAAATCTGGATGAGTGATAAGGAGTATCTGAACTACTTTATTCTAGAGATTTAACCTCTAGTGACAAATCTTGTGAAAGATATAAGCATCTGAGTATCAGACTCCAGTAAGATAGTGTAGACAAAAGAAGAACTGAGCAACAAGGTATCAGACCCCAATCCAGATGTCCAGAATGTGTTGATCAAATAGATTGAAGTGTTATATGATTTTGGATGACATAGATAATGACTTCTATGCCCAAGTTTTTGGTGTGCATCATCAATCAAGTATGGATTCAGCCGACAGAACAGTAACTTGCAAATATCCTAAGTGTTTTTGTTGCTGACTAGAAAGTTGTTGGAAATCCTTGATGCAGATATATATACTTGATGGATTCAAGCTTGTGAGATGAGATAGTGATTGTAGGTTGGATGAAGTGTGAAGAAAAGTAGAGAAAAGTGTGAAGACAGTAAACCAAGCGTGGAATGTGATAGAAGAGTGATACTAAGCAGATGAAGAATGAAATATGCTAGATCAGTATATTGACCCTAACCAGAACTGAATTCTTGCATATGTAGATATTGTTCATCAGTTCAAACACATTATTATCATCTGTAAGTCTCTAGTAGGTAGTGACCCTCTTGTGAGCAGTGTGCTCAGGCAGTGAGCCCTTACAAGCAAGTGTCATTTTGTACTTCTTTATTCTTTTAACAGATAATACAATCTTGGGTTAGTCACCCTGTGGTTTTTCCCTTAACAGGGTTTCCACGTAAAATCCTTGTGTTATGTGTGTTAATTTCATTTATGTTCTTATGGTTGCTTATGCTTTCATGTTTTGATATAGCACTGAAGGTTAAGAAAGTCAAAGTAAGAAAATTTTTAAGATAACTGATTCACCCCCCCCCCTCTCAGTTATCTTCCTTGTTTCCAACAATTTATGTTGTGTATTTTCTTTATTGAGTACTAACAATGACCCTAGATCCTATAGGAAAGCTATTCATGTAGATGATAGTGAGTCTTGGAAGTTAGCCATGCAAGAAGAGATGATGTCTTTAGACTCTTACAACACCTGAGATCTTGTTCATTTTTCTAAAGGAATAAAGGCCATAGGTTGAAAGTGGGTCTTTAAGAAGATGTTTGGAGCATATGGTTCATTAGAGAAGTACAAGGCTAGACTAGTAGCCAAGGCTACTCCCAAAAAGAGTGAGTTGATTTGGGTGAAATATTCTCTCTTTTTACTAAATTAACTTCTATTAGATTTCTCTTATCCATTGCTGCATCTTTTGATTTGGAAATAGAGCAAATGGATGTTAAGATTGCATTTTTGCATGGATATCTTGAGGAAGAAATTTCCATGCAATAGCCTACAAGTTTTGAGGTAAAAGAGAAATAACACTGGGTTTGAAGATTAAAGAGGTCTCTTTATGGTTTGAAATAGTCCCCTAGAATGTGGTACCAAATATTTGATTCATTTGTGTTAAAATTGGGTTTTGTTAGAAGTGAGGAGGATCACAATGTTTACGTTCATTGTATTGAGGATTCTATTCTGACCATTGCATTGTATGTTGATGACATGTTATTTTTCAGCAAACCTAAAGGTATGATTAGTGAGTTAAAATCTCAACTTTAAGGTGCATTTGAAATGAAGGATCTTGGAGCTTCCAAGTATATTTTGGGGATGGAGATCAAAAGGGATAGAGGTAACAGAAATCTTTGGTTATCACAAAGTAAGTAGTGAATACCATTTTGTAGAGATTTAGTATGCAAGACTATAACCCGGTTAGAGTTCCTTTGTACCCATTGTTACTAAGATTTCATTAGGTATGTGTCCAGAGAATGAGGATGATTTAGTGGATATGTCTAATGTGTCATATGCTAGTGCTCTAGGGAGTTTTATGTATGCAATGGTTTGCACTAGACCAAATATTGCCCAAGCAGTGGGAGTTTTGAGCAGATTTATGTCTAACCCTAGTAGATAGCATTGGAATTATATGAAGATGGTGGTTAGATATCTATCAGGCACTCCTAATTACTATTTGATTTATTCTAGTACTGATAGTGTTGACAAAACTTTGGACATACATGAATTTGTTGATGTAGAATGGACAGGTGAATTAGATAGTCGAAGGTCCACCAGTGGCTATTTGTTTACTTTGTTTGGTAGAACAATAAGTTGGATGAGCAAAAGGAAGCCCATGGGTGCATTCTCTACCACCAAATAAGAGTATATGGATACTATGTCTCTAAGGAGGTAGTTTGGTTGAGGAGATTGTGTACAGGTATTGGTTTTTAATTTAGGATCATTCAGATTGGTTGTCATAGCTAGACTACTATTTTTTTGGCCAAAAATCCTATGTATCATGCTCAAACTAAGCATGTTTATGTACAGTATCACTTTGTTAAAGAAATGGTTGCAAATGGATGGATTGAGTTGAAGAAGGTAGACACTCAGGAGAATGTTGCAAATGCTTTGACCAAGCCTATGAGCACATAGAAATTTGTTTGGTGTAGAGAGGCCATGGGCCTTGTTTCTAGTGCCTGATTAGTTTATTATTTTCCTATGGGTATATACAACGTATGATGTCAAGTGGGAGAATGTTAGGATTAAGGTTCCATCAACCTTGTAAATCCTATGTAACTTATTATTGCTATTATTTTTTGTAAATCACCCATAAGGGATGAAAGGTTTCACCAGCATTGATCTTGTTTTAGCCACATGTTTATATCTAGTACCTGATGCTAAATTGTCTGTGATGGGGGATCGCAGGGGGTTTTCCCCCTATGATGGGTTTGAGGGATCATCCCCTGGTAGGGGTTCAGAGGCAGCTCCCGTGAAACCACATTTTATTTATATTTTATCATTGTAAATCTGGCACTGCTAGATTGAAGACTGAAGAAGAAGAGAAAGTGCATGTATTGTAATCTCATATTTGAAGATAATACAACTTGGAGGCTCTCTTCTTGGTGGAGTTTTTTACCTAAAAGGGTTTTCTCCATGTTACATATTGTGTTATGTGTTCAGATCTTAATGCATGTTATTTTTGTGTAGTGTGTTTTATTTCTGTTGTAATCTCCATTGATTCTACATTATTTAGATGATCTTAATATGTTTTGAATCAGATTTCTATTGTGTGGTTTGCACCTTCATTTATAACATGACCAACCACTCACATAATCTATCATTCATTCTAAAATTTCTCTTTCACTCATCTCCCTCTCATATTCTAATCTAATGATAACCATTCTTGACATCAATCTTGGAAAAGTAGCATGCCCCACTCAAATATTACTCTAGGTCATCCAAGTGTGGCACTGGGAGATATATACTTGATAGTGATCTTGTTGATGGCATGAGAGGTTATTCATGCCCTCCACTCCCCCTTCTTTAGTGCAAGTACTAAATTTATGGCACAAGGGCTCATACTTTCCCAAAGAAAACCTCTTTGTATTATCTCCTCCACTTGTCTTTTCAAATCCTTACTCATATTTGGACTTATCCTATGTAGTGCCTTATTAGGTAAAATAGACCCTAGAATCATATCCTTGCAATGTGAGATTCTTTTCATTGGTGGTAATCCTCCTAGAATCCCACTATCCATGATATCTTCAAACTCATTGAATAACACTTCTACTTATAGCTACTCTAAGTGGAGTAGCTTACCTTCTTCATTTGCCACAAGTTACACCACCATCATGTAACTCTCTTTCAACACCTCTACCTCTTATAGGAACTACTTCACTAATAAGACCATTATGAAACCATATGTAAAATCCTCCACCTTTAATGACTTCAAGTCAAACTGCCTCCCTTGGTGATGGTGAATGTGTTATTTCTTCTATTATAGATGGCACAAACATAATACTGCCATGGTCTTCCTTAAAACACATGATAAGAATACATAGGATTCACATCAAACCAAACCTCATTAGCATACCCTCTAATGTGGAAAGTAACCAAGAATTTCTACTTCTCTATCATTTTCTAACCATTTTGTAGCTAAAAAATGTAGGAAGGGTTAGGATGTGGTACCATTTTTAGGCCCAACTTCTATACCATCTATGTGGACACAAGGCTTTCTATGTTTCCTCAATATATAATCATTTTATAACACTTCCCTCCTAACTTACACCTTGTGCAGAAGATGTTCTTCTTCAACCATGGCTCTCCACCATTTCTAGTTGATTTCAATAAGAACTTGCACAACATCAAATTATCTCCACCTTCTAGTGTTACAACTCTCTATCTCAGTGCATCCATGTTCCTTCTACACATTTCCTTATTTTTCTTGTTCCTTCCAGCACTACTCTTACCCTACACTCTCTATTACTTTCTAGACAACTTCCCTCTATCCTCAACATAAGCCAATAAGCACTCTCCATAGTTTGAATAGGAAACAAATAGATCTCATCATAGATTTCACCCCACAACCCATTCAAATATCAAGACACCTTGTCTGCATCATCCTCCATGTGACCTACCTAGATGCTAACTTTGTAAAACCCCTTAGTGTACTCCTTTATAGTTGTTCCCTCGTGCTATAAATCATGGAATATCTTAAACAAATCTAAATTAATTTTCTAAAAATAATTTACCCTTCAATTTTTCTACCATCTAATCCCATCTTGTGATCTTTGGCCTATTGTTTCCTACATGTATTTCTACACATTGTCCCACCACAAGGCCACATGCCTCTTCGATTAGGTGGTTGCATACTTCATTTTTACGTGGTCTTCTATGGATTCCAACTCAAAATATTTTTCCAAATAAAGGATCCAATCTAACAACTCTTTATGATCCAATCCATCTAAATACTAAGGTAGATCAAACCTCAACCTGCTTCTTGCTTTTAGTAATTCTCTACCAAATTTATCTTTTGTGCTCAACACCTCTAGAAATGGGAGCTTCCTTACTGTGTGATTCTTATATAGGCCTTTCATTGCCATAAGAATTTATCTCTCTAATTTTAGCCACCACCTCTCCTTCTATTAACCATCTCCTTATGGCTAACCCTCAATGTAATTAATACACAAGTTACTAGGACTTTAAAGTTACCTCCAACTCTATTACTAGCCTAGCCACAACTTGGTTCTGTTATCAAATGATGTAGTCACAAATAGAGAACCTAGTGAAGGATGGTCTATTTGTGTATCCAAGTATAGATATGTAGAATATCAACAATTACACAACAAAAAACAAAGAATAGAAGATTAATGTAGTACCATAGATCTACTAACATGACAAGTCATTAAAATTAATACACATTTCATCAATACATGCCTTGATATTGAGGTCTAAACAAGTTTAGAATAAGTATGCTTATTACAATTTTGTATTCTTGTAGGTAACATTAGAAACAAATATATAGAGAGAGCCCTAAATAATGCTCTCTGGACCTATCTCCTATATAGTATATTTCAAAGGAACTGAATCATTTATTTATATGAATCCCTTCTCTTGATAGGGTATTTTTGACTATAGGGTTGTGACCCTTTGCTCTAAGCTCTTACTAGGACCAATTCATGCAATATTTTAATTTTTGGCATGAAACCAAAAAATGGGACCATATCACATTACAACTTATTGAACAGGAGGATCCATAGGGTGGATTATATGTGGTAGGATTTATGTTGTGAAACTTGATGTAGTTCAATCCATGCACATCCTTGGGACCCAAAACCTCAAACATATCTTCAATGGTTACAACAAAGATAGAAGAGATACCTCATTGAGGAATCTTGATCTTGATCTTCAGAGTAACTATTAATACTAACTAGGCAATAAGTGCATTGTAATGAGAACTATCTTCTATTGTGATAAGCTACAAACTAGAACATAATATCATAAAATAAAACAAAACAAAATGTAAAATAAAATGTTTTGAGTGGTACAAGATTACTCAACCACTGAGATGCTCCTACATCATCAAGTAGTTGTTTTTAAGATAAATAAGTCTAAGTTAAGTAAGAAGAAACAACTAAATAGGAATACCACCATGGAGTTTGTTATGATATAATACTAAATTTTGGAGAAGAAAGTAGTTAGAAAGGGAAGTAGGATTCGCTCCTATTAAGTTGTTCATGTGAATATAAAGAAATTTGAGTTGAGAAAGAATACTGAATTCAATAGGAATATCACATGGAGTTTGTTCTCATATAATGAAAAATTTTGGAGAAGAGTGCAATTGGAAAGAGTGGTGAAGATAGGAGAATTTTTTGATAGCTTGCTAATAGAAGATGGGAAAATGCTAGCAATATAGCTAATAGACAATTTTAGAAATTCTAAAGAAAAGAAATTAGTCAAGGCTATTAGAATAGATAAATCGTTGCTTCCACTGACAAGATGATTTCCCCCTAAATGAATTTGTTGAAGCTAGATAAGTTTGCTAAATTCTAAGGGCACAATGCCACTATGTTGGTTAATATGTAAGTTAACATAATAGAGTTGAGTACAATTAGAGAGGGATGTTGATATTTCTCCAGTCAGTTGGTTTTTCCATAAATATAATTGTTGTAACTTTGATCGTTTATGAAATGTCCAAGGAATGTGGCACTTAACTAGTTATCATATAACTTCAAACTTTAGAGATGAGTGTAGTTGGAAATGGTAGTGAGAATTGCTCCTAATTATTTGGAGGCAAAATAAATAATTTTGAGTTGAGCATACCCAATTCAACAAGAATACCACCATGCAATATGTTTTCCCCTAAAACTACAAGTCGATTAAAGAGTACTATTTTCTTAGGAAGGTGGGATTGTGCCTATTAGTTGGTTTTCTCCTAAATAAAGGTTTCCAAATATTCTATAAAATTGAAATAAGGTCATTCTTGGAAGGAATACTACCACTCAAATTGTCATAAGATAGACTTATAAGTTGTAAAGAATGATAGTCTCCTAAAGTGGGCAAAATGGATCCTTCCAATTTATGTTTAGATAATTGAAGCATTGTTAGGTGAAAAATCCTCTCTTATTGAGAAGGAATTTGATTCTCAAATATGTTATTACAAAGAGCAATTACTCTAACAAAAAAGAGATTACTAAGGAGAGGAGATATGTGGCCCACTAAAGTCATACTTGTGAGATTCAAGTAAACTACTCTTGTTAGCTCTCACTTGGCTCAATTCTTCATGAATGTTAACATTTCTAAAACTTGTTAGTCAAACATGAGAATTTGGGTGTGGCTAATCCAAGTGCACAAACTCAAATTTTTTATAATATTTAAAGAATTATCATATAAACTTTTCTCTAGGCTTAAGATTACTGAAGGAAGGTTCACACTATTTTCTCTCCACATCATTAGGAGTCTATCACACAAATTTGTATCTTCTTTAGGGATAGAGTTATTTGATCCCAACATATTGTAATTTTACAACTAGTTCACATATTGTTAGAAAATAAATTTTAGATCAATTATTGAAAAATCATAAATAAAGTAATTTTTAAAGTAAGGAGTAAATGGATTTATCTTGTCATAGACTCAAAAAGTTTTTCTATGTCTAATGTGCTTTACAAATAAAGACACAAGGAAATAAATCTTGCTCAATATTGATCCCATTTGTAGAGCACACACTATACCATGAAAATGGTTCCTATAGATGGTGCCAACTCTCTAGTGCATTCAAATGGTAGACTCCCCTATTACGATATGAAAGGGAATAATTTATAATGTATGAAGTTTGTGTTGAAATTGAGGAAGACTAAGAGGGGGGTGAATTAGTGTTCTACAAAACCTATTACTATGTTCCTTTATTAATTTATCACATACATTCAAAAGAAGGAAGCATGAACATAAGAATAGGAATAACAAGATCATAACACATGAACACCAAGATTTTTACGTGGAAACCCGATCAAGGGAAAAACTATTTTGGGGGTTAACCCACAAGAAATTATACTCTGTTAAAAGTATTACAAATGGGGAACGCACATACCTTCGGGCACATTGCCCAGAGCTCACTACTCAAGGAGGCTCATTGCTTACAAAATCAAGTACAAGAGTTCACTGGAATGTTTGAACTAAGGAATAGCACCTAACAATGCAAGATTATAGTTCCAGTTGAGATCAATATACTAACTTTACACACTTCATCTCTCTTTACCCTACTTTATTGCTTTGCCATGATCTGGAGCTTACATTTCTTCACTTCACACTTGATTCTGCTATACTTCACACTTATTCCTTCATATTCACTCATCCACATATCAAAATGCTTGAATTCATTGATTATATATATCCGCTACATGGAATTGCATCAACTACAGTCGGCCTTAAGAAAAACTTAGAGACTTTTTAAGAACGCTATTCTATTGGTTGAATCTATGCATAAAAACCAATGCAGACCAAAACCTCTATATCCAAGTCACCTTACATGTCGGTCAATACCACTATATCTAACAAATTACTCAACCAACAACTTTTCCTAATCTGCGCAATGATCAAACACCAAGTCAACCTATTCTTCACTAGACTGAACTGATTAACCAGAACCTGATACTCAGATGCATATAACTTTTAATCACTTCATCACCAGAGGCTAAAATCTTGGATTTAGGTAGTCCTGACATCCCTTAACACTCCCTTAGATCTGCAGTACAATATGATTACCTATGGAGAATTGTGGACCAAGAGGTTGAACCCTATCATATGCTCTGTTCCTATCTATCCGGACTTAGACAGATTTGCAATCTAACTTCTGGTATGATCAACTGATGTAATGTGGATGTGTAAAAGAGATTTAGCTACCATCAATGACAACACCTGACATGCCTAGTAGTGTCTCTTGCCAACAATCTCCCCCTTTGGCATTAATGACAACACTTAGTGAAAAATGACTAAGTGTTAGAACAACTCCCCCTTACTATGTACACTTATGATTTCTAATGCTCCCCTTAGATGAATTATTCATTTTTCACTACTTTTTCTCTCCCCCTTTAACATCAATAGCGAAGACTGGGATTTGCATATCAAAATTCATGCAAAAAAAATTATGTACATGGGTCAAAACTCTACGTATATACTTCTGCATATTAATATACAGTCCTTAGGCCTTGTTCATTAGAAAAAAGATATCACCAAAAATGTTTTTCAACCATGTCAATTCATTGTCCCAGTTCTTCTTAATGCTTCCCAAGATAGATATATGTCCACTAAACAAAAATGCTTGAGATTCTACCTTTTGAAGGTCAGTAGGATTACTAGTAGCAGCAGCAGCTTGCGACTCTGCCAATAGATCATACATAGTTTCTAACTTGGGGGAAATCAGTCTCTGGATCTCATCTAATCTGCCCAAAACTTTAACCTTTTCCTTCTCCAAATCACTCAATTCATTCTGTAAACTCACTACTTGGCATTCTTTGGTAGTTACAGACTCAGTTAAAGGACTATATGACTAAGAAATGTTAAACAATTTGAGCTCTATGTCCTTAATCTTCTTTTCAATATCTTCAACAACTTTAGACCAGTTTAAGAAAAACTTATAAATCTCTGCTCCTTTAGATAGGGCATTTTGAATACTCTTTACACTAGTATCAAGCCTTGATCCATCATAACTAATTATTTTCTTTATTTCAACAAACCTCTTCTCATTAAATTCATTTCTCACTTTAACTTCTGCTGACTTCTCTAAGGTTTCAAAATGAAAACTTATAGAGTTTATCAGACTCTTTCACTGGCCAAAGGGAGATGTTGATGAGTCCTTTGGAAATGTGGGCATGATTTTCTCCAAAATCCCAGATGGAAATGTGGGCATGATTTTCTATATGTGACTTTAAGATTTCTTCTCTGGCCTTATCTTGTGCAATAGAGGCCAACTTTATCTTCTGCACCAGTGATAAAGTATCAAAATTGATTAGTCCTTGTATTATGTCTTGATCTTCTACAATCTATTTATCTCTTTCCAAAATTTCTTTCACTACTTCTGCAGTGTCTCTTGCCCAAAATGATGTTTCAGACTTATGCTCTTCAAAGCCTCAATCTTCTCCCTTTTGGGAGTCAATCACATTGTCTTGCTCATCATTTTCATTCTTTTTCTTTACTTCTTCCTTCACTACATCATCATTAGAGGCATCCGTGCTTTTACCTATCTCAAAAATATATTCTACATTCTCTTTCGAAGGATTTAGTTTATCCTCAGTGGTAGTATTATCAAATTCCTTAACATCTGGAATGGTGGAATCAATTCCATTATCAATTTCCTTTTCTTGATCTTCCTTCATCATTTCTTCATCTTCTTTATTCAATGCTTCTTCTTCCAAAATGGAGTCATCATCTAGTCTAGTTTGTTGCTCATCCTTCTGCAACTCTTCATTATTCAGAATTGATGCATCCTCAGTATCAACCAGTTCTTCTGTAATCATATAAAACTTGTTCTTATCTAGTGCTTTCTTTAGAATTTGTTTTGTTTCTTGGACAACTTCATCAATGTCTCCAATCATCAGCTTGTTCATCCTTTTCTTTCTTCTGAATTCATTTTTGACTTCTTTAAATATTTTATCTGCTTCTTTATTGGATATCACGGACATAGACAAGATAATACATGTTCTCTTAGCTCTAAATATTTAGCTTTAGTAGCTTCTTTCCTTATTTCCAAAATGTTACTCAGACTCTTAGGGATTTCAGACAAAATTTCCATGAGAGCTCTATTGAATGTATTCAAGTATTTCACAGTGGCATCCTCCAAAATTCTCCTGTTTGTATCATCAAAAGTGTCATAGTATTCTATTATAGGTTTTGGATTCCCATGAATCGTTATAGCATTCACAATTTCTTCTACAGAGAAAGAGGATTTTCTATCATGGGTTTCATTTTTTTGTCTTTTACTTACCTTCATACTTCTGGAAGGCTTGTCTTTTGCAGCCCTTGAAGCTTATGTTTTCTTAGTCTTTATTTCCTTTACTACTTCATCTGAATCTATTTCCTCATCATCTTTAATGGTCATATATGTTATGGATGCTTTAGTCTTCATTCCTTTTCCATATTTACTAGATGGTTTTTCTTCTGGTTTCTTTGTTCTGATAGATTTTGTGTGAATAGGGGTAGCAACAAAACTTCTTGTTTTTCTTGGTTGCCTGGTGGAGACTTCTAGAGCACTAGGTTGTTCTTATTCAGCTTGCTTGGTTCTCTTCCTAGCTACTCTCACAACCTCTTTGGTTATCCTAATGCTCTCTGCATACATTTCTACTTGCTTTTGAACCTTCTTCTTGATTTTTGGTCTTTGGAGTTCAACATGCAGTTCCACACTTAGCTCATCATATGTTCCAAATCTTTCAACTGTGGTGTCCTTTGGTTTGCTCAGAAGGTGTTGAGCATACATATCCAATACTTTCTCATCAACTTCATACCCCATGGGCATGATCCACACAGTTCTTGGTTCAACTGCTTCCATTAAACACTGATCTATATCCACCATAAAATAGACTATATCCTTATATTTTTCAACCACAAATTTAGGGATTCTTTCCCTTGAGTGCATTATATTCTAAAAGTTTTTGAAATATCCCCAAATGGCAGTCCTTTGGGCTTTAGAATCACCAATACTATGCAAGTGGTTTCTTATTTTGATGGCAACTGGTTTATCATTTGTCCAATACAAACTCTTCATCCCTGGTAACTCATTCATGAAATAGAAGAACAAACACAAGACCAACGTACCATATTTGAAAGTGTTCTTCTTATCCTTCTTAACCTTATTCAAATTTTCCATCAGTTGGTTCTGCAGCAACTCACACAAGTCATAGTCAGCATTCTTTCTCAAAATCTAATAAGCTACATAGATAGTTATACCTGTAAGTGTAAAAATGGGAATAATCAAATTGAATAATAAAACCCAAAAATCAATGAAATATGAAGATAAAAAAGGATTAAAAATAAGTAAGATGATACTTACAACCTTTTACCTTTCAAATTTCATTGCTCGCCTATTCTTTCTTGATCTTGATGTGATGGATATTGGCCCTCAGGAAGCTTGCTTCCTTGCTTCGATTCCTCAAAATGACAAGGAGAAACAACTATGATACTTGTTGTATTTGAAGATGAGATTCAAACACAAATGTGAGTGGATGGTAGGTGAAGTGATATGGAATGGTGGTGCCAATGGCACGCTATAGTTTCTGCAGCATAAGTTTACTCAAATGATGGATATGAAATGAAGAAGAAGAAGGTTGTATTTATAGAGTTGTGTGAGAGAGGATCAACAGTGGAAAAGAAATAAAAAGATCAATGGAGGAGAATGTTTGAGAGAACGTGCGCAAATAGAAGGACATGTGTCATTCAAAAAGATACTTTTTTGAGTTAACTGCTTTCTTGATGAGGATGAATTTATATTGCTTAAATTAGAATATATTTTTCTAATTTAAGAGCTTTGTTGATAAAAACAAAGTTTGCTTTAAATCAATTAACTCAACTTTTACTTTTGCATGACAAGAAGATTTATTTTTAGAAGAAAATGATAAAGATAAGAGTGGATGAAATATAAATTAAATAAATAAAATATTTAATTTTATTTATTTTTAGAAGAAGGATGCAATAATTAAATAATTTAAAATTATTTAATCATTTGATGGAAAATGGAACAATAAGGAAATTAATTAAATAAATAGAATTTATTTAATTGATTATGGAGAGGGAAGAAGATTTTATTTGATTTTTTACTTTAAAGGAAATAAATCCTAAAAAGATGAGAGGAATAATAGATGAAATATCTAATTAAATAAATTAATTAGATATGTATGAGTTGCATTTTTAGAAAGAAAGCAAGAAGATATTTTTAGAAGAAAGCAAATTAAATAAATAAATTTATTTAATTTATCTTGTGCAAGATAAAATAATAAAATAAAATATTTAATTATATTTTACTTTAGAGACTAAGAGGATTTAAATAAATTTAAATGATTTATTTAAATTTGGAAGAATGCATGATTTAATTAAATAATTAGAAATTATTTAATTGTTTGGAAGAAATAAATTAAATAACTTAGGTTTTTATTTAATTTTGACTTTAGAAGAAGTAATTAAATATTTTTGATATTTAATTAACTTGGAGAAATATGAATTGAATAAATAAATTGAATTATTTATTTATTGATAGAGGAAATAGATTTAAATAAATATTAAAAATATTTATTTAGACAGAGTCGTGTCATTTTTAGGTGTATACATTTTGCCCCTCTTTGATGCAATGTGTTTTATCACGTTGTTTCAAAGAATAAGTTTTTCTAAAAAAAAAATGATACATGGCCCAGTTTACCCCTGGTAGAAGTTTCACGACAGGATGCCCCCTCGGGAGATTGGACAGGGAGAAGGTAGAAGGCATGAGACGGACAATCTCATGATGAGATAGGTTGACAGGAGAAGAAATGGTTGGATGTAGAAGAAAGAGGTGAATGATATGCGATGCAAGATAAAATGATAACACACAAGCAAGTAAGCAAGTATGCACAAATAATACAAGAACAGGCAAGGTATTGCCCCTGTCAAGTGGTAAACCAACGATATACTGATAACAATATACAATAGTGTTGTCATGGTGGGGAATGATAGATCCCTAGAGCAACACGAAGGATAGTGTCTGGTTTCAGGAAATGAAACATGTCATGTAAGATGCATGTGTTGGTCTGATTTTGACAATGCAACATCATGTATAAGACAATTGTTTGATTATAATTGATCAAGTTGGTTTACGACCAGACAAGGATCAAGACCACTGATTGTGATTGGATCATTTGACAAGATTGACTTGACTTGATTGGTATGGATTAAGGACGGACTTACATTTGGATCATTGCTCAGATTGACAACTAGAACTGTTGACAAGAGATACAATGATAGATAGAAATTTGATTGATAGAAGAATGACTTGACAGAAGGAATCACAAGCTTTTGCAAGCATTGATACACTGCATAGAATCTTTATTGCATGGGATATGGATGTAAAATGCAATTGGATATGGATACGGATATGGATATGGATATGGATATGGAATGCAATTGGATACGTTATGGATATGGATATGGATATGTGTCATCTTGATATTGCAAGTATTTTGAAGTGCTTATTTCATCATTGGGCTTTTATTATGTTGTAAGAAAATACAAGCATCTAGGTATAATTAAATCGAGATGACCTGAGTAGCGCTTACATGGATTTTGATATAGCAAGTTGATACAAGCATCTAGTCAAACTTGAATCTAGATGAACTAAGTATCTCTTATGTTTCAATAGACAAGGATTGTCCCTTTTCATGTTCAGACCTCTGAAGTCCTCGATGATCTTTTTCTGATCATGTCATTAGACAAAAGTCATCTCATTACTAAAGTTTAATCCACAAATAGCAAACAAAGAAAAAGATTATGCCCCCATCATAGCATCTCTAGCTTTTGGCATCCTTGAGTAGCATAGAAAGTCATAATGACAAAAATCCAAGACCTTGTCAGTTAACTTGTTCACAAAAAATTCTTGCGTTAGATGTGTCTTCTTGCCATAAATGATATAGAATTAGTCTGTTTTGGTATACGTTTTCTTTGCTTTGGACAGGTTGATGCTTTTGTGTCAAGAATTTTTGTTTGGAAACACGTTTTGTTGTGCGTGCTTGCGTCTGGTGAAAGGTGTGGATGTGGACGGACCAAAGGACAAGCGATAAGGTAGGGAATGGATGGGTAGCAGAGCCTTAAGGGTGCATTAATAATGGCCTTGCCTACGTGACGACGTAGAGGCAACGTAGTTTAGGGTGAACCCTGTGATACTAAGATATGGACTAGATGAGACATAATAGGGAATAGATATGGATCAAGAATGGAACAGACATGGACCAGATATGGATCGGATGATACTGATGACAAGGAAACACCACGGATAGGTAGATGCATGGGTGATAAGGAATGAAATGTACATGGAAGAGGGCAAGGATGTGATCAACAAGGACTAAGTCACATAGGAATAACATGCCCCATTGTAGGTAGAGTACTTAGGATTTTTCATAACAATGCTTAAGATGAAGGAGGAGGATGAGAGGATAATGAAGGATTTGTGTGGTTTGGAGGGATAAAGTATGTCAAGAGACATCTAAAATATTTGTCAACATTGTGGCCCCAATCTTTATCAAGATCAAAAATAGAGGAAAGGAAGATTTAGGATGGATGGACATGACATGATAGGTATGTAATGGATAGAAATAGGAGGATAGGATAGGAAATGGTATGGAAGGAAATGGTGGGAGAAAAGTAATATGCCAATGAGACAAGGTGCCCCCAAGTGTAGGTGACATAGGAGATCAACTTACACATGACGCCTGTTTGCTAGGTTTTCATCATGGTACTTATCCAAGGTGCCTGTTTGCCAAGTTTTCACCATTGGACAAAAGGATTTTTCTTTCTCTTTTTTTTTTTGAATATTTGGATGGAAGAAGGTGGATACGAAAGGACTCGAGCATCTAGTTCCTTGCAAGGTGATAGTCTCAATGGATGTCATCACATGGACCAAGTCAAGTGTTCTCATAGATGTTGGCAGGGGATTGCATGAAAGTGAGATATGGAGAAGGTAGATATTGGATAATGGAAGGTGTGATAGTGGATTATGATGCAAAATATGGAGGACTTATGCAAGGATGGAGGGAGGGCTTATGCAAAAGCATGGACCATAGGGAAGTGATGTGGTAGATATGTAGGATAATAGTGGAAGAAAGGGGAGATAGAGTCATACGGAAGTGTTGTGGAATGGAAGGGAACCATGACCAATGGTTGCACATACCATGATAAACATTGAAGCTTATGATAGGCAAGTGGTGTGGGAAGCAATGGAGATTTTTGCTTGGTAGATGAATGATATAGGCCTTTACGGACCCACATAGACATAGTAGTTTTCTTATTTTTGTTTGTCATGTGGGATGGAAGGATTTGATACTTGTGGATGGCATGGGAGAAAGTGGATGGTTGGGATGCTTTAGAGGTGGATGCCTCATTTGACTTGATGGCTTTTTGCTTGGGTACCCAAACCGTTTTGCTTGTAGATTGTACCTGTGAAGGTATGGGCTTGGGTATATGCAGTTTTTGTGCAACTTTTGAGATAGTTATTTGTTGCTTAGGGACACACACCTTTTTCAGTTTGGCATTGAGGTGTGTGGGTGTATGCAGCTTTTGAGATGGATAATTCTTTTATTCTTGGATTTTGTTTCCTAGGTCATGAGGACTCTTAGGATTTTTGATTTTATAGGTAGAGGCATCCAGATTTGTGCTTTTGAATCCCCTGGAGATGGTGGAACTGAGGTTGGTGGAAGCTCGTTGTTTAGACAACATGTGCATTTGTTGGCCATGATTGGGATATTTAGAGGATTTATAGATCGACAGATAAGGTGTTGGAAAAAGTGGTGGTAAAATGCATGAAGGGGTGTTAGGAGTCAAAAGTAGCAGAGGTAGATTGGATGGTGGAAGGTGTATGGTCACATGCTCTTGACAATTGTAGGATGATGGAGGTGGAATGGAAACATATGTTTTGGGGAGATGATAGGGTTTGCAATGGAAAGTGGTAGACTTAGGAGGAGTGGAGGAAGTACCAACATCTTCAGATTGCTCACCTTAGGGTATGTAACCAAGGCCATATGAAGTTAGAGGAACTTTGACATGGATAGGCTCCAAAATACCTTGTTCCTAAAGGCCTAAGCCTTTACCTTTATAGTTCATATGTTGGAGTATGCGGTGCACAACGGGATTATGTATAGGTGAAACACTAAACACGAGTTCCTTATTGGATGGAGAAGGTGAGATAGAGGATAATGGATGTTGGTGTTCTAAGGAAGAACATTCATGGATGAAGGTAGTGAGACCAAAGATATATGGTGGGGGATTTGCATCTTGGTCAATAATGGATGGTGAAGGATCACTAGAATCTTGATCATCATTATGCTCTTTAGGATCTAAGTTATTGGGTTGATCATTCATGTGCACTTGGGAGGCAAGTGTCTCATCAGAGGAAGCAGAAGTTGTTGGATCATGGATAGGATTAGATGGAAGATGGATAGAAGTAACGGAGGTTTCTTACTCATGTATAGGTATGGGATCAAGTTGTTCATGAACATCTTCTTTGTAAAAGGTAGTATCTTGATCATAGAGAAGGTATAGCTTATGGATGGGTTGGAATTGGATCTCTTTACCATGTATAGGATCAAGTTACTCATGGATAGCTTCTTCATAGGTATTATCTTGATCATGGAAGAGATAAAGGTTATGAATGGTTTGAAATTGGATGGGGGTGTTTTGATCTTGATTTAGACAAAGGGTGGATGTTTCCACATGCTCTAAGGTGTGTTCTTGACATAGATCTTAGTCTTCTTGAATGGAAGCAGATAGATCTTGGATAGCTTCTTCGTTGAGAATATGGATATTCGATGGACCTTGACTTTGGTTCATGGTAGGATGTTCTTCGATAAGCTCAAGGGGTTGCAGATGACATGAAGGGGTTCTAGGATTTGACATGGCATTGGAAGAATATTTGGTAAGGTCGAGGACCAGAATTTGGGGACATGGGTGACTCTCTGCTAATAGTCCTTGGATCACATCCTTAATAGGTGTAGGAATACATGAATGAGTGGATTTGGCTTTCTCCATAGCTTTTCTTTTGCTGTATAAATTTGGAAAATATTTTTCCCAAAACTCATCTGATTCTTTTTTGGTTGTCCATTTAGAGTTTGAGGAACTAGATGGCGGTGTTGGTGTAGGACTGGTATGTTTTGGGATAGGTGTCTTACTAGGTGGTGAAGGAGGACTAGTAGATGGAGTGGTATACAATTTCCAACTTGAGGTGGTGGTTGCCTTGTCATGAGTATGGGAAAAGGATATATGGTTTTGGGGTGAGGAGTAGCTAGTACTAGCATGTTCATCTTGCATGATTGCCATTTCTTGTTGTAACACTTCGATTTGTTGAGAAATTGCTATACAATCTTGGGGCAAGGGACCTAAGTTTATTTGCAATTGCAGATATTGGAGTGGTTGAGAAATATATTCTAATTGGTTTTCCATCTCTACAAAAATTGACACAAGACTGAAAAAGCTTACTGTGATAGATGCACAACTATAAATGCATGGAAACAGAGGATAAAAGCGCAGCAGGTCAAAGCAAATGAGCTAATCTAGAAATTTTTATACGCGCTGCAACAGGGATCAAATGCACTATAAGTCTGAGTATATACGCCGTAGGTCGCAGCAGATGCGCCATTCTGGTTTTTAGTTTGGTTTTGTAGAGTTTTGGCACATTTTTTTAAAAAATTATGTTTTTGGTTGAAAAGTTGTTCTTTTCTTGAATTTTGATTTTCAATTATGGCAAAAGACACAGCAAGCGCATAGAAGTTTTCATGATTTTTATATTTTGTTATTTTTTTTGTATTTTTTTACTTTTTGACACAAGAACAAGTACGACCTAGGTTGAAAAGGATAGTATTTGTTGAATCCTCTAACTGTGCATATTCAAAGCGTGTAGCTCTAGGATCTGGTAGCACCGACTCCCCTCCACGGCACTCACTTCTCACACATACCAAATCCAGGTTTCCTTAGACTCATACCCCCACCAAACCTTAGGATTGTCCTTGCTACCTCTACTAAGAATCACATGAATCTAGGCCGCTTCAAAGGTTCCACCTTTTGCGCCAACAAATAGAAGGATTTTGGGCTACTAAATAATGGCTAAGTAGTCAAGGCAACCGTTCGAGTGGCTATACGTGTGGCAGCATTACTCTCCATTATGGAGTCTCCCAGCCTTCAAGGGTTATGCCTTGAAGGGTTTTGGGGGAGGTTGGATGTCGGTATAACACAGCAGCACTCATTGCATGAAGCTTTCACCTCAAGCACAATTTATTTAAAGTGGATTGGTAGGGCTTGGCTTTATCCTATTACCACTTAGGTTCGTTCCCACTTGGACAAGTGGGCATCCAAGGGCAGGCCCCTCTAAAGGTTATACACAAAGAATAACAAGTTTGATGTTCTGGTCATCCAGTAAAGGGGAGAGCATAAGCCTATTGTCATTCAACAGACACAGAAAATAGTGATTTATCCAATTGTATTAAAATAAAAAAAACTATATGCATTATCTACTTGGGCACTCACACAGTTGTTAACTTTGAAGTGATTAAAGATAGCAATGGTTCTTTCCCCTTTGTAAGATAGCAATGTTCTAAACTATGACAGATAGTAATAATGCAAAGATAGCAATAATGTTTGTTACTACCCTCCTAATTAAGAACTATGTGAGATTTGCATGCATACATTGTTTTACTTTTCCCCCTAGTTAATCTATGATGAGTTAATAAGTGCAGCTAAATGACTATCTAGCTCCTAATCTTGCAAGACAAATTTTAGCGTTAACCCAAAAACCACAAGAAATCCTAGAATCATTGTGAAGAATATATGTGCAGCTTCATAGTCTGTATGCGTAGAAACAGAGACTATGAGCGTAGAATTACAAATGCACTAAGACAGGTGTCAAAAATGTAGGAATAAAGGACAAATGCGTCATTTCTGTGGATGCATCATTTTAAAGGATGAAAGTGCTGTGTCTAGGGATATATATGCTAGAATATTGTTGGCACCGAAATGGGTTGTAGATGCACCACCTTGGAGGATGTATGCGCTGAAAGTTGCATGCACTAGAATAGTGCTCAGATGCACCTTGAGATCGATCAAATGCACCGACTGAACCTGTTTGAAGACTGTACAGAATATGTACAGAACCTATCACTCAAAAACTCAATTTTTTAGTTAGATTTGGGGCAAAGGCCACACAGTGGGCGCCATAAATGTGATGGTAAAAATTAGAATAATCAAATTGAATAATAAAACCCAAACATCAATGAAATATGAAGGTAAAAAGGATTAAAAATGAGTAAGATGATACTTACAACCTTTTACCTATCGACTTCCATTGCTCACCTATTCTTTCTTGATCTTGATGTGATGGATATTGGCCCTTAGGAAGCTTGCTTCCTTGCTTCGATTCCTCAAGATGACAAGGAGAAATGGCTGTGATACTTGTTGTATTTGAAGATGAGATTCAAACACAAATGTGAGTGGATGGTAGGTGAAGTGATATGCAATGGGGGTGCCAATGGCGCACTATAGTTCCTGCAACATAAGTTTACTTGAATGATGGATATGAAATGAAGAAGAAGAAGGTTGTATTTATAGAGTTGTGTGAGAGAGGATCAACGACGGAAAAGAAATAAGAAGATCAATGGAGGAGAATGTTTGAGAGAATGTGCACGAATAGAAGAAGGACATGTGTCATTCAAAAAGATACTTTGTTGAATTAACTACTTTCTTGATGAGGATGAGTTTTTATTTCTTAAATTAGAATATATTTTTCTAATTTAAGAGCTTTGTTGATAAAAACAAAGTTTGCTTTAAATCAGTTAACTCAACTTTTATTTTACATGACAAGAAGATTTATTTTTAGAAGAAGGATGCAATAATTAAATAATGTAAAATTATTTAATCATTTGATGGAAAATGGAACAATAAGGAAATTAATTAAATAAATAGAATTTATTTAATTGATTATGGAGAGGGAAGAAGATTTGATTTCATTTTTTGCTTTAAAGGAAATAAATCCTAAAAAGATGAGAGGAATAATAGATGAAATATCTAATTAAATAAATTAATTAGATATGCATGAGTTACATTTTTAGAAAGAAAGCAAGAAGATATTTTTAGAAGAAAGCAAATTAAATAAATAAATTTATTTAATTTATCTTGTGCAAGATAGAAGAATAAAATAAAATATTAAATTATATTTTATTTTAGAGACTAAGAGGATTTAAATAAATTTAAATGATTTATTTAAATTTGGAAGAATGCATGATTTAATTAAATAATTAGAAATTATTTAATTGTTTGCAAGAAATAAATTAAATAAAGGTTTTTATTTAATTTTGACTTTAGAAGAAGTAATTAAATATTTTTGATATTTAATTAACTTAGAGAAATATGAATTGAATAAATAAATTTAATTATTTATTTAATGATAGAAGAAATAGACTTAAATAAATATTAAAAATATTTATTTGGACAGAGTCGTGTCATTTTTAGGTGTATACAATACCAGATACAGAGTTCTCCCTACTGGAATGATATATCTTGTATCTAATGACCATTGATGTAAATTTGACATCTGGATCAGTGATGTCATTTATTGTCATTGCCCTTTGGTCAAACCTTGAACAGGTAGCATTAGTTACAGTTTGATTATTTACTGACTTCAACATTGGCAGTCCACCAGATGAGTTCAACCTTGTCATGGCTTTGATGGTGTTCTTGGTGATCTTGAAGGGTTTCATTAACCACATAAACTCATCATGCATTTGGCTTAAAACATAGTGGACCCACTCATCCTCATCGAAGGAGGAGAACTCTATAACCTGAATGAAGTGTTTGTTTTTTAGGGCATTGTACTCAAATTTAAGATCATAGTTTTCATCTGTTAGGTGATTCTCAAATAGATCCAGTAACTTTAGGTTTCTAAACTCATCTATGCTAGAATGAATATAAGCCCTAATGTATTCAACGTGCAGTACACCATGTGGGACATCAGAAAATGCACCTAATGGATCAACCTCTACAGATTTGTATGGATGCTTCTTGAATTTTGGTCGAGGCCTTTCAGTGTCATCAACAACCAATGGAGTAGCCATTTCCAAAGATAGAAAATTTAGAAAGCTTTACAGAGAATACCTTTCACCAGTTCATAAATCTTCTTCACGCTTTGATCTCTAAGAAATCTTTGCACAGATCTTGCCTTTCTTCTTTCTCTTTGAATGCAAAGTGATTTTAAAGCCACTTGAGCTTCTTTTCATCCTACGCACACTCACTTTTTGGTGTAATAAATGTTTTTTTCCCTAATTCATTTGGTTATTATGTTTTTTAATACATTCAATCTTTAATTGCTCTACAATCAATCGTATTATCTTCATTTCTTCTAAAATTTGCTTCAACAGATCTGTAATAGGCTTCTCTTTCTTCATTCATCATGCCAGATTTAGGCACCTACTTGCTAGCAAGGGGAATTAGATTTTAAATTCATCTCCCCCTAAGCCAGAGCTCCTATTTCAATTCCTAGAGGAATCGCCAGCACCGGATTTCAGTGCGGATCCACCACTGTCATTCATTACACTTTTCTTTACCCATGTTTTGTTCATTTCATTCTAGATCTCATTCACATCTACTTTGCCCTTGCCTTTGTCCAACTTTTTCTCTGTATTTCCTTTACCTACCTATGAGTTCTCCTTTTTGCTTCTGCAAAATTTAGCAATATGTCTAGATTTGTTGCAGTTGAAACACACAATCTTACTTTTCTGACAATTACATGTTGGAGCGGGTTTAGATCTGCATTACATTGCAATATGCCCAAACTTATTGCAAGTAAAACATCTTCCATTGAACACTTGTTTTGTTCTTAGAAGGATTCCTTGATCCACTTCTACATTCTTCAGCCTTATGACGTATCTTTTTTCAATTAAAGCATTAACCATACAAAGATGATGCATTTTGATTCGCTTTACTTCTGCATTGATTAGCTCTATGACCATACTTATTGCATTTGAAACAATTGTCATTGAAAGATGGATACCTTTGAGCATTAGGTTGTCTTACCAGAGGTCTTCTAGGATTCCTTCTTTGATTTCTTGCTTCAAGATTTCTTTGACTGGATCCATAGCTTTCACCTTTCTCAAATCCCAGACCATGCTTATCATATGCCTTCTTCTGACTATCAAGCAACACCTCAAGTTTAGATGAGCTTATCTTGAATTTCTCTTTATATTCATTTGCAACTTCTAGGTCACATTTGAGAATGACAATTTGTCTTTCAAGTTGATCCTCATTAGCCCTAGTTTCTTGTAGATCAGATACTAGATGACCAATTATTCTATCCAATCTGCAACACTCTTCTATTCTTTCTTTCAGAGATTGATTCAATTTTTCTTCAATCTTCTTCCTTTCCTCAATTTCCTTAGTTAGCCTCATCACCCTGAATTCCATCTCATGTTTTAGGAAAACAACTTCTTTTTCTAGCTTCTTACATTCCTTTGTCTTCTCCTTTAGGGCCTCATTGATGTCATTATCTTCATTCTGATTTTCTAGCTGATGAAGTAGCTCCTTCCACTTTTCATTAGATTTGCTCAGTTGTCCTTTTAAAGTCTCCAAGAAATCTTTAGCATCTTTAAGGTTCTCTTGCAGATCTTTGATTTTTTCTATGGACAGATCAAGATCTTCTAAGGCTACTTGAAGTTGTTGATTGATACCATTAAAATGCTTGAATGAACCCATTGAAAATACCTTCCCAGATCTTCCTCAAGCTGTCAAACTTCTTCTAAGGAACTTGGCTCTAATACCAATTGTTGAAATTAAGGAACACTGAGAGGGGGGTGGTGAATTAGTGTTTTGTAAAACTTATTACTATGTTCCTTTATTAATTTAGCACATAAATTCAAAAGAAAGAAGCATGAACATAAGAACAGGAACAACAAGATCATAACACGTGAACACTAGGATTTTTACATGGAAACCTGGTCAAGAGAAAAACCACGATGGAGGTTAACCTGGTCAAGGAGGCTTACTGCCTACAAAATCAATTACAAGAGTTCACTAGAATGTTTGAACTGAGGAATAGAATCTAACAATGCCAGATTACAGTTCTAGTTGAGCTTAGTATACTGACTTTACACACTTCATCTCTCTCTACCCTACTTTATTGCTTTGCCATGATCTAGAGCTTAGATCTCTTCACTTCGCACTTGATTATGCCATACTTTGCACTTATTCCTTCATATTCACTCATCAAAACATCGAAATGCTAAAACTCATCATTATATATATCCGCTACATGAAATTGTATCAACTATAGTCAGCCTTAAGAAAAACTTAGAGACTTTTTAAGAACACTATTATGTCGGCTGAATCCATGCACAAACACCAATATTGACTAAAACCTCTATATCCAAATCACCTTACATGTTGGCCAATACCACTGGATCTCACAAATTACTCAACCAACAACTTTTCCTAATCCGCACAATGATCAAACACCAAGTCAGCCTTTTCTTCACAGGACTGAACTGATTAACCAAAACTTGATACTCAGATGCATGTAACTTTTAATACATTCATCACCGGAGGCTAAAATATTAGATTTAGGTAGTCCTAACATCCTTAATAATCCCTTAGATCCATAGCACAATATGATTACCTGTGGAGAATTGCAGACCAAGATACTGAACCCTATCATATGCTCTGTTCCTATCTATCCGAACTTACACAAATCTGCAATCTGATTTCTAGTATGATCCACTGATGTAATGTAGATGTGTAAGAGAGATTCAGTTGGCATCAATGACAACACCTGACATGCTTAGCAGTGTCTCTTGCCAACAGTTTGTTGACAATGATGCCACCATTTTACTATTGTATATCTACAACCACACTTTAGTAGGGGTTGGGATCCTCCTCTTTGATAGGACAAATCTATCGTATTATGCAACACTTTACATATTGTCCACTCCTTGATATTGAAGAATCCAATCCAATGGTATCCACCTAGCTCACCTAGTCTTGCTTCATAAAGGTATCTTGCAAAATGTATTTTTTTAAGAATGCCTCCATGTGATATTTTTAATGCCATTTTTTTATTTCAATATGTTTTTAAAGTCTTATAGAAAGTGTGTGAGCTACTTGATTATACCTTTGTAATAGTGAAAATTGTATACCTTACATGTTTTCCTTTCATTTTGGATTCACTTTGACCTAGTTATCCTTTATGTAATGACTAGTGTTAAAGTAGCATATTTTTGTATAAAAGTTAGTAAATTACAAGGGCCATAATTGATCATAACCTCCCACAACCCAAAGGACATTTTTATTACCTACTCATTATGCTTATTTGGAATCAAGGAAAGAAAAATAACTTGATTCAATTTCATGACATGAAATTGACGTTCACACTTTTAAAATTCAAAATTCAAAATTTTAAATTTACACTCATTTAATACTTTTCCTACTACCCATTGCCTTCTCACTTGAGTGTGAAATATAAATTAAAATTGTATCCTAGGGTATTGTATAAAAGGACAAGCCCTAATTCAATATGATCATCTAACACACATCTAGGATCAAGGATTCTATTAAGAGAGCTTCGATCCATGATTTCATCATTACAAGAGAATTGAATTAGAAATTAGAAAGGGCAATGGGAATCACTCTGGGAAATGGGAATCACTCCAAGCAGTGGGAATCACTCCTCTCAAGTTGTTTGTGTGGAGATAAAGAAGTCTAAGTTGAGTAAGCGTACTCAATTCAATAGGAATACCACCACGGAGTATCTTCTCATATAATAATAAATTTTGGAGAAGAGTGTAGTTGGAAAGGGGGTTGAAGATATGAGAGTTTGGTTGATGGCATACTAAAAGAATAGTGAAAAATGTTAGTGAGATAATTTATATAAAAGTTTAGAACTTTAAAAGAGAAACAATTAGTCAAGATTATTAGAATAGACAAATTGCTACCTCCACTCGAAACATGATTTCCCCCTAAATAAATTTGTTGAAGCTAGAGAAATTTCTTAAATTCCAAGGACAATGTGCTACTAAGTTGGTTAATATGTGTTATGGAGTAAAAAGTGGACACATGCCTTTTTACCTCCTAGTTTAGCTCCTAGGTCCTATTTGCTTCATTATACATTCTAATGATCATCTTGAAGGAAACTATCTGACACCCATGACATTTTGGACCCTTGGGACCTCCTTTAGCTTATCCCTAACCTAATTTGGGCTCCAAGACTTGGGCATCAACTACCCAAGTCTCCCCTGATTGGTCATGGCTAATTAATGGCATGTCATCTTGGGCCCTTCTAAAATGTTCCTCCTTATTGGCTTTTGTGATTTAAATTTGCAAATGTTTGTAGGAAAGCATATATAAGTAAGTGTTTAGGGTAAAATTGGATTTGTTAATCTTTTAGATTTTAGATGTTAAAATCTACCTCTCCACTAAACATTGAAGGATCTAGGCTCAAGTGGCGAGCACTATCATACCCTAGGTCACTTACAAATGAAGGGAAACTTGGATTAGGGAATTAATTATCAATTTTTCCTTCTCCTATGTCCAATTGACCATTAAAACCCTAATTATGCAAATACGACAACAAATTGATGAAAAATGGAATAAGCTCTTGTAGACAGGAGTAAAATACCAAATCACAAAATACCTATTTTTGGGGTTCCGAAGTGGAACAGTCAGGGACTAAGGTACGGGTGCCCACGTCTAAGGTACCTACTTTTTTGGGGAATCTGGATCTCCTTCCGACACTGATCATCCTTGCTACTTATGTTTTCTGAGATCTATCTATGGAGGACACTGGTGCGAGCGCCCAAGTCCTAGAAGCACTCCTGTGTATGACTTTTACTTAGATCCTGAATCCTTGATGCCTACCAAGCCTTTATACAACTCCACTTTTTCTGGGTGCAACACCTATACCTTGCAATCATAAGACTTGGTTTGAGGTTGTGGTGTTTAGAGACTTGCCTCAGTCAAACCTTGAAGGACACTTAAGTCTCCGAATACCATTGTTAGATAAAGAGGGCGTGCCCTTGTGAGACATAGGCTAAAAACCAAAGGAAACAATGATAAAAATACAATATTATGTCACCTTGTAGTCAATCTCTCATGAAGGAAGATGCTCTTCATGCCATGAGGAATTGATGCTCAAATCTTCTTGCAACACAATGAAAGCCTTGAATCACCTTGAGAAGACTTGAACATCATAATTACCATCTAATGATCATCTAGTTTACAAATGAATGCCTAAGCATGTTTATATATGCAACTACAAGCATTCTCGCCAAGATTTTATAAATCAAACTTTACCGTGTCAGCAAAAGAACCAAATAATGGTCATAAACTAACACACAGAAATTAGGGCTACCCCAAAATAGGGTAGGACTAGGGTGCGGGCGCCCAAGTCCTCCCCCCCTATTTTAGGCAAGGGGTCCACCTAGGTCCAATTTGCCATGGAACCTAGGTCTCATTCCATCGGGATGCCAAAATATGAACTGAAATGTCCTAAATGCATGCTAAAGACTCATGAGCTAAACCTTATGAGGGAAAATCCCCCAGGGGGAAATTTTATGACGTTACATTTAGCCCCCACTTTAATGTATCTATAAAAGCAAGGCCCAGAGAAGACAGCAAACACACCAAGCACAGAGAAGACATGCCAATCACATAGAAAATAGTAACATGCATGGAAAATGCGGAGAAGATAGTTACAGTCACGCAGAACATAGAGCAGACAATCAATGCATAGAAGACACATTAATACATGGAAGACATAAATGATATCTTTTCTTTTCTTTTTTTATATATGAAATGCAGATGCAAGTACTGGAAAGTAAACAAACCTCTCATAATATAGGATGTACTACTCGAGGGCGCAGGTCTCAGTATATATGGGGCAACACACACGTAAGACATGTAAAACCTCCCAAAATATAGGAAGCACTACTCGAGGGCGTTGGTCTCTACATATGGGGCAACAAACACACCACACAAAACAAGCACGCCAAAACACACACACTTGAAGACACAAAGAAAATATAGCAGACAAGCAATGGAGTGTACCTATTTCTTGGTCCAACACCATCTGAGGCACATTACAGGCACACACCGATGATTGGGATTCGCCACAACAATCGTCGAAGACACACTTAAGGGTTGAGTTATTCACAGAACTGCTCCCCGCCTCTATAGAGGACTTTTAAAAATGATAGGATGATGCAATATGCTCTGAGAAATACACCATCCCCGCCTCCACAGAGGGTTTAAGAAAAGGATATATGTGATATCTTGCCTTCATAGAGGGCTTACATGATTGATTGATTGATTGATTGCAAACAAACTCAGGATGCACGATGCACTACTTTGGGGCACAAGTCTTTGCATTTGAGGTCAAACACATTGCTAACATCTATAACAGATAGCTTACCTTATATATACCCCCACCTTAAGGTGGTTGATATCAGTTATTGATATCAAGCACATTAAGGTAGGAATAAAACACACAAGGTAACACCAAATTTTGCAAAGCCCATGCCTCCCAAAGGTGACATGTACTTTATGATCACCAAATGTTCCCACAAACACATCCCTACAAGAAACATGATAGTGTCTACAAGATCATGATAAACAACAACAACAATGCATATGATTAACCACACAAACAACCAAGGTTATACAATGAATCCAGAGTTCAAGGATAACCATAGGGATATATCATGAAGCTCTCTGAATTGAGTACCACCAAGGCTAGATTTGAAGGCAAACAAAGGTGCACAGAGCAGTAGTATTGTTAAGGTTTGTAAATGCGATAGAAACATCATAAAATTCACTACGTGGAAAGCAAGAGTGCTTCCACTAGCCAAGAGTCAGATAAAATATACAACCCCATCATCATATTAGGAACTAAGTCCATTTTTTGATTGCTCTCGAAAGGGACACTAGTTCTACATCAATGTAAATTTTTTGTCGTCATCCGCCTGCTAGGAGGAAACACTAGAGTAAGGGAAACAATAAATAAGAGAGGAGAAAACAAGTATCTTAGGGACAGTCATGTAGGAGGGTGCCCCCAAGTCACCAACTACAATGCTATGTCCGTAAGACACAACACACAACAATGAAATCAAAGAGAGGCAATTTAGAAGAATGGTGATACAGATAGAAGGTCACAATAGAGGCAGACTCTTGGTATCCAAACCTTATGGGAGAATCTGAGGTCATCCCAGGAGGCCTAAACAACACATAATACATCACAGGAGAAGCACATCATGAGAGAGATAAAGGGTCAGGGATACTTACCTGTAGGGTCTTCATATTACATCTTGGAGCTCTCGAACCTCTTGGAGAGGTATTTAATCATATTTAATGCAAAATTTGAGTAGTTCTTATGAAATTCTTGTTTGTTATCATATGATGCTTTTTCCTTAATTCCTTGGGTAAATGAGACTTTTTTTTGCTTGTGAGGGGGAGAACCACTATTATTTCCATTTGTTGATTGTCGTCTTGCTCTTTTCTAATTTTTGGCAAGTTTTTGTTGGTGAATCTTTCTAGAATAGTAGCAAGATTCATCCTGTACCATCTTACTCATCTATATCGGTTGTTGTTCTTTCTTTTCATGTTGAAGGTATTTTGACTATCTCCCAATCCATATAAGGATAACAGAGGAGGAACCTCAGTGTAAATTATGTTTCTTCATGGAGGAGGTGGATTATCCATTTTTTTCTTGTCCACTTCAATCATACCCATGATATTATCATAGTCCAAGTAATCATCCTCATCTACTTCCACTAAATCTTGTTCCACCATATTATTTTTAGTATGCTTAGGAAAAGGATTAGTGAAGATTTGTAAATTTTGATTTGGCAGAGCAACCGACTTATTTCCATTATCATTGACACTAGATACCTAGATGATATTTGAATCAATAAGGACCTGTATCTTGTGTTTAAGATGCATAGATCATTCAACATCATGTCCTTGCATCTGATGATAATGCAAAAGGCATTAGCATTAAAGTAAGGTCCTTGTTTACCAAGATCAACATGCTTGATTGGAGGAAGCTTTAGAATTTTATTACTCACAGGTTGATTCATGATAGAATATAGGACTCAGATATCAGAGTAAAGTTTCTTGGTTGATATGATGCTTTCTTTGGATTGGTGATAGCTGAAGCATTCAAGAAATTGTTTATGTTTGGTCCATTAATCTTGATGAAGTTTCTATTATTGTTCCTCTTAAAAAATATTTGTGATGATCTTCCCATGGATTGACCAACTTGAGTCAATGAGTTTTGGTTTTCATACTGACTAGATGAAAGTTGATAATCACGAAGGGTCATGCATAAATGTTGAAAGTAGTTATACTTCAACAAGAGGATCTTATCACGAATATTTAGGTTGTAGATTTGTAATAAATATCTTCTCAACATCCTCATTTTTCATCTTATATTGAATCTATACATAAAGTCCTTGATATTGATTAATGAATTTGGTTACTTTTTCTTTCGAACCTTGTTTGCATTGAACCAAGTCAATTAGAGTAACTTGGGGTGTAATATTTTCTTGGAAATGTTGTAAAAATTGATCAATCAACTATGAAAAGGAGTGTATTGAATTCAGAGGTAAAGAGAAAAACCATTCTACGGCTGTATCTTTGAGAGATCGTGGGAAATTTTTTTCTAACAAATCCTCTTCAAAATAGAAATCTCTACACATAGTTGTGAATGCTGCCACATGAATATTAGGATCACCTTTTCCACCATATTTTTCAAAGCGAGGAGTCTCAAACCTTTTAGGCATAGGGGTTCTCAAATGGTATAGGAAATGGGATTATGGGCATGATATGTTGGTAGACTAGGCTACGAAGAATTTGTCAAATTTGTTACCTTTTCTTGTAGAGCAGTCATGCCCTGTAAAAGTTGGTTTAGGATGGCATAATTGGGAGATGCGGTTTGTTTTGAGGAATTGGAACTGAAGTGAGGAGGTGAATGAAATTGACATACAATAGGTAGAGGTTGAGAATATGTAATGGTGGTTTGCCATAATGATAGGTGGAAGATGGTTGTGAATAGGTAATAGCTGGCTGGAAATGAGTGGAATAGATAGGTGGTTGAGAACAATTATGTATAGAGGAGGTCCCTTTAGAGATCAAATTCTAATAATTAAATCCCATAGCTTTGTAATTAGTGCCATTAGATACTCCAATACCAGTGGTAGAATTACTACAAGAATTTGCATTAGTTGTTAAGATTGTTGACGTAAAAGTAGATACTATCATATTCAGTATAGGTGTCGAAACTTGAGTATGAGATGGTGATAGAGTGTTATTTATCTTTTGCGCACGTTTGGTCACCGGAATGATATTGGTTTGTACAATGTGCTAGACCATGAATTGTATTAACACCATCTTGTCCTTCTTTTATCAATTCTCTTATATTATAAATTGTAGGGACAACTTCTTCAGCTATTCACTCATTTTCCATAAATGATTGGAATTCGGCTAACTCTTTGTCCAATTTTTCTATTTGCTCATCCAAAACATATCATGTTGCCTCAATAGTATCATCAACATCATGAAAAGTTTGTTCTTCCATTGTGGTTGGAGGATGTATGATATCTTGCACAATTTGAGTTTATCCCTTTGTAAAGGTGTCCAAAGTACCAATTTCTTCAAGAGCACTATATCCCATTAATCTTTTACTTCTTCTCAAATGGATATTGTTTTTAGGATGACATGTCATAATATTGTACAAAAGCATGCAACACGCCACACACAATTTGATGAACAAATCCTAGGGGAAGGATATTATTGCTAGCAAAAATGCTTGATTCTTTGTACTATTTCCAATGCAACTGAATGAACCAAAGGATGTTGTAAGGATTTAAGTCAAGGGAAGAAACTTATATATATATTATATCAGTCAAAAAAAGAAATATAATCACTCTCAACACACTCTTGATGCAATTTCAAGATGATGCCAAGTCAAATTATAGTGAAAATATGTCAAAATAGGCACTTTTTTCACCAAAACTCAATTGAAAAGAGCATAACAAAGGGTGTTGTGAGGAAAATGTTGATGAAAATAAAATAATATCAATAATAACAGCCACTTAGTGCTAAAATATCCAACACAACATGCTTTTAGTGCCACTTAAGGTAAAACCCTAGTGAAAATATAGCAAAATATGCGATTTTTTACGGTTTTTCAACTCCAAGACCTAGAAAAATGCGTGTTGTAAGGAATTTCAGGAGGTACATAAAAGAATATAAATAATATCAGTCACCGCAATCCATAAAATTGATCACAACACGTTTGGAGTGCAAACTAGGTCAAACCCTAGGGCCAAAATAGCAAAAATGTGTGGTTTTTTGCAAAATTTTCATTACAAGAGCCCGATAAAAGGGTGTTGCGAATCTTTTTATGAGGGGAATAAAATGATTAACCTGATAACAGAAAATTAATGGAAAAATATCCTTCACAATACATCTATAGTGTAAGTTTAGAGAGTCGATAAGGCATAATTTAGCGAAAATCGTTGTTTTTGAAGCCCTAGGTTTGAGATCTTGGGAAAAAAAGCTATGTGAATGTTTTGAAGTGTAATTTATGATGAAATTGACTTAATCTCTGATCTGAAAATGATTTTCAAGCCTTAACATGCAAAATACGCATGCAAATTTAATAAAATGCATCAAAATTACTAGTTTTTGTTGAAATTTTCTATTAAAAAATGCAAATATTTTAAATCTAAATGCAAATTCACACTAAAATGCGAGACTAAATCCAAATGAAAATTTGAATGAGCCTCTAAAATCAGTAGAAAAATCTCATAAAATATTTTTCGTACAAACCCTAGATTTTGGAATTACTAGGTTATATAAAATTGTCAAAATTTCCACAAAACCTAGCAAATTAATGATGAAAATGCAATGTAAATTTCTGATTTTTTAGATTTTTCTGTAGTTTATATCAGATCTGATAAAAAAATCATGAATTAGGAAAATTGAGGAAGAATTGATGCAATTTAGTAAACCCAACAATGCACTTTTTTTGTATTTTTCCAATTTTTCATTTTTTTTGAAATTTTCTCAATGTAATAAAGTAAATGCCTATATGAATGAATAAAATCACACCAAATTTGAAGCAAACATTCAGCATGTTCCAATTTTAAGTCCAAAAATATGGGTTCACCAAAATGTTTAGGGTAAAATTGGATTTGTTAATCTTTTAGATTTTAGATGTTAAAATCTGCCTCTCCACTAAACATTGAAGGATCTAGGGTCAAGTGGCGAGCACTATCATACCCTAGGTCACTTATGAATGAAGGGAAAATTGGATTAGGGAATTAATTATCAAATTTTTCTTCTCCTATGTCCAATTGACCATTAAAACCCTAATTATGCAAATATGACAACAAATTGACGAAAGATGGAAAAAGCTCTTACAGACGGGAATAAAATACCAAATCATAGAATACCTATTTTCAGGGTTCTGAAGTGGAATAGTCAGGGACTAAGGTGATGATTCCCACATCCAAGGTACCTACTTTTTTAGGGAATCTGGATCTCCTTCTGACACTGATCAGCCCTATAACTTCTGTTTCCTAAGATTTGTCTACAGAGGACACTGGTGCGAGTGCCCAAGTCTTAGAAGTGCTCCTATGTCTGATTTTTCCTCAAACCCTAAATCCTTGATGCCTTCCAAGCCTTGTTGCAACTCCACTTTTTCTTGATGTGACACATGTAACCTGTAATCACAAGACTTGGTTTTGGGGTTGTGGTTTTTAGAGACTTGCCTCAGTCAAACCCTGAAGGACACTTAACTCTCTGAACACTGTTGTTAGATAAAGAGGGCATGCCCTTGTGAGGCAAAGACAAAAAACCAAAGGAAATAATGATAAAAACATAATATTATGTCACATTGTAGTGAATCTCTCATGGAGGAAGTTGCTCTTCATGCCATGAGGAAATTGATGCTCAAATCTACAAATATCAACACACAAAACACACAAGTCTGCTCTTTGCAACACAATGAAAGCCTTGAATCACCTTGAGAACACTTGAACATCACAATTACCATCTAATGATCATCTATTTTACAACTGAATGCTTAAAAAATTTTATATATGCAACTACAAGCATTCCCTCTAAGATTTTAAAAATCAAACTTTACCATCTCAGCAAAAGAACCAAATAACAGTCATAAACTGACACCCAGAAGTTAGGGCTGCCCCAAAATAGGGCAGCACTAAGGTGTGGGTGCCCAAGTCCTCCCCCCCTATTTTGGGAAGGGTACATCTCAAAGGGTCCACCTATGTCCAATTTACCATGGAACCTAGGTCTCATTCCATCAGGATGCCAAAATATGAACTAAAATGTCCTAAATACATGCTAAAGACCCGGGAGCTAAACCTTATGACGGAAAAGCCCCCAAGGGCACATTTTATGACATTATAGTAAGTTTATGACTTTATTTTAAACCTAGATGGATAGCACGAACTTATGATATTGGAGCATAGAGCATTTAAAGCATTCATTGTGTTGTTCTTGCAGATTTGTGTTTGTATTTGTGTTTGCTGTAGATATGGCACCATCATCTATCTCCTTATGAGTTTAAGAGCTCTCATCCTCTTAAGGACTTCACTTCCAAGGTGACATCATTGCTATTTGAAGCATTTGAATCATTTCATGATTTGGATTATCTTTAGCCTCTACCTTGCAAGGGCATGCTCTTTATCTAACAATGGTGTTGGGAAAGATTAAATTCTAGCCCAGGATTTGACTGAGGAAAATCCCTAAACACCACAACCCCAAAACCAAGCCTTGTGATTGTAGGTTACAGGTCATAGTGAATTCTATACTCTTATGGTGGAAAATTAGGTCATATTGACCTTGATGATTTTTGGAAAAGAATTAAACATGAGGGAAGGACTGTGAAGATTCATGAAACCAAAATGGTGCAGGAGCACCTACCTGACAGCTGGTCTTGATAAGGCAGTTAGTAGTTTTAGTTCTTGTTTATGTTTCCAAGAAGGTCTGTTAAGACCAATGCATGTAATAAGGTCATGCTGATCATGATAAGATCATGCTGACCATGCTTTTGCTATTTTTAGGAAGTTTGTTAGAACAGCTGTCATGATGTATGTTCGGTTGGATCTCCCAGCCCCCTGGAGAGTTCCCAGCCACTTAGAGTCAGGTCAGTAGTACTCGAAGGCAAATCTATTTAAGCATGAGGATCGGTTGACGGTAGATCATGAGTCGATTGAGCTAGGTTGTAGAGAGTGAGACAGCGAGAGAAACTGATCATTGTATTTGCATTTTTTGAAATCAAATAAAGTGTTCCTGTTTGTATTCATCCTCTGTTGAATTCCATTGCTTGATCGATTTGCTGGTTTGGTGGCTGTATGGATTCACTGATCCATTCCACCGGTTGATTCGTCTGATCGGTGGAATGGTTATGTACAGTAGGGTAGGTATTAGTTTGTTTGTTTGCATGCAGGTGTGCAGGATCGCGACTGAAAGGTGTTGAAGACCCTAGCATGGGCATGTGCTAGGTCGAGCTGATAAAGTGTGGTAGATCACCCTGGAAGTGGATCGAGTCATCCCTGGAGGATCGGCGAAGTGAAATTTTGCTAAGGCTAAAGGTTCGTGAAAACGGCATCATCAGGATATTTCTGCAAATATCCTGCAGTTGCATTGGGCATCGTCATCCGGATAAGTGGAGGAGATCGGCATGATGCGGTTAGTTGCATGAAGTGCAAGTGCGTCTGGGTGATCACCATCAGGAGTTGCCGGAGAGGAGTGCATCGGCATCAGGTAGAAGATCGGGTCATGAAACTGTTAAAGTTTGCATGTTGCAAGTGCATCAGGATGTTTTAAGTCGGATATATACTTAGCGTATATATCGCCATCAGGATCATCTCTCGGGAGTGCCCATCATCCGCGTATTGCTAGCAGATGTGGGAGTGAAAGTTCGTTTTCTTTGACTAAGTGTTGAAGAGGTCATCAGGATATTGGGTGACGTCATCGTCATCAGGATATGACGTCATCGTCATCAGGATATTGAGATATCCCCCTATGCAAGTTTATCCCGCTGTCGTTAAGTGCTTAGGTATCGGCGTAAGTCCTTGGCAGAAGGTTGTGTTAACATCATCAGGAGGTTTCGAGAGAACCGGATAAATCATATCATGATGCTGTTGCTTGTATCGTCGGCTATCGGGGCATCGAAGGGGAGGTGCTGAAGGTGGTCATCATCAGGATCTTTGGAGCAACCGGATATTGGATATCCTGCTGACGAAGGGGGTGTTGCATATCATGATGATGCCGATGGAGCTTGGCGCCCAATGAACAGTGCAACAGGAGGATGTTTGCGTTAGTTGAACATCATGATGATGATAGGCGGAAGACGGAGGAAGTGAACAGTAGTCGGCAGGAGGATAATTGTGCTCGTCTAAAATATGATGATGATGGTGATGATGATGATGATGATGACGGGCTGCAGACGTCCATGCTGTATTGTAAGGTTATAGTGTGGATGCCTCTGCATCATAGTGGTATCAGAGCTCAGCAAAACATCTAGGCTGTTGTGTGTTGATTCTGTCACCGAAAGGGCAGAGGTAGAGTTGAATTGTGTGTTGTGTGTTGATTGAGAGGTTGACAAAAATGCCTCCGAAAGGTAGTGGTACTGCAAGGGAATTGCAGGAGATGAAGGAGAAACATGCTAGAGAGATGAGGAAGATGAAGGAGCTTGCTGAAGCACTTCAAGCCAGGCTTACAGCCCTGGAAAAGAACAAAAAGAGGGAAGTGGCAGACAGTGAGTCTGAAGAAGATGAAGATACTGTTGAAGAGTATGAAGAGGAAGCTGAAGATCTGGATGCTGAAGACCAGAGATTGGTAAAACTGTTAAAGGCAGTACAGAATGATAAACCTAAGGTAAAGGTTGATGTTTCCAAGTATACTAGAAGTTTGAATGAGGATGAGTTGTTGGATTGGATTGCTGCACTTGATAATCACTTTGAATGTGAAGATGTTGCTGAGGATCAGAAGGTAAAGATTGCAAAGACCAAGTTAGGAGGTCATGCTTTGGTATGGTGGGATTATGTACAATCTGAGAGAAGGAAACAAGGGAAGTCAAAGATCACTTCATGGGATAAGATGGTAGCAAGGATAAAAGGTAAATTGTTGCCAAGGGATTATGAAATCCAGATGTTTAAGAAGCTACAATTTTTAAAGCAGAAGGAAAGGGATGTGAAGGCCTATACAGAAGAGTTTTACAAATTGAGTATGAGATCTGGTCATCATGAGAATGAGGTAGAAAAGGTGGCTAGGTACTTGGCTGGTTTGAGGTTTAACATACAGGATGAGTTAGTTTTAGCTAACCCTAAGAATGTGGAGGATTGTTATCAAATGGCAATCAGGATTGAAGAAAAGATGAATAGAGGACATGATAAGTCCATGAGAGGAAGAGGAAACAATAGGGGAAGAGGAGCAGCCCCTACACAAAAGCAAACCAATGAGGGTCAAGAAGACACTGGTAAAGGACAGGGACAGTCTGATTTCAGAGGTGGATGGAAAGGTAATAGAGGAAGATTTGGAGGTGGTAGAGGTTCTACTACATTTTCAGGAAAATGTTACACCTGTGGTGAGTTTGGTCATCCATCTTTCAAATGTCCAGAAAACAAAGGTTCATCATCCAGAAATGATAGAACTAATGACAAGAGAGTACAACTGGTACAAGAAGAGACAGTAGAGCAAAGTGCACAGAGTTCAAACACTTATCAAAAGGATAAGGAGCCTGATAATTATGCATACCCAGAGAGTGGAGAGTCTCTGCTGATGAGAAGAACAGCAACTACCATGAAGGTACATGACAAAGAATCCTCACAAAGAAGAGCTCTTTTCAAGACCATATGCAAGAGCAAAGGTAAAAAATGTAAGGTTGTCATTGATACTGGTTCAACAGACAACATGGTATCTCAGAAGATGGTGGATAAACTGAAGCTGGAAAGGATTCCACATCCACACCCTTACAAGGCATCTTGGGTGAGTGATAGTCAATCACTTTTTGTCTCTGAACAGGCATATGTGGATTTTCAGATTGGAGCATATCATGATAGAATTTTGTGTGATATTTTGCCTATGGAATGTTGTCACCTACTGTTGGGTAGACCATGGCAATTTGATAGAAGGGTACTGTATGATGGGTATTCTAATACCTATACCATCAAGAAAGATGGGAAGACTATTAAGTTGATGCCATTGCAGGCAGCTGCTGCAGCACAGGGGGCAGCCAAAATCATTTTAATGGGAAAGAAGGAGTATGTGCAGATGCCTATGGGAGCAGGCATAAAGGCAGATAAGGATACTGCAGGGACAGGAGTTGTTCAGGACAACAGGTTGAAGAAAGTTTTAGTTTTGACTGACAGAGGTCAGCAGCAGGTGCAGAAACAGGTTTGCACACAGCAATCAGTTGAAAGGAATGACAAGGATGTTGTCATAGTTGGGACTATTGCTTGTCCTATAAAGGTTGAAAGGAAGATAGGATTGAACATTTCAGAAGTTCAAGAGGCAGTTCAGACAGAGGTTCTGGTCAGACAACCTGGCAAACACAGGGTATGTGAGAAAAAGGCCTACATCAACAGGCATGAGGATTTACTTGCCAGAAAGCAAGTTACAGTTCAGAAGTCTTGGAGCAGCCAAGAGACAGCAGAGGACCAAGCTGGAACAGTTCAGCATATTGCTAAGGCAAAGTGTAAAGGTGGAGGACTTCCACATACTAAACTCATGGGACATGAGTTCTTTTCTGTTGGGGAGTATGGTGCAGGAGCACCTACCTGACAGCTGGTCTTGATAAGGCAGTTAGTAGTTTTAGGTCTTGTTTATGTTTCCAAGAAGGTCTGTTAAGACCAATGCATGTAATAAGGTCATGCTGATCATGATAAGATCATGCTGACCATGCTTTTGCTATTTTTAGGAAGTTTGTTAGAACAGCTGTCATGATGTATGTTCGGTTGGATCTCCCAGCCGCCTGGAGAGTTCCCAGCCGCTTGGAGTTAGGTCAGTAGTACTCGAAGGCAAATCTATTTAAGCATGAGGATCAGTTGACGGTAGATCATGAGTCGATCGAGCTAGGTTGTAGAGAGTGAGACAGCGAGAGAAACTGATCATTGTATTTGCATCTTTTGAAATCAAATAAAGTGTTCCTGTTTGTATTCATCCTCTGTTGAATTCCATTGCTTGATCGATTTGCTAGTTTGGTGGCTGTATGGATTCACTGATCCATTCCACCAGTTGATTCGTCTGATCGGTGGAATGGTTATGTACAGTAGGGTAGGTATTAGTTTGTTTGTTTGCATGCAGGTGTGCAGGATCGCTACTGAAAGGTGTTGAAGACCCTAGCATGGGCATGTGCTAGGTCGAGCTGATAAAGTGTGGTAGATCACCCTGGAAGTGGATCGAGTCATCCCTGGAGGATCGGCGAAGTGAAATTTTGCTAAGGCTAAAGGTTCGTGAAAATGGCATCATCAGGATATTTCTGCAAATATCCTGCAGTTGCGTTGGGCATCGTCATCCGGATAAGTGGAGGAGATCGGCATGATGCGGTTAGTTGCATGAAGTGCAAGTGCGTCGGGGTGATCACCATCAGGAGTTGCCGGAGAGGAGTGCATCGGCATCAGGTAGAAGATCGGGTCATGAAACTGTTAAAGTTTGCATGTTGCAAGTGCATCAGGATGTTTTAAGTCGGATATATACTCAGCGTATATATCGCCGTCAGGATCATCTCTCGGGAGTGCCCATCATCCGCGTATCGCTAGCAGATGCGGGAGTGAAAGTTCATTTTCTTTGACTAAGTGTTGAAGAGGTCATCAGGATATTGGGTGACGTCATCGTCATCAGGATATGACGTCATCGTCATCAGGATATTGAGATATCCCCCTATGCAAGTTTATCCTACTGTCGTTAAGTGCTTAGGTATCAGCGTAAGTCCTCGGCAGAAGGTTGTGTTAACATCATCAGGAGGTTTCGAGAGAACCAGATAAATCATATCATGATGCTGTTGCTTGTATCGTCGGCTATCGGGGCATCGAAGGGGAGGTGTTGAAGGTGGTCATCATCAGGATCTTTGGAGCAACCGGATATTGGATATCCTGCTGACGAAGGGGGTGTCGCATATCATGATGATGCCGATGGAGCTTGGCGCCCGATGAACAGTGCAACAGGAAGATGTTTGCGTTAGTTGAACATCATGATGATGATAGGCGGAAGACGGAGGAAGTGAACAGTAGTCGGCAGGAGGATAATTGTGCTCGTCCAAAATATGATGATGATGCTGACAGTGTAAAGCGAAATATGATGATGATGGTGATGATGATGATGATGATGACGGGCTGCAGACGTCCATGCTGTATTGTAAGGTTATAGTGTGGATGCCTCTGCATCACAAAAGAATTTCATGACGACTAAAGAGTTTTTGATGATTTTTGGAAAATCCCTAAAGATATTGAATTAGGTCATATTGACCTTGATGATTTTTGGAAAAGAATTAAACCAGAAGGAAGGACCCCCTTAGCTAGTAAAAATGTAAGCAGTAGTTTGGATAGGGCTGGAGGATTTCCACTTGATATGTACATTGCCCAGACATGATAGTTCCATGTGCCAACAACTATTTTCCAGATGACTAGGAGATAAGAGCTTATGATGGCTCTGTAATTGCTTGAATTGATGCATAATCTATTGCTCTAGCCTTGAATTTAAAAGAGCATGAGAAAATTGTTGAAGTTTCAGTGTCCTCTCCTTGGACATATTATCATGAGAAGAAGGACTGGTGTCAAATCCGTATTGCTAAAACATGGTTGGAAGATGAGAAAAAGGGAAAATCAAGACTTCCCACCAATCTAAAAAGGGGACATTTTAAAGAAGAGATTTTTTATATGATTACCCTTTTACATTGTGTGGTTGGAAGTGTCGATTAAGACTCTTTTGCGTATTAGATGTTCCAATTTATATTACTTATCTTTAAAGACCACTACATAGATTGGGCAAAATTTATTAGTAAATGCATGCATGAGTAACTGATAAATTTCCCATGGAAAATGAGTTTTCATATGTGTTTCTAGATAATATACATATTAGCCATTAAAGAGGTTTCTTGGCCTGGTCTAAAAGTTCAAGGAGCTCCTGCCATAAGCACACCTGTGTTCCAAACTTTTCCATAGTTACAGGGGACTATTAGTATGAGGGATTTTTTCTTGTTAATGACACTTTCTCCATGTTGTTTGTTAAGAAAATTGAGGGCTTGTTAGAGCAAAGGTTCTCTATGAAGACGGATGCCCTGGTAATGAATTTTGGAAGTTTTTATGTGTAATTTGATCACTTTTCATACCTAAGAGTTGGGAGTTATTAAAGTACTCCTATGAAGCTACCAAGGTATCCTTTGGATTATCTCATATTCCTTGAGGTATGTCATCAAATGGCAGTGGTTAATGCAAAGTATCATGCATTGAAGAAAAAAGGGTACTCTTTCCCTATGTCTCTTTCTTTCTATTCCTGTACAAGTAACAATAGCACTAGAGGCACCAAAAAATTGTTGGCTGAATTCAATCTCCACCATTTGTCCACCCACACGGCCTTTGATAGTAAAAAATTTATAAAAGGGAATATGCATGGTTGTGGCTCATAGCAGCATCAACCTCAATTTGAAGACTTCTGGGAAGATTTCTTGGATGAAAGAGAGGTACAAAGAAGAAGTTTCATGAGGCTAACCATTGATCAAGTCTGTGCATTTAAACTACCAATATAAGTTCCTTATGTGGTAGATGATAATTCTAATATCATGGATGATGACTATCAAAATGCCTCTTTGCAGCCTTTACCCCCAATTAAATGGTCTAAAAAATAATGTATGGATCTCATGATGCGATTGTTTCTTATAATAAGAAGAATAGAGAAGTGGATGAAAGGGAAATTCAGAGAATGGGTTGGTTTGTCAACTCTGAAAGACTCATCTACTCAAGCACAAAATAGAGCTCAAGTTACTCCCACCTGGAGGAGATCATCGAGTTTGGACTTAGCTCTTTACAGAGCTGGCTCACAATTGGTTGGCAATGGTGAACAACCTAAAGATGAAATTCATAAGTTGAAAACTGCCTACGAGCAAGATGACCAACTAGTGAAAGGTAACACCAAATTGGCTACTTCATCATTACAAACAAAGCATGTGCTTCCTACACCTCCTTTTACAAGTGACAGTGGTTTATTAATCTTTACTCAATAAGGTGAACATAACATGCTACAAATCTTGTTGAGTCCTCAAGATTCACCTATCCCTAATAATCCTCTAGAGCACAATTCATCTCCTATGCATTCAAATGGTGCAATGAATTTGGTTCAAAATCACAATTTTCCTTCTTCGTCCCCTACCTAGTTAATAAAAGTGGTAGAGAAAAATAAGAGATATACTCCCACATTGGATGCCGATGTTGATACTATGGCTAAACTTTTACAATAAATGCCAAAACTCAAGAGGGCTAAAAGAATGTCAAGAATGGTAATTGACTCAACCATAGGGAACCACTTTTTGGAGATATCTGACCTTGTAGAAGGTAAAAATAAGAATGAAGTCACTGAATCAGACTTTAGTTTGAGTAGAGTAGATATGGGATCCTCCACTATTGAGGGAGACATTTGTCATTCCAAATACTTGGTGAGCAATCTATCGAAGAGAGTTAAAAAAGAACAATAGGAGAATGCGAAGCTGAAGACACAAGTAAGTTCCCTCTCTTTGTTCATTTAATCTATTCTGAAAGTTACTATAGAATCAGAAGATGCCTTGTCTGACCTGAGTATTAGTGCCCCGTATCCAAACTTGTTGCAACAAATAAAACAATCAAAAGTCCTGAGTAATGCTATGGACCAATGGGTGGACAAAAGAGTTTTTGATGGTCTTATGTTTATTGAGGAGGTTATTAAATTGTTTGATTCTAGTTCTAGTAAAAGGGAAGCCTTGATTGTGAAGTTCCAAATTGCTAGAAATGATCATAACAGTCTCTCCCTGGCTTTGAAAGAGATACAAGAGATGGCCAACATTGATGCCAATATATTAGTGGCTGAAAAGGTCCTAAATGTTCCTAAAGAAGTGGATGCACTTGTATGGGCTGACATCATTGAATGGAAATTAATTGTCTTGATATCAGTTGAAGAAGAAATGAGAAATGCTCTTGTCATCTACTATGCAGAAATGAGAGACATCAAGAGCAATTTCATTGTTTTAGAAATAGAGGCCACCAAAGATGATGATGATAAGTTGCTGGAAGTTAACAAAATCAAACAAAACTTAAAGAAGTTGGTCACTAAGGAAATAGTGAATTATGATGTCATAATAGGTGAGTCACTTGGTAAGTTGTCCAGGATCACTTCATATGTCAAGATTGTTAAAAGTGGGTTGGATGACATCCATCAAAAAGTGAATGATGCTGAAAAGGGTAGTGAACAAAAAGAAGCACCATATTAGCATGACTAGAACTCCAACTGGCATATCTATATCACTCATTATTAATAGGTACCGGACATACAAAGAAAAACTAAGGGCACATGTGGCACAAGCAGATGCAGGAACTGGTGATGGACAAACCAAAGAGAAGGAGACTATGCAAAAAGATGATGACATGGAAGAGGAGGATGTGGCTATCATAAATTAGCTTTCTTTTTATATGCTTTAGTTATTTTCATTTGTTGAAAAACAATTGGCTCTGTAGGGCCTTTATTTTAATTTTTTTAATTTAAAGACCTTTTTATAACTGATTGTCTCCAAGAATCCGTTATCTTTTAAATACAGTTATTGGGGGACTAAGCTATAAATTTAAGGAACCAGTCGATGTATGGATCATTTGGAAAACTTTGTGTTGGTATTAGATCAATTTTTCTTTTTGTTCAATTGCTTTATATATGAAATAGAAATCAATATAGTGGAGTTTTGGATGATCATAAACTTTGTGTTATGGTTGTTTGTACTTTCATTCTTCTTAAGTTCGATGTGTTGCTACTAATGTTGATGGTATTTCTACATTGAAGTGGTTGGATATCTTTAATTCTTGCTCACTGCTAAGAATTATCTATCTTTCGATTTATGGTTCATGGTGGTGATTGTATGATGTATGGTGTATTTCTTTATTGATTCATCGAAGTTGATGTGTTGAAGTCTTTGAGCTTCTATTAAATTAGTTGATATTTGGATATACTTTGCCTTTATTGCTTTCTGGTTAAAAGCACCACCTTTACCTTTCTTTCTAGTTAGAAGCAATAGCAATTTTTCATTCATTGGATATTAATTGAAGGTAGATACGCCTTGTAAAAGAATCAAAGAAACTTTGTAAAATACTATTACAATAGATTCAACAGTTTTTACATTTGTCATCTGTATGGGCAAGAGAATATAGAGTTAGGTGAAAAATCTGTTAACCAATAGATTTTTGGCAACTACAGTAGAGACACTTATGAAAGTCATACATTTTTGTAAGTTGCCTTATTGTTGGACTTTATGATTCTCTATGGGAGACATGCACCAGTTTTGCAACCTAACATAGACTGGCTAGTTGGTGATCAAGATAATATTATCACTGGTCTCTAACTTGTTGCCTGTAAAACTAGGAGAATGGACCAACAATATCATCAAGTAGATGAGGTGCTTGAAGAAGAAGAACTTGGTGACATTATAAGAGAAAATGAATGTCAATTTGGTGAAGCTCAGGAGATTGTTTTTGTTGAAGGAGTTGTTCCTGTGCCTAGAAGAGAAAGGCCCCTACGAATTCAAGCAGTCCCTGACAATAGGAAAAGAAATCTTGATGCTATATCGATGAATTAAGTGCATGACCAACTAGCTCTCTCTCAAAATAACTAGTAAGTGGTTTAGCAACTCTACACAATTGTTTTGTTATTCATTTATCTATGAAAGTTGGCTATTAAAAGATACACATGGGGTGATAGAAAGAAGGGTATTACTAATATTGACTTTGAATTACCTTAATCTTTGATTTTCTCTCCTCTACCTCCCACAAGAAAGGTCAAGTCTTTAAGTAGGCCATCCTCTCCTCCATGTAGAAGAGAGTCTTCTAGTTCCTCTTGTCAAGTTTTAACCCTTGACGGTATTGTCTTACCTCTTCAAGGCAATTTCTCTCTTCACATCCCTTTCAATATGGCTCAACCTCCACCCATTCCATGGGGTGCTGGTATTAGATCTCTGAGACTCAGAGAAAATCTACTTGACTTACCTAGGGGGTTTAGTTGTTTAGGGTAAAATTGGATTTGTTAATGTTTTAGATTTTAGATGTTTAAATCCGCCTCTCCACTAAACATTGAAGGATCTAGGGTCAAGTGGGGAGCACTATCATACCCTAGGTCACTTACAAATGAAGGGAAACTTGGATTAGGGAATTAATTATCAATTTCTCCTTCTCCTAATTCCAATTGACCATTAAAACCCTAATTATGCAAATATGACAACAAATTGACAAAAGATAGAAAAAGCTCTTGCAGACAGGAGTAAAATAGAAAAACATAGAATACCTATTTTTGGGGTTCCGAGGAAGAACAGTCGGGAACTAAGGTGCAGGCACCCATGTCCAAGGTACCTACTTTTTTAGGGAATCTGGACCTCCTTCCGACACTGATCATCCCTGTAACTTATATTTCCTGAGATCTGTCTGTGGAGGAAACTGGTGTGAGCACCCAAGTCCTAGAAGTGCTCCTTTTCCCTACTTCTCTTCAGATCTTGAATCCTTGATGCTTGCCAAGCCTTTTTGCAACTCTACTTTATCTAGATGCAACACCTATAACCTGCAATCACAAGACTTGGTTTGGGGGTTGTGGTGTTTAGAGGTTTGCCTCAATCAAACCTCAGAGGACACTTCAGTCTTAGAACACCGTTGTCAGATAAAGAGGGCGTGCCCTTGTGAGATAGAGGCCAAAAACCAAAGGAATCAATGATAAAACACAATGATATGTCACCTTGTAATGAATCTCTCATGGAGGAAGATTCTCTTCATGCCATGAGGAAATTGATGCTCAAATCTGCAAATATCAACACACAAAACATACAAGTCTTCTCTTACAACACAATGGAAAGCCTTGAATCACCTTGAGAATGACTAAATTTCACAATGATCATATAGTCTACAAATGAATGCCTACACATGCTTATATATGCAACTACAAGAACTCCTGCAAATATTTTAAAAATCAAACTTTACCGTGTCAGCAAAAGAACCAAATAACGGTCATAAACTGACACCTAAAAATTAGGGCTGCCCCAAAATAGGGTAGGACTAGGGTGCGGGTGCACAAGTCCTCCCCCCTATTTTGGATAGGGTACAGCTCAAGGGGTCCACCTACGTCCAATTTGCCATGAAACCTAGGCCTCGTTCCATCGGGATGCCAAAATATGAACTAAAATGTCCTAAATGCATGCTAAAGACCCAGGAGTTAAACCTAATAAGGGAAAAGCCCCCAAGGGGACATTTTACGATGTTACATTTATCCCCCACTTTAATGTATGTATAAATGCAAGGCCAATACATGCATTAAAGTAAGGTAACAAACACAACAAATACACCAAGCACGGAGAAGACATGCCAATCACATAGAAAACAATAACAGGCATGCAAAACACAGATAAAATAGTTATAGTCACGTAGAACACAAAGAATATAGTTAATGCATTGAAGACACATTAATGCATGGAAGATAGAAATGATATCTTTTCTTTTTCTTTTTATCATATATATGAAATGCAAATGCAAGTACTAGAAAGTAAACAAACCTCCCATAATATATGATGCACTACCCTAAAGCGTAGGTATTAGTATATATGGGGCAACACACACACAAGACATGTAAAACCTCCCAAAATGCATACCACATATGGGGCAACAAACATGCTAAATAAAACAAGCACACCAAAACACAAACACTTGAAGACATGGAGAAAACATAACAGAGAAGCAATTGTGTGTTCCCTATTTCTAGGCTCATCACCATCTCAGGCACATTACAGGCACAACCTGATGATTGGGCTTCGGCACAACAATCACTGAAGACACGTTTAAGGGTTGAGTTAGTCACAAAACCACTCCCCACCTCCATAGAGGACTTTTGAAAATGCAACCCCACCTGTGTCATGGAGACACCTTATAGTGAAAAGGAAGCACGGCATACCACCCCACCTGCATTACGGAGACGCCTTACAATGAAAAGGAGGTATGAGCTCAAATGTATACAACCCCAACCACATCACCGAGATGCCTTATGGTGAAAAGGAGGTATATGAAATAGATCAATTGATTGATTGCAAACAAACATAGGATGCAAGAAATACTCATTGTACTAGCCTACACCTGAGCACAAGCACATTGCTAACATCTATAACAGATAGCTTACCTTATATATGCCCCCAACTTAAGGTGGTTGATATCAGTTATTGATATCAAGCACATTAAGGTAGGAAGAAAACACACAAGGGAACACCGAATTTCACAAAGCCTATGCCCCCTGGAGGTGACATGTACTTTATGATCACCAAATGTTCCCACAAACACATCCATGCAAGAAACATCTTAGTGTCTACAAGATCATGATAAACAACAACATCAATGCTTATGATTAATGACACATAGAGCCAAGGTTATACAACAAATACAAAGTTAGAGGATAACTGTAGGGCTATATCATGAAGCTCTCTGAATCGAGTACCACCAAGGCTAGATTAGAAGGCAAACAAAGGTGCATAGAGCAATAGTATTGTTAAGGTTTGTAAATGTGATAGAAACATCATAAAATTCACTACGCGGAAAGTATGTGTGCTTCCACTAGCCAAGCGTCAGGTAAAATATACAACCCCATCGTCATATTAGGAACTAAGTCCATTTTTTTATTGCTCTCGAAAGAGACACTAGGTCCGCATCAGTGTAAATGTTTCTCATCATCCTCCTACTAGATAGAAACACTAGAGGAAGGGAAACAATAAATAAGAGAGGAGAAACAAGTGTCTTAGGTACAGTCATGTAGGAGCGTGCCCCCAAGTCACCAATCACAATGCTATGTCCGTAAGACACAACACACAATAATGAAATCAGAGAGAGGCAATTTGGAAGAATGATGATACAAATAGAAGAAGGTCACAACAGAGGCGGTCTCCTGGTATCCCAGACCTTACAAGAGAATCAGGGGTCATCCCAGGAGACCTAAACAACACGTAACACATCACAGGGGAATCACATAATGAGAGAGATAAAGGGTTAGAGATACTTACCTGTTAGCATGCCACCGTTAAGAACCTACATATCTAGGATATATGTCATGTTGTTTTGATCTTGTTGAATTAACATTGAGTGTAGGACGATGAGAGGCTTCATTTTCTTTAAAAGGATTATATTCAATGCCACTTGAGTAATGTGTTGAAGCAGATTCTATAGGTATTCGAATCCTTTGTTGATTTACACCACATCCCTTACCTACATATTCATAATTGCTATAAATGATCTTAAATCCTCGACCATAAAGGGATGTCATTTCCTTAGAAGATGGTGAAGCCTCATAGGTCCCATAATTTGTGGTATAAGTGAGATTATTGTTTTTATTTTCGACCAAGGGGACCTTAGGTTTCTTAGGTACTTCAAAAGAGTGCCTAGGTGAAATCGACACCACTTTTGATGTGTCAAGGCTATTAATTTTATATTCCCCTATACTACAAGGATTAAAATCTAATGAGCTCCAATTATCACCAAAGAGTGCATTAAATGGTATAGAATCTTTCACAACATCATTCATGGCCAGAGGCTTTGATGAAATAGCTTATAAATTGTTTAAGCTCATATGATTGTAAACTGGTTTTTGCGTTTCAATATGTAAAAAATTATCTGGTTCAGGATCAACATGAATAGTATGAAGTTTACCTTTGAATATAAATTTGATTGAACGATGTAGAGTGGAAGGGGCTACCCCTAATGCATGAATCCAAGGTCTACCAAGAATCATGTTGTAAGATAAAGAACTAGGCATGACATGAATCAAGGTAGGCACGATCATAGGTCCCACTTGTATAGGTAAAGTTATCGTACCTATGGATTGTCGTCCAACATTGTCAAAACCATAGATACTTAACGGTTCCATCTTGATGGCAAATGTATCAACTTTAATCTTATGTAATAAGTAGATGCCACAAACATTAAGAGCTGATCCATTATCAATCATAATTCATTTTACCAACTTTCTATTTATTGTGACAAAGATTATAAGAGGATCATATTGGTTTTGAACTTCAATTGATGGTAATTCATGTGGTTGAAAGAGAATAATTATTTTTGTCGCATGCATACTATCCAATAAAACTGCTACATCATTAGGCTTAGTAGTAGGTGTGATAATCACCTTTTGTAAAGCTTCTTGGAGCATTCCATGGTATGTAAGCGATGTTTGTATTAAATCCCAAAGAGAGATCTTAGATGGAGTAGTGCAAAGTGTATACGCCTAAAAATGACACAAATCATCCTAAATAAATATTCTAAATATTTATTCCATTCTTCTATTAATTAAATAAATATTTCAAATTTATTTAATCAATTCACTATCTCACAATTAAATAAATTCTATTTATCTAATTAAAATTCTTCTATTTGTCCTTCACAATTAAATAATCATAAATTATTTAATTAATCCTATTTCCTCTATCCTAAAGTTCTAAATTCAAAATTCCACATCACCTTTACACCTCACCTTGTCCACCTCATCAGGTTGCACATGTAATTAAATATATTTAATATTTAATTATCTTATTTTCCCTCACCCACATGGCCTATTTCTTCTCCAATCAGAGGTCAGTTAACCAATCAATCAAATCTGTTAACTAACCTGTCAGTTGAGTCAAATCCTCAATCAACCCAGTCAATTCCACAATCCACTCTTCTAACTGATCAATCAATTCTGTTAACAGACCAGTCAATGGAGTTAACTCTCCAATCAGTTTTGTCACATCCCACCTTCCATGATGGAGCTGGGACACTTGGCACGTTTCCACGGGTTGCACATTCCTTAACCATCCTCAACCGTTGATCTTCATATCTTCTCTCAACCGTTGATTCCTATTCCTCCAAGTCTATAAATGAAGCTTCATCCCTTCATTCTAATCATCCAGGCTTTTGACATCGTTACTCTACAGAAATATCACCAGCGCGCCTTTGTCACCCACTTGTCATCTACAAGCTTGAGATCACCATTGTTGCATTGGAGCTCACCTTCTTGCATATCACACCATAGCCATTCACCATCGACTTCCTCAAACAGCTTTAAAAGATTGCACTCTCTGAGGGCTCATCTCATCTGCGAAAGGACGATTCGTGATAGGCGAACAACAGAAGTTTCAAAACGGAAGAGGTTTGCTGTGTTTGTTCATTGCTTTGTTTACTTGAATCTTCTTTGTTTCTCTATTCTGTTGATGTTTGGGTCATTTGTTATTCATTTGATTGATCGCTATTTTACCCTCACATTTTTGGCGCCCACCGTGGGGCCGTTGCCCCTTTATTTCACCGTTTTTGAGCTTTTTTGAAGGCAGGTTCCGTACAGGTCCCGCAGAGTCACGCACAGGTTCTTTCGGCGCATCTGTTCATTTTTACGGTGCTTTTGAAGACTGTTACAGCGCTTTTGAAAATCCTGCGCATCTATGTATTCTTGCGGCGCTTTTGAAGACTGTTACGGTGCTTTTGTTAAAACTACGCATTTGTTGACTGTTACTGCGATTCCATAGACTGTTGCTGCGCATACGTCAAAACGACGCATCTGTTGACTATTACGGTGCTTCTGACGACTGTTGCTGCGCATACGTTAAAACTGCGCATATGTTCATTTTAACAGCGCATCTGTTTATTTTTACGGCGCATTTGTTAATGCTGTGCTTCTGTTGATCACTTCTACGCATCTGATCACTGAAGCTGCGCATTTGTAACTGGCTCAGGTTTTAGTACTTTTCTAGAGTATTTTGCTAACGCTAACCCTTTTGTAGGTGTTTGCTGGAGCAGTTTTGCAGGATAGGCTCAGGTTTAGCTACATGTAGTCGCATCTAACTAGCTCACATTTCATTTTCAGAGAAAGAGTAAAATGGTTGTTCATTAGAAATCTTCATCTAGTCTTAATTAGGGAGGAAATAACTGGTTTATTTCATGCTTGCATTGCAAACAAACTTCCAAATTATTGCTATCTAAGATTTAAAATTGAACTCATCACTGATCTTGCAGTTAAAATGAACCATTGCTATATCATGAGACCTGAATTTCAAAGTTAACAATCTCGTGCAACGTGGACTTAAAATTGAACTCATCACTGATCTTGCAGTTAAAATGAACCATTGCTATATCGTGAGACCTGAATTTCAAAGTTAACAATCTCGTGCAACGTGGACTTAAAATTGAACTCACAACTGCTTTCTGAAGTTAAAATGAACCATTGCTACATCGTGAGACCTGAATTTCAAAGTTAACAAATCTCGTGCAACGTGGATTTAAAATTGAACTCACAACTGCTTTCTAGGATTTAAAATCGAACCACTGCAATATTGTTGAAATCACTTCAAAGTTTTGTTTGAGTAGCCTAGCCCATCTAGTTTTTATCTTTTTTAACTAGGGTGGATTAATCAGTGTATTCTGTGCCTGTGAATGACAATAGGCTTATGCTCTCCCCTCTTCTGGGTGATCAGAGTGCCAGACTTGTCATTCTACTTGTGTAACCTTTAGGAGGGGCCTGCCCTTGGATGCACGCTTGTCCAAGCGGGAATGACCCTGAGTGGTAACAGGCTAACACCAAGCCCTACCGAGCCACTTAAAATAAATTGTGCTTGAGGTGAAAACCTCCTGCAACGAGTGCTGTTATGTTACACCGACGGCCAACCTCCCCCAAAACCCTCTCAGGCGTAACCCTGTGAGGCTGGGAGACTCCATAACAGAGAGTAGCGCCGCCGCACGTGTAACCACTTGAACAGTTGCCCGAATTAACTACCTCTTGTTTTAGTCGCCCAAATCCCTTATAATCCATTTCTCGCCTAGGATTTTGCGCTTGCTTTTGTCCAAAATAGAGTCGAAAAACTACAAAAACAATGGAAAACTACAAAATACTCTTTGTGCTTGCTGTGTTTTCTTGCTAAATTAATTTATAATATCAGATCAAGAAGACCTTTTCTAGCCAGAGAATACCAAAAACAGAGAAAAATCCCAAAAATTTGCAAAAAAATACCAGAACTGCGCATATACCCTTTTCTGCTGCGCATATACAGTGACTTGCTGTGCTTTTGTCTGACTTACGGTGCTTTTATACCTTTCTGCTGCGCATATACACTGTTCTGCTACGCTTTTATAGCGACTTACTGCGCATATACACCGACCTGCTGCGCATATACTTTTCTACTGCGCATTTGCACACTGTTGCTGCGCATACATACTTCACCAGAGTGGCGCATATACAGCGACTTACGGCGTGTTTGCCCATTCTTGCTGCGCATTTGTTTCAGCGCATGTGTGACAGTGAGCATCTGCCCTATTTTTGAGAAATTTTCGTCAGCTGTTCAGAGTACCCATTTCAACCTAGTTTCATTTTCCGAGGTCAGAATCCACCTTGCAGTCAATCTTCATCCATTTCACCCATTTCTCTCTCTTTCGACGGTCTTCCCAGTCACCTTCTGTCCTAGTCCCTCTTGCCCCAACGTCATTCTGTCCCATACCGAGTCGACATAGGTCCTTCTTCGTTTCATTCGTGAATTCACGTAAGCCTAGTAGGTCACAGTACCTTTTGCTAGTAGTCTTGTTGAACGACTAAGCCCTACACAGTCAGACTGGTATCGACTACCCTTGCTAGTGGCTAAAGTCTTGTGTCAATCGTCTTACCTGAAGTCATTGAGCGAGAGAACCCTTTGTCCAAGTCTTGTCCTAGATATCCCATTCATTACAGTCTTAGTCGACACCTTGCCAAAATTTCTAATCCTAGTCCATTTCGTCCCACCCCACCTTGCATGGTTCTTACTCGATCCCAGTACAACAAGCTAACTGAAATGGCCGACTCTTCCGATCACGTCGCCCCACCACACGATGATGATGAAGAAATTTCTCATGAGGAATTAGTGGCACACATGCAAGATAGCAAATTCCAACGCCTAGTGGAGAAAGTGCTCCTTGAGGACCCCACCAAATATTTCCATCATCTTGCTAGTCTCAGAATCAAACTCCCCGCAGACTTTGACATTAGCTCCATCATGGAAAATACAGACAATGAACGTGAGAGGGACACAAATGATGCGGTCCCAAATGCACATGAGAGAGGCACAAATGACACGGTTCCCCAGGCCAATGAGAGAGGAAAACAACACATAGATCAAAATGCTCCTATGGCGGATGTGAGACAACAAATTGAGAGTCTAAAGCTAGAAATCTCCAACCTTAAGATCGGCACCAGTTCCAAGAACTACTCCTTGGAAGATATAGCACCATACCCCTTTGACAGAAGTGTGGTCATGAAACCATTCCCCTTTCAGTTCGGAATCCCGAAATTTGACAAATACAAAGGGAAGGGGGACCCTAGAGATCATATCAGGGAATTCACTGCAGCATGTTTAGAAGTAGCTCACAACGAAACCTACTTAATGAGACTATTCCCAAGATCTTTAGGAGGTCAAGCTATGGAGTGGTTCTCGCGTCTTCCACCAGGAATCAAAACTTTTGATGAACTTGTCAATAAATTCATAACGCACTTCTCTTACAACATAGAACATGAGGTATCTATGCTAGACCTATGCAACACCAAACAAAAAGGTGGTGAGTCTTTCGCCACCTTCTTACAACGATGGAGACAGCTAGCTAGTAAGTGTTCTTACGACATGCCTGAGAAACAACTATTGGAAATGTTTGTCCACAATTTGAATCCCGATCTTAGCTATCAGATTTAGATACAATGCCCTACCTCCTTCACCAAAGTCATTGAAATGGGGCTATTTATTGAGAAAGCTATGATCACTAAAGGAACTCTCAAGCTCTACAAGGACACACCTCCTTCCAATTACACGATGGACAAGTCAAAGTTTTGGACCAAGAACAAGAATGTGGTCAATGATGGAGTAGTGGATGCCAAGGCGGCAGCCCCTAAACAACAACCCATATTCACTCTTAAGGAAGAAGCAAATAACGGTGCACTCAACAAGCCACCCCCTCGGGAATCTAGACCTTGGTTCAATTCAAACCCAAGGAGAAAATTCACGCCGTGAGGAGAATCTCAAGAGTCTGCTCTCAGGAAGTTGTTGGCTAACAATGAAATTTCTCTACCGCCAACGAGTGACTATGAGCCTATAGTCAAACCTCCCTATTGGAAGGACACAGACTATTGCGAGTATCATCGAGGAAGGGGGCACACAACCAATAATTGCATCCGTCTTAAAAACGTCATACAAGATATACTGGATCAGAATCAGGGAGGGACACAACAGCATACCTCCAACGAATCTCATGTGGCCTACCGAGATCCTCTCCTAAACCACAACCGGCCGTATAACAACAATCACAACAGCGGCCACAACAACAATGGTTACAACCACAACAATGGTCACAATGTCAACAACTCCAATGGCCATAACAATAATGACAACAATCGTAACAGGCCAAACCAGAATAGTGGGTCGAGTAATGCTAACTATGCAAGCGTTCCCTTTGAGTACACCATTAACTGCATTTCTGAGCATGTTCCGCAAGTCAACGTCATATCCCCCAACCAACAACCAGGACCTAACGGAACTGGCTATAGTATAATTACCCGTAGTGGTAGGGTCACGATCAACACCACTCCTCCAAGGTCGTCGCCATCTCCGTCTAACTCCCACCCATATAATGTCATCGACCAATTGCAAAAGACTCCAGCTCACATTTCTATATTGGAGCTCTTGCGTCTATCTCCTTCTCATAAGGAGATTCTTGAGAAAGCCTTAGTGGAAACTACTGTCCCCACTAACCTAGCCCAAGAAAAGTTTCAAACCATGGTGGGTAATTTGACATCCTCCACTTCCATCTCGTTTACCGAACAAGATGACCTTTCCATGTCTCAACCCCACAACACTCCCCTACACATTGTTGCATTCGTACACAGGCACCGCATCAAGAGGGTTCTCATTGATGGGGGTGTCGGTTTGAATATTTGCACTTTGAAGCTAGTCCTTGCATTGGGGTTTTCTGAACAGGTAGTGGATCCACGGAGGAAGATTACCATAAAGGCCTATGACGAGGAGGAACGAACCACAAAGGGCACGGTTGTCCTACCCATTCAAGTGGGACCGGTAATTAAAGATGTGGTGTGCCAAGTCCTTGATCGGGAGCTGGCTTACAATATTCTACTAGGGAGACCATGGATCCACGCCATGAAAGCTGTCCCCTCCACCTACCATCAATGCATAAAGTTCCCGCACGATGGCAAACAGGTCACCATACAAGGCGATCGGGATCCCTACCAACACTGCAATTCTTTCCAAGCTAAACCTGAATGCATCATTCCCAACAATAGGGCCCATATCTCCCCTACTCTGCCACAAGACCATACTGCCGAAGCTTCCTCTTCATGGCCCAAACCAATGAAAATCACCATAAAAGAAAATGGCGTAGGGGAATACCAGATTGAGCACAGCCTCAACCTTGTAAAAATGCCCTTGTCTCCTCGCTCCTTCGGCTAGCCCAAGCATCAATCCAGGCATTTTCCAAAGCCCTCTGCTCCCCCTACAACTCCCGCAAACCCCTTTGTAAAATGGGGGACCTTATCCGATGAATCAGAGGAGCGAGATCTTTTGCAATGGCTTTATGCCGAAGAAGAAAACACATCCCAAGATCCACCCAGACTCCCTACAGAGCTCTATGGACGGGGTGAAACCATCTTGCATAGGATGGGATATGAGGGACAAGGCCCTATCGGCCTTAGAAAAGAAGGGATCAGCGAACCTATACAACCTTCTTCTTCCTCTTCGGCTAGAAACACCACTGGCTTGGGATACAAAGGCAAGGGCAAAGCCAAAGAAAATGCCTGCCTAGTGGAGACAATTCACACAATCCAAGTGGACAGTGACGCAGATTCAGATGATTCCAATCAATATGAATGGGACGAGCTGACAGAGCACTCCTATGATGACAAGGAGATTGACACCATCCAAACCCTTAGCCCATATCATGAGAGACAAACGCAACGGGGCAGACCACTGGACTCTGATTTGCCCCTCCCTGAAGTTATGCTTTTGAGGAAAGTTTCGATTCCATTGCGATAAACAACCTGGAAGAAAGTACCACCCAGAACACTACCCCCACCTGTGCTCCTAGTATTTCAATCCACACTATCAACGAATCAGGTCCTTCATCCGACTCCCTTCCCCTCTTACACCCTGAGCTTATTGACTAGGACCTGCAAGGGACCCCTCAATTAGATATGTTCCAGAACGATGATGCCTACATTGACTATATGGGACTTAGAGATCATTTACCAAAAGGAGATCATAAAGCCGGTTTCGCTATCGAACTCAATACTGTAGCTTACTTCGGGGAGGGTGCCAAGCCTTCTAGTCTCAAAAATGTAAAGATCAACAAGGGATCTGACCGTGAAAACCGCCATGCGGCAGTGTCAAATCATAAAATAGTAAAAAGAAAGGACGTATCTGAAGGTGAAAACCCAACTGTGGCACCTGACGATGGATTGCTTGACACCCTCCCAAGTGACATGTATCAGGAAAGGTCACAGATCGTGGTAGAGCCAACAGAGCCAGTGAACATTGGAACTGAAGAACAGCCTCAGATTATCCACTTTGCAAAATCTCTCACGCCGCCTGAGAAAACCAAGTTTGTACCATTTTTTAGGAAGAAGAGAGGCAGCTTTGCTTGGTCATATGCCGACATGCCAGGTTTGGACCCAAACCTGATTCTACATCACTTGCCATTGGATCCAGGGGTGAAGCCCGTAAAGCAAAAACTAAGAAAGATGCATCCCCATATAGCCTTACTGGTCAAGGAAGAACTCAAGAAATTGTTAGATGTGGGGTTCATCAGGGCCATTGATTACCCCGAATGGATATCAAACATCGTGCCAGTGTCTAAACCAGATGGCAGGGTCCGACTATGCAACGATTTTAGAGATTTAAACAAAGCATGCTGAAAAGATGACTTTCCCTTGCCTAACATCGATATCATAGTCGACCTCACAACAGGACATACAATGCTGTCACTTATGGATGGATTCTCAGAGTACAACCAGATCAAAATAGCACCAGAGGATTAGCACAAAACCGCTTTCACTTGTCCATGGGGTACCTTTTGCTGGAATGTCATGCCATTTGGGCTGAAAAACGCAGGTGCTACATATCAGTGGGCCATGACAACTATATTTCACGACATGATGCATGTGACCATGGAAGATTATGTTGACGACATCTTGGCAAAATCACTCACCAGGGACTCACACCTGGACACATTAGAGAAAGTCTTCCAACGGCTGGACCAATTCCAAGTAAAATTGAACCTGAAGAAATGTGTGTTTGGGGTAACATCGGGCAAGCTGCTAGGCTTCATCGTGTCAGCAAACGGCATAGAGGTAGACCTGGCCAAGGTCAAAGCAATCATGGACATGCCTCCGCCCAAAACTCTAACACAGTTGAGATCCTTACAGGGCAAGCTATAGGCCATCCGCAGGTTCATCTCACAGCTGGCAGACAAGTGCCACCCTTTCAGCCATCTCCTACATAAGAACGTTCCATTTAAATGGGATGAGCAGTGCGAAGAGGCATTCAACAAGCTCAAGGAGTACCTCATGAATCCTCCTATACTCATGCCTCCGATCCAAGGAAAACCTTTGATTCTCTACATATCTGCTACACCTACTGCTCTTGGGGCTCTCCTAGCGCAGCAAGACTATGAGAACAAGGAAAGAGCTGCGTACTACATCAGTCGAACCTTAGTGGGCTACGAGTTGCAGTACTCACAGGTGGAACGTTCATGCCTTGCGATGGTTTTTGCCTCACAAAAACTCCGACACTACATGTTGGCACATCCTGTCAAACTCATTGCCAAGATCGACCCACTAAAATATCTTCTCAGCAAAGCAGCTCTCACAGGTCGACTAGCCAAATGGGTTATGCTTCTTAGCGAATATGATATAGAGTATGTGGATAGAAAAGCCATCAAGGGGCAAATCATCACAGACCAACTAGCTGAGGCACCATTACAGGACACTTCACCAATGCAGTTTGAGTTCCCAGATGAGTCTTTATTCACTCTGTCAACATCTCCTTGGAAACTCTACTTCGACGGGTCTTACACCAACCATGGATCGGGAGCAGGTATCTTGTTTATTACTGCCCAAGGCGACACAATTCTAAAGTCCTACAGGTTGTTATTTCCATGCACTAACAATATAGCAGAGTACGAGGCTTTGGTAATTGGTCTCAAGATGGCCACTGAGTGGAAAATCCAAACACTATGTGTCTACGGTGATTCTCAGCTTGTCATAAACCAGGTCAACGACGAGTATCAGACCAAAGATGAGAAGCTCATCCCATACAAGCGAATGGTCGACGACCTCAAAGAACATTTTGGGACCATCTCGTTTGAGCAAATACCCAGGATAGAGAACAAAGCAGCAGATGCAATGGCGACCATAGCCTCTCTTCTTGAGATACCTGAACATGAGTCACGGTATGAGTTCTTAGTAGAAACAATTCGACAACTGGCTTATGATCTCCTTGAGACCCACTCCATTTGCCACCTAGTAGGATCTGATTCGCCTTGGTACGGTAAGACCTACACTTACCTCAAGGACAATATCCTTCCTTTGGACCTCTCTTCCAACCAAAAATGAACTTTCATCCGACAAGCCTCCCGTTACACCATTATCGCCAATATCCTTTACCGACGTGGTCTGGATGGTACTTTACTCCGTTGTCTAGAACAAGAAGAATCTATAACTGCCTTGCGAGACGTGCACGAAGGGATCTGCGGAACACACTCCAGCGGTCCTTAGCTAAGAAACTCATGCATTTGGGTTATTACTGGCCCAATATGGAAATGGATTCATATCAGTTCGTCAAAAAGTGCAAACAGTGCCAGATACATGGGAACCTGATTCATGCACCTGCTCAGGAGTTGAGACCTCTAACGACACCCTGGCCCTTTTGCCAGTGGGGACTTGACCTCGTGGGAAAGATTCATCCGCCCTCTTCCAACGGCCATAAATTCATCATAACCGCCACTGAGTACTTTACAAAGTGGATTGAAGCCGTTCCCTTATCAACCGTCACAGGAAAGCAAATTTCCTCTTTCATTCTGAATTACATTATCTGCCGATATGGCATCCCTTCATCCATCATAACGGATAACGGGAGACCCTTCAAAAATCAGGATGTCTAGGAACTTTGTGAACGTTTCAAGATCCAACACCGCTTCTCCACTCCATATTACCCCCAAGGTAACGGCCAAGCTGAGGCATCAAACAAAACCATTCTGAAAATCCTAAAGAAGACTGTCAATGAAGCTGGTCGCGATTGGCACGTCCAACTCAATCCCGCTCTGTGGGCCTATCGAACCAGCATACGCACTCCCACAGGTGCTACACCCTACGCCCTCGTCTATGGTTCCGAAGCCATCCTTCCCATTGATGTCGAACTCCCATCCCTTCGGGTGTCGTTGAAAGGTCTCATATCAGACGAAGAGTACAGAGTCTCCAGACTACAAGAGCTAGAACTGCTAGAGGAAAGGCGCCAGAAAGCTTTTGACCATCTCAAAGCCTATCAACAGATGATGTCAAGAAGCTACAACCATAAGGTTAGACCAAGATGCTTCAAGGTTGGGGACCTCGTCCTAAGAGAGAACCCTCGCAATCAGCAGGACAGAGAAAAGAAAGGCAAGTTCGAGCCTAACTGGCTTGGACCCTATGTAATTGTAGCAGCTTACGGATCGGGGGCATATCAGTTGGCCACATCAGAAGGTGAGTTGTTTGATGATCCAATCAACAGCATGCACCTTCGCCGGTTCTATACCTAAGAGAACCCCAGTGCAAGGGGGTACAATAAAGTCAAAAAAATCAAAAAATCAAAAAAATCAAGAAAAAGTTACAAAGAGAAAATATAAAAAAATCAGAAAAAAGTAGCAAGCATATAAAAAAATCATCCTTTGGTGAAAACCTGGCAAACAGGCGCCTTGGATAGGTATCATGGGGAAAACCTGGCAATCAGGCGTCATGTTACTTTCTAGCTTCTCGTGCAAATAAAAGCAAGTGATGAAAACCTGGTAAATAGGCGTTACTTGTGACAAGCTGCATTCTCCATCTTTGGGAATCCAATCACCTTGGGCCCATTCTCCCTCTATTTTCCTCATTTGACCCATATCCATCCCACAATAAACGCTTGACAGTTACCTATCATGGCTTGATACTCACCTTGTGGCCTTGTCAACCAAGGTTTTGTCCCATACCGTCTCCTCAATGTAAGCCTAGTGTAGTGTCTCTCGTCAGTGTCTATGGTCCGAATCCATGAACTACGTTGCCTCTGCGCCGTCACGTAGGCAAGGCCATTATTCTAATGCGCCCCCGGGGCTTCCATCTCTCCCAAGGTCCCATTCGTCTCCTTTCTTGTCTTCATTCTTGTCGTCTTTCTTCTAGTCCATCCAAGGTCCATTAGGGTTTACCCCGAACTACGTTGCCTCTGCGTCGTCACGTAGGCAAGGCCATTTAGCAATGAGCCCCCGAGGCACTAGGTCAGTCCCTTAGGGTCCGTCTTCTCAATAAGGATAGTGCAACCTTCTCATCAGATAAGCGAATGCAAGCAAGCACCCGCACTTCAAGCAGACATCCCGACAATGAGCATCTTAACCTTTCCAATGCAAAGCAAATACCCAAGGTCTTCTAAATGATTTTATGCAAATTAAGGCAAGAAATAAACACATATCAACGCAAATGTGCTTTTGTAGATTGGAACCTAGGGTTAAGTTACAGAGTCTTGATTTTTGCTATCATACCCTCCTATGCTACTCAAGGATGCCAAAAGCTAGAGATGCTATGATGGGGGCATGATTACTTTCTTTGTTTGCTATTTGGGGATTAAACTTTAGTAATGTGAAGCCTTGTCTTAGGACGTGATTGGCAAAAGATCATCGAGGACATCAAAGGTCTAACATGAACGGGGGCAATCCTTGCTTGTTGAAACGCAAGAGGTACTCGGGTCATCTAGATTCAATTTTGACTAGATGCTTGTATTAACTTGCTAAATCACAATCCATGTAAGCGATACTCAGGTCATCTCGGTTCAATTATACCTCGATACTTGTATTCACTTACAACATTTCAGAAAAGTACCAAAAACAAAATGCCCAATGATGAAATAAAGCAATCTAAAAGCAAAGCATCCGTCCTATATCCATACACCCATCCATACAATCCTCATTATTCAACTATGCAGAGTAACGATATCAAGAAAAACTCCTAAGTCATTCTTTCGCAACCATTCCTCTATCCATCATGTCATTCTTACGTCGATAGAGTACATTTGGACATCACAAAAACAAGGCATTTAGAAGCATATCATATCATTCGTAGAAGCTAGTCATGCACATGAGTAGGTTAGTAGAATGCACCATCCAATGCGTTAGGTCACCAATACATTTGCATCACATCTTAATCTTAAACGACCAGAAAATCAAACAAACATAGCTAAGTGCATCACATATATAGTTGCATCACCACATAGTACTCATGTTACAACTGCATACATTCACCGCATTACATCATATAAACATCCAATAGCATCTCACATATCTATACAGCATCGTAACATAGAAATCATGTTCCATACATATACATTTGCATTAGATCATATAGACATCACATACATAGTTACATCATAACATAGAAATCATGTTTCATATACATACATTTGCATCATCACATAGACATCATATTACATTTTGCATTCATTTGGCACATTAGATCATATAAACATCATATAGCAGCATATCAAAGTATTTCTCATATAGCATCATATAGCCCATCTAACTATGCAATAGAATCACATCATACAAAAGCAGTAAAGTCATCATCTCATAATGCATGCAATAGATACACAAAGTTGCGTCATCATCCATACTATCATATACAAAGAGGTCCAAATGTACAATATCACCATCTCTCTCAAAATCAAAGTGTCATATACAATGTACATCTAAATAGACGGTGATACATGTCCCAAAAATGTACAACATCGGGTCTGTGTCTACCCCTGCTGCTGTGGGCCACCACTGCCAGCTCCTGACTACTGAGGTCCCATCACGGATGCCCCTGACTGCAAAGGACCTGCTCTGTGAGCCACCCCAGACTGACTCCTGAAACTCCCTGCCCTCTGGCTCGAGGATACGGCCCCATGGTACAAGCCTCGGTAGTACTGTGCCTGCTGCTGCGCTCTGGCTAGGTCTGTCTGTGCCTGTGCCAACTGCATCTGCAACTGGCCTACCTGTGCCTGTGCCTGCTGCACCTACCCAACCAAAAATGTACTCGCTGCGTCTGTGCCCATGGCAGCTACTGCTATGTCCCTCTCTACTCGGATCAGGCGTACCCGGGCATCTGCCATGTCTCGCTCGCGAGTCAAACCAGCGATCACCGCTGCGTCTGTATCTCGCATCCTCTCCACTCTCCTCAGCTGTGCCTGCAGCTCTCGCACCTGTCCCCTCAGGCTGGCTATAGTCCTCTCATGTGCCTCACCCTGCACCGGCCCCTGTGCTGCCTCTGCCTGTCCTAGCCCCTGCTGCTGGGGCACCTGCTACTGCGGCACCTGCTGCTGTGGTACCTGCTGGGGTGGTGGCATCTGTGCCTGCTGCTGCACCTGCTGCTGTCCCTCTCCCTGTCCTGGCACTGCCTGCCCAGCCCGATCTATCCTCCTCCGCTGCCTCGGCCTCTCTGCAGCTCGGCCACCCCGTCCTCGTCCTCCTCTAGTAGCCCTCCTCCCTGGGCCAGCCTCTCCCTCCTCCTCTGAGTCCACCTCGTCAATACGAGGCACCAGCATGCTAGGTCCTGAATATCTCGGGAATGGATGTGCAGTAATCCAGTCCTCATACTCCTGTGTAACCCCCGCATCTGCAATCTCTCTACGCATGTCCCAGGCCACGTAAGGCAACTGCTGGAACTCTGCCAGGGCCTCCTCGTACGAAGCCATCAGCCCCCATCTGACCCTCTCTGCATGAGTTCGGGCAAACATAGCCTGTCCCTGTGGCATGCCCTGTCTCCTGCCAAACTGTCGCAGCACTCGGCCCACCATCTGCCTCTCCAGTATGTGCCATGTCCGGCCTATCAACCACCTGGTCTGAAAGCAGAAAGGCAGCTCATCTCCCTCATCATCCCAATGCTCGCAGTCCAGATATGGTCGCCAGACGACCACATCTATCCCATCCAATGTGTGCCGCCAATACTCTAGCTTCCCCAGCCTGTGCTGGGAAATCACTCCTGCGTAGCCATAGCTGTATGGCTCTCCTCTCTGCCTAGCAAAGATGCATATCGGCCTGGTCACCGCTATGTGCTCCCACAGCCAGAACTGTAACAGCAACCCCCCAGCTAATAGACTCGTGCTGTGGTGGTAAACCACCTGATGCATGTCGTGATAAAGGTGGGCTAGCACACAGGGTCCCCACGCATAACGGGTGCCCTCAGTCAGCATCCGCTCCATGATCCTGCCCCATCCAATGGGGAACCCGTGCGATCTCCTGTCCGGGCATACAACGCCCCCAATCAGCCCAGCCACAATCCCAGGGAAGTAGTCGTAGTAGTCATATATGTCCTGCCATGGGATGACCTGCCCCACCAGCTCAGGATCATCAAATACTCGCTGACACTCGGCGAGTCTCGCATCCCGCTGAGCATCGTACTCCACCAACTCGCCTACTATGGGCAAGTGCAGTATCCGGTAGACATCCTCCAACGTCACAGTCATCTCTCCAGTAGGGAAGTGGAAGGTCCCGTCCTCGCTGTGGAATCTCTCCACAGCAGCTGTCAACAGTCCTCGGTTCGCCCACACCTCAGGCATAAAGCAAACATAATCTAGACCCATGGCACCAAGCGCCACTCTGTCAGCCTCCATCAGCATGTATCTCTGCAATAGAGGCGTAGGGAACGTCTCCCTCGACTGCAGAGTCTCTCGTATCTCCTCCTGCAAACACACAATGCAAGGCATCAGTCTCAAGCTGCATATACCATACTCAACATATCTATTGAACTATATCAACTAAACTTAGCATTTCAAATTGATCAAAACAGCACACTACATCTCTTGACTAGATTCCTGCAATCTCGGAGATAGCTCATCAATTCCTGCGTCAAACAGGATGCTAATCGAATCAATTTGGCTAAGTAATTTACCATCCCAAGCAAATGCGCCACTACAGGTGGTAAATGCGCCATTTCTGGTATATGTGCCGCAAAAATCAACATATGCACCACAAAAACGCATATGCGCCGCTACAGGACACATATGCGCCGTTTTAATGCATGCGCCGCAGAAATCCACGCATGCGCCGCGCAATTACGCATGCGCCACAAGAATCCACATATGCGCAACTTTAACAAATGCGCTGCTACATTTCACGCATGCGCGGCAGAAATACAAAAGCACCACCCAATTACAAAAGCGCAGCTTCGCGAGGCATATGCGCCGTTCTGCGTTTCAGCACATTCATTTCACCTATTTTCTACGGGCATTTATGACACCTAAACTCGACCCTAGGAGAAATTTTTCGAAGCACGTACCGGGGGTCCTGCCTCTGCTGGCCGCCCGAATCATCGGACTCGCTCGAATCGGTGCTCCTCGCGTGGAATGTCTGCTGCTCTGGCTGCCATGCTGCTCTAAGTTTGCTCTGAGCTCTCTTTCTCCAATCCAGATCAACCAAGTGTGCAAATGACTATTCTTGTGGACCCAGCTCCTATTTATAGCCTCCAAACCCTAATTCTGGCTAGGTGATGACTGTGGACTACTTCCCGTGTCCGTTTTTCCTCCCGTTTTCTTCCCGCATCTCTGACCGCATCCCTTTTCCTCCAACCTATCCTAACCCCTTCCTCGTCGTGAGATCGTCCGTCTCCAAAACTTTCGCCGTTTTTCCCGTCTAATCTCCCGAGGGGGCATCCTATCGTCATTTAACCTGTACCAGGGGCAAACTGGGGCATGTATCATCACTCAGACTATCAATTTCTTTGAAGCAACGCCGTAAACTGCATTGCATCAAAGAGGGGCAAAATGTATATGCCTAAAAATGACACAAATCATCCTAAATAAATATTCTAAATATTTATTCCATTCTTCTATTAATTAAATAAATATTCCAAATTTATTTAATCAATTCACTATCTCACAATTAAATAAATTCTATTTATTTAATTAAAATTCTTCTATTTGTCCTTCACAATTAAATAATCATAAATTATTTAATTAATCCTATTTCCTCTATCCTAAAGTTCTAAATTCAAATTCCACATCACCTTTACACCTCAACTTGTCCACCTCATCAGGTTGTACATGTAATTAAATATATTTAATATTTAATTATCTTATTTTCCCTCACCCACATGGCCTATTTCTTCTCCAATCAGAGGTCAGTTAACCAATCAATCAAATCTGTTAACTAACCTGTCAGTTGAGTCAAATCCTCAATCAACCCAGTCAGTTCCACAATCCACTCTTCTAACTGATCAATCAATTCTGTTAACAGACCAGTCAATGGAGTTAACTCTCCAATCAGTTTTGTCACATCCCACCTTCCATGATGGAGCTGGGACACTTGGCACGTTTCCACTGGTTGCACATTCCTCAACCATCCTCAACCGTTGATCTTCATATCTTCTCTCAACCATTGATTCCTATTCCTCCAAGTCTATAAATGAAGCTTCATCCCTTCATTCTAATCATCCAGGCTTTTGACATCGTTACTCTACAGAAATATCACCAGCGCGCCTTTGCACCCACTTGTCATCTACAAGCTTGAGATCACCATTGTTGCATTGGAGCTCACCTTCTTGCATATCACACCATAGCCGTTCACCATCGACTTCCTCAAACAGCTTTAAAAGATTGTACTCTCTGAGGGCTCATCTCATCTGCGAAAGGACGATTCGTGATAGGCGAACAACAGAAGTTTCGAAACGGAAGAGGTTCGCTGTGTTTGTTCAATTGCTTTGTTTACTTGAATCTTCTTTGTTTCTCTATTCTGTTGATGTTTGGGTCATTTGTTATTCATTTGATTGATCGCTATTTTACCCTCACATGAAGTTGTTCGACAAGATCATACTCTTGACCACTTTTTATGAGTAAGACGAGGTGGTGGAGGGAGCACAGGTTGAGAACATGGAAGAGAGGCAGGCACATGCGGTGCTTGGTTACTTTGCTTGTTATTATGGGTGTTGTATGGATGAGCAATCACATTGTGGTGTGGTTGTTGTAACGCATTTTGAACACCTTAAACCGTAATCATCAGTTTTAAGCAAGAGGGTGCACTAAGCGCCCCTCAGACAATCATTTTTAGGAATATTGCTATGAAGTCCATTAATGATTATTGAATTAACATTGTTTTCCTCTTGATTGTGCCCAATATCCATCCTCAAAGGATTTAATGTAAGAGACCTTTTCTCATCCACTAATGCTACATCTTGGCTAGGGAGAGCAATGGGATGAGAGGAAGGTACATCATCATCATCATACTCTATGGCAGGAAAGGGCTTTTCACCCTCATATTTCTCATGAGTATTCCTACAGATGAATTTGGTTAAATCTTCTAATATCAAAGGATATGCCTCCTATGAGTAAAGTGAAGCAACTAAAATCATGTGTATAACAAAGTAATTGTAACTCATATGTAGAACAAATAGAAGTTTCAATACCACTGATATAAGCTATGTGTTCTAGAATATGAGGATTCTCATTAGTGAAATTAGCAAAATTTTCAAATCTAGGATATACTCATGCAAAGAATTCAGAGATGAATAACATGAAGATTCCATAATGAGATGCAAAATCATATTTAAAAGTTTTTCAAATTTGATGCAAAAGACAAGTGCAAAACTATATGCCAAAATGACTTAAAATGCTTGATTTTTTGTACTTTTTCAATGCAAATGAATGAAATAAAGAATGTTTTAAGGATTTGGTTCAAGGGAAGAAAATTATATGTCTGATATTAGTCCAAAAATAGCAATATGTTCCTTATCAACACACTCTTTGATGCAAATCCAAGATAATGCCAAGTCAACTATAGTGAAAATATGTCAAAATAAGCACTTTTTTCACCAAAACTCAATGCACAAGGGCATAACAAAGGGTGTTTGTGAGGAAAATGATGATGGAAAGAAACTAATATCAGTAATAATAGCCACTTGGTGCCAAAATACCCAACACAACACACTTTTAGTGCCACTTAAGGTAAAACCATAGTGAAAATATAGCAAACTAGTCTATTTTTCACAGTTTTTAAATTCCAAGACCTAGCAAAGGAGGTGTTGTAATGAATATCAAGAGGTAAAGAAAATAATATCAATAATATCAGTCACCTCATCCATAGGATTGATCACAACACACTAGGAGTGCAAACTAGGTCAATCCCTAGGGCAAAAATAGTCAAAATGTGCAGGTTTTCACCAAATTTTCACTACAAGAGCCCGATAAAAGGGTGTTGTGAAGCTTTTTAGGAGGGATAGAAAATTATTACCTTGATAACAAAAACTTAATGCAAAAATACTCTTCACAACATGCCTATGCTGCAAGTTTATAGAGTCGATAAGGCCAAATTTAATGAAATTGTTGTTTTTGAAGCCCTAGGTCTAAGATCTTCGAACAAAATGCTATATGAATGTTTCAAAGTCTGATTTATGATGAATTTTAATTATTATTATATCTGAAAAAATATTTCAATCTTGAACATGCAAAATGCCCATGCAAATTTAATGAAAATGCATCAAAATTGCTAGTTTTGTTGATATTTTCTATGCAAAAATGCAAATATTTTAAATCTAAACGCAAATTTACACTAAAATGCAAGACTATAGACAAATACTAATTTGAATGAGCCTCTAAAATCAGTAGAAAATTTTTATAAAATATTTTTGCCTACAAACCCTAGATTTTGGAATTACTAGGTTATATAAAATTGTCAAAATTTCCATAAAAACCTAGCAAATTAATGATGAAAATGCAATGTAAATTTATGATTTTTTGGATTTTTATGTATTTTATATCAGATATGATGTAAAAATCATGAATTAGGAAAGTTTAGGAAGAATTGATGCAATTTAGTAAGCCCAACAATGCAATTTTTTTGTATTTTTCTAATTTTTCAATTTTTTGAAATTTTCTCAATGCAATAAAGTAAATACCTATATGAATGAATGCAATCACACCAAATCTGAAGAAAAACACTCATAAAGTTTCAATTTAAGTCCAAAAGCATGGGTTCACCAAATGTTTAGGGTAAAATTGGATTTGTTAATGTTTTAGATTTTAATGTTTAAATTTGCCTCTCCACCAAACATTGAAGGATCTAGGGTCAAGTGGTGACCACTATCATAACCTAAGTCACTTAAAAATGAAGAGAAACTTGGATTAGGGAATTAATTATCAATTTCTCCTTCTCCTATGTCTAATGACCATTAAAACCCTAATTATGCAAATACGACAACAAATTGACGAAAGACAAAAAAAAGCTCTTACAGATGGGAGTAAAATAGCAAAACATAGAATATCTATTTTTAGGTTTCAAAGAGGAATAGTCAAGACTAAGGTGTGGATGTCCAAGTCCAAGGTACCTACTTTTTTAGGGAATCTAGACCTCCTTCCGACACCGATCATCCCTGTAACTTCTGTTTCCCAAGATCTGTCTACGGAGGACACTGGTGCGAGTGCCCAAATCCTAGAAGTGCTCCTTTATCTGACTTCTCTTGAGATCCTAAATCTCTGATGCCTATGAAGCCTTCCTGCAACTCCACTTTTTCTTTGATGTGACACCTATAACCTGCAATCACAAGACTTGGTTTGGGGGTTGTGGGGTTTAGAGGCTGCCTTAGTCAAACCCTGGAGGACACTTAAGTCTCTGAACATTGTTGTCAGATAAAGAAGGCGTACCCTTGTGAGGTAGAGGCCAAAATCTAAAGGAATCAATGATAAAACACAATGATATGTCACCTTGTAGTGAAGCTCTCATGGAGGAAGATGATCTTCATGCCATGACGAAATTGATGCTCAAATCTGCAAATATCAACACACAAAACATACAAGTCTGCTCTTGCAACACAATAGAAAGCCTTGAATCACCTTGAGAATGTGTAAAGTTTACAATGATCATCTAGTTTACAAATGAATGCCCTACACATGCTTATATATGCAACTACAAGTACTCCCACCAAGATTTTAAAAATCAAACTTTACCGTGTCAGCAAAAGAACCAAATAACAGTCATAAACTGACACCCAAAAATTAGGGCTACCCCAAAATAGGGTAGGACTACGGTGTGGGTGCCCAAGTCCTCCCCCCTATTTTGGGTAGGGTACAACTCAAGGGGTCCACCTAGGTCCAATTTTCCATGAAACCTAGGCCTTATTCCATTAGGATGCCAAAATATGAACTAAAATGTCCTAAATGCATGCTATAGACTTGGGAGCTAAACCTTACGAGGGAAAAGCCCCCAAGGGGACATTTTCTAATGTTACACTAGTAAAATTGTACCTAAGTTTAGAGGTGATGAAAAGGTTACTCTAGAGGAACACATAAATGCCTTCTTTCCTACTTGCTCCATCTTGGGAGTTCATCATGAGGATGTATCATTCTGATTATTTATGGAATTCTCACTGATGATGTTGCTGAGTGGTTCTACCACTTACCTAATGCATCTATTAGAGATTGGGCCTTCATGAGACATCAGTTTGAAGATAGGTTCAAGACTATTGATAATGAACACACATTAGTAGCCCAACTCTCCTCAATGAAGAAGGAAGTCTATGAACAAATGAGAGAGTTTGTGGCTAAGTTTAACAAACTCATGAATAGGATCCCTAATGATGTTATGCTTGGTGATGGATTATTGAAATGTCTCTTTATTAATTTCATCCCTCTTGATGTCAGTTATGCTTTAAAGGGGGAAGGTGCTGCTAACTTAGTTGTAGCTCAAATTCTAGCCATTACGATAGAAGATGACCTCATAACTACCAGCAAGTGGAAGAAAGAATTGTAGATACACAAACCTTTAATAGTCATCTCTACTGATCCTATCATTCAAAGATTGGCCAATGATATTATCACCCTGAAGTGGCAGATGCCTAAAGGCTCACAATAGTCTTCTCAAGGGAAATATAACAAAACATTACAACTGCCCGATCCAGCTCAGAGGTTGGCTATTGATTGTGTAATTTTATGATGTGTAATTTTCATTACAAAGGGCCTTCTACCAAAAAGAATAATTATATGATGTGTAATTTTCATCTAACTTCTAACCATGATGGAGCATCCTATCCAGAGATGGTGAGATTCATGCAAATGCTCTCTATGAATGAGCATGTAGGAGAACCTTATGTAGAAGAACCTCCCCCGTCCAGAGATGCAAGTGTTAATTTCCTTGAATATGAGTCAGATGTGGAAGGTGGAGAAGATGTCTATACTGAAATTGAAAACCCTAATTGTGCGGTGTTCACTAGAGGGCAATAATTGCAAAAAGGAAAAAATCCTCAAGGCCACTCTGGGAGTTCCTCTTCTACCCCAAATTACATTTTATGAAGACAGAATAATGCTGGCTCTAAGAAAATAGATAGCACTATACCTAAAGCTACTTCTTCTGAGGTACCTCCATTTCTTCATCTAAGGTTCTAGTTTCTAGTTCATTTGATATAGTTGAGTCATGTAAAAATACAAAGATACAAATTTCTCAAGAATAATACCTTAGGCTCAATCCTTATGAACTCGATAGACTAGTCAAATATGTTACACAAGAGCCATCACCCTCTCATTCCAATGCCAAGAATCAAATGATAGCGAGGCCTATGTTGGAAAAACAAAATGGATCAAATTCTTGTTCCCAAGAACCTGGTCCTCAAAACCCATTTGAAAAACTAGAACCTTTCTATGTGACATTATAAATTGTTGGTTATAAGTTAAGCAACTGTGTCATTGACTCTAGAGCCTCTAATAATGTAATGCCTACCCAAGTTGCTAAAGCCCTAGGTTTATCCTATACTTCCTCTCATGGTAGGTGCTTTCCCATGGATGGCTCTCCAGTATTTATTCTTGGTCAAATTAAAGATGACCAAGTTGCCCTTGCCACCTATCCTAAGAAGAGATTGAAGTTAACCATTTTAGTTGTAGACATATCTGTAAGTTATGGGATGCTTTTAACCCGCAGTTTCTATAGAGATTTGGGTGGGGAGATTCAAATGGACTGGTCACATGTTTTGATACTAGTAGATGGGAAGGTCTACCTAAATCCAAAACCTAAGGCCAAATCTACTATATTAAAGTTGAGAGACCCGTTGGAAGACATTTTATATGTAGAAACTAGACCTAGCACATACATGTGCACCTCAAGGATGGGAAACGATGAAAAACTTATAAGCCCCAATCTAGACAATGTGGTGTGGATGTTGGAATTGATGGTAGTTGTTATACTATTGGTTTAGGTGCTGAGGTGATCCTAATCTCTCTCGATGATTGTAATTTTCCTTTTTCTACAAATTGGAGTTTGACAATACCAATAACACTCTAGAGTATGAGCTTTGGCTATTGGGATTGGCATTGGCTAAGGAAAAGGGTATTAAGTAGCTAGGAGCTAGAGGTGATCCTAAGTTAATTGTTAAGCAGGTAAGAAATTATATAGAGTGAACAATGGAAGGTTAAGGCATTACCAAATAGAGTAGGGATTGTATTGAAGATTTGATGCTTTCTCAGTAGAAGATATACGTAGGGATCAGAACATTCTTATTGATTAATTGGCTACATTTTGCATCTATCTTGCTACCTCACCTAGATTTCAAAGATAAACCTTATAGAGTTGAGATAGTCTACAATCCAGTGTACCTGAAAATGTCAATCATTGCCATGTATTTAATAATGATGGACAAATAATTTCTTTCCTTGAAAAGGTTGAGTCTTTTGCCTATGTGTTCTTTGACCAGAGTTGTGATGAAAGTACTGATGTTCTGGAAGGTGAGTAAATTCTCATAATGGTTAGGAGTCAAATGTTATCTAGTTAAAAAGAAAACAAAATTCCCAAGGGTTTGGTCTTGTTGGAAGACCTTTTTAATTGACATGATTAGTACCTGAAGCAGAAAGGTAGAGTTTCAACTAGATCATCAAGCTGATTATGATTGAATGAATATTGGCACAAGGAGGATCTAAAATTTGTTTGCATGGGGAAGTGTTTCTCTCTAAAAGAGAGAGCGTTTAATTTCTTTGCTTATTCAATATAGAGATGTTTTTACATGGTGCTATGTAGACTTGAAGAAATTTAGAGATGGGAGAATACAACACCACATTCCATTAAATCCCAGTACTTTGCTCTTCAGGCAGAAACAGAGGACTTAAACCCGTAAGGTATCTGAGGCTGTTTTTAGTGAGATAGACAAGATGCTGAAGGTGAAGATTATTTACCCCATTCAACACTCTACATGGGTGGCTAACATTGTTCTGATTAGAAAGAAGAATGGGGAAATAAGGATTTGTGTTGATTTCTAAATCATAACCAAGCCTCCCTAAAAGATAACTATCCTTTACCTGTTATGGATCACATATTGCAGACAATATCTGGTTCAGAGATGATGTCCATGCTTGATGCATTTTTAGGATATAACTAGATTGAGGTAGCTCCAAAGGATCAACACAAGACAACATTCACTATCCCTATTGGTGATTTTTCTTACAATAGGATGCCATTTGGCCTTATCAATGCAGAAGCCACTTTCCAAAGGGCAATGGATTTAACATTTGTTGATCTAAAAAATGAAATCATTGTTACCTAGATGATCTCATAGCTTTCTCTAAGAAAAGAGATAACCATTTACATGATTTTGAGGTAGTGTTGCAACACTGTAGAGAACATGGTATTTCTATAAATCCTAAAAAGTTAATTTTCACTGTGACAAAAGGGGAAGATGTTGGGCCATATCGTCTCCAAAGATGGCAAAAAATTGATCCTTGAGAGGGTTAGAGCAATTCAGTGGTTGAGCTTACCTACAACCAAAATTAATACAAGATATTTCTTTAGTCAAGTAAATTTTCTGAGAAGGTTTGTTCTTGATGTTATTGAGCTAACTAGACATATTGCTGAAATGATGAAAAACCATCCTAGTTTTTAAATAGAGTGATGAAGGTAAACATGCATTTGAGGAAATTAAGATAGCCATGCTAATGCACCTACCTTAGTGCATCCCAATTCTGAAAAGGACTTTATTATCTATTGCTATGCATTAGAACACACTATGTCAGCTATTTTTCTACAAAAGAATGAATAGGGGATTGAAGCTCCAATTGCTTTCATGAGTGTGCCATTAAAGAAACATGAATGGAAATACTCTACACTAGATAAACATGCACTACGTGGTAGTGAAGGTTTTAAAAGGTTTAGATTTTATACTTTGCATTCACATGCAGTTGTCTATATTCCAGAGTCTGCTATAAAAAGTATGTAGGGTACTATCTAATATTGCTCTTTTTGGATATTTATTTCACATTATATTTTGGTGTGAGTTTGTGCAATAGATTTGATTATGTTGAACCATAAACATTATTATTATCATTATTATTTTGGATTATGGAATTTATGTATTTAAAAGATATTTAATTATTTGTCTAGAAAATAAACAATAAGTTTAATTAAATGATTGATGATTATAATGATAAATTTGTGATTAAGATTATTTTGAGCATTAATTATTTTAAATGCACTAATGATTAATTAAGAGGGGTGAAGGTGGAAATGTATAGTTTTTCTATTATCATGTTATTTTGGTTTTATTTTCATAAAAAAAAATATGAAGAGTTTTTGGAAAAAATTTCTATTAAAAAGAAAGAAAAGTGAGTTATTGGACATGCTTTGGGAAGGAAAAAATGTTGTAATCTTCTATAACAGATTCTTGGAAGGATTTTGGGAGATAGAAGAAAGATGGCTAAAAGTTGTGGGGTGGATGCTAGCCTGGCGAATGGAGGTATGAATTTTTTTGATAATTCTAATTTTTCTAGCCAGATTATTGTTTTGATTCAATGATTGGAAATGTTAAATCATTGTTAATGCTCTGTGTGAGCCATTATCATTGCTCTATGTGAGCCATTATCATTGCTCTATGTGATCCATTATTGATGCTCTATGTGAGCCATTATCATTGCTCTGTGTGAGCCGTTATTGATGCTCTGTGTGAGCCATTATCAATGCTCTGTGTGAGCCATTATTGATGCTCTCTGTGAGCTATTATTGATGCTTTCTATGAGCCATTATCATTGCTCTATGTGAGCCACTATCATTTCTCTATGTGAACAATTATTGGTGCTCTATGTGAGCCATTTTATTGCTCTATGTGAGTTCTTATTGTGCTCTATGTGAGCTATTACTTTGTCTATTTGAAAAGTTATCTCTCTGGAAATTACATTTTATTTTTAAAAAATTTAGCTTGGGGGTGGTTTTCAACTCTGTCAAACCTAAGGATGGGTGGAGAGAAATATAATTGATTAAATTTTTGTTACAAAAGATTTGAAGAAAGAATTATTATGGAGAGTTGATTCAGGTTGCTCTATTCTTTATTGTATGCATATTGTAGAATTATCTCTGGTCGATATCTATTGCAAGAAAAAGTTATGCATCATTATATATTTTTGGTTTTATTACAAGAAGATGATGAGTTGTATGTTTTTATTATAGTAGCTATTTGTTGAAGATATTTGGTATTGCAAGGAACAGGGTACACTTAATCATTTGATACACAAAGTAACTCTTTCTACATTTAAACTTATGTTGTTCATGTTTTAAGTACAATTTTATTTGGTTGATTCCAAACAAGTTTTATTGTGTTGGTAATTCTTATATGGGAACAATTATACCTTGAGATGATGATATTTAATCATAAATTTTTTTAACCAATATGAATGGTTTTGTGTAAATATTGTAGCTGACTACAATTAGCAACAAATTTTAGGTGATGTGATAGAGAAGCAAAGGCGTTATTTGAACAAATTGAGATAGAAGAAAGTTCCCAACCAAAAATAAGAGGAGTCATTACTCCATAAGGCACTACAAAGAATCAGCATTCATATTCTTGTAACGTTCATTCCAAGTATTAAATTCTTGAAATGTTTATATTTCATATAAATAACATTGTTGAAATTTGAACCAAGATCTGATTATGATTAACTTGTTGTGCTAGGAGTTTACCTTCTAAGAAAATTATATATGATTACATATCAAAAGATTTATTTACTCAGTATTAGTTTTGAAACTGTGTAGGAAAAGGAGTCTCTCCATAATATAGAAACAATTCTTATTCTTTATAGGAAGATTAAATATTAGGAAATTTTATATAAAGTTAACATTTAGTTTTCAAGGAATATTATTATGGCTATTTGATGAAAGGGTTATTTTTAATGGGATTCAAAAGTGTCATTAAGGGTTGTCAAATTCAACATAACTATTGTACCTTTATGTTGAGGCTGACTTTTCACCTCTACAATCAGTTTAATGATCAACTTCTATAACATATTAAGTTATTTTAATGATAAAATAAAGAATGAATCGTAAGTATTTTAATGATTAATTTAGCTATAGACACCTAGTTGAGGGAGTCTTTATGTGATCTCAATTCACAACTTTATTAGTTGTCTGTGTCACTAGGTATAATGAATTGCTTAGTTTTGCATTTCTTAGCTATTGAATAACTGCATTAAATAATTTCTATAACTATAATTGTAGACGTATAAAATATTGTGGTTGATATTATGATATACTTGTCTATGTTTATTTGTAGCTGGGAAAGACACCATATTGGTAAACAAGATCTGTAATCTCTCTCTACAAAGAAATAGTTAGAGTGGAAATTAATTAGAGTAAGTGGAAAAGAATTTTCTAGTCTCTAATATAAGTTAATAAGAAGAAAATACTATGTAGTATTTTGATGCATTTCATAGAGAATTTGGATTAGATCCTTCTCAAATTAAATAAAATATTCAAGTTTTATATTATCTTGTTTGTAAGCTATGTTGGCAAGAGACACTATATGGATTCATGAATGTTGTCATTGATGGTAACAAAGGTTATCCCACACATCTGTAAGACATGATGAGTCTCTACCAGAAGTCAGATTGAAGAAGTGTTATGATCTGGTAAGCAAGAACAGAGCAGTCAGCAAGGTCTGATAGTCAGGTCTGGATCTCTCAGAGGAAGTATTTTAGTGAAGTGCGGACTTGATGAAGTCAAGAGGAGTACCTTGACTAATACATTCCAAGGATTTAGCCTCCATTGATGGAAGGGTGAAGAGATATGAACACTTGAGTGTTGGGTTCCTGTTTGACAGAGCAGATAGAGGAAGAACTATACCGACAGAGTGTCAAACTTGAATCCGGAAGAGAGATTGCTAATGACTAAGTTTCTTGAGGTATCACTCATGATTGGCCGACATGATTGAAGATTTCTACAAGCATACTTTTGATCTGCATTACTTAGTATGCAAGGACTCAGTCGACAGACCAGAGTTTGAGATAATATTGACTATTCTGGATGCCGACTAGAAAAGTGTTGAAATCACTTGTGCAGATATATATATATATAAGATGGATTTAGATGTGAAGATGTGAGTTGTGTAATGTGAAGTGCGAAGAAAAGAAGAAGAGTAGAGTGAAAGTAGTAAGGAAGGTTTGGTATGTGAAAGGACAATAGCACAAAAGAAGAGGAAGGATGAAGTGTAGCAGATCAGTGTATTGAGCCTAACCGAAACTGAACCTCAGCATATGTGGATGCTTCACATCAGTTCAAGTGTCTTATTGTTCTTGTTACAACTTGTAGATAGTGAGTCTCTTGTGATCAGTGTGCTCAGGCAGTAAGCCCTAATTGGCAAGTGCCATTTTGTATTTCTATTCTTCTAACAGAGAATATAATCTTGGGTTAATCACCCCATGGTTTTCTCCCTTAACAGGGTTTCCACATCAAAAATATTGTGTCATGTGTATTTCCATTTCATGGTTATGTTTGCTTATTTGAATTAATACTGCATTAATTAATAAGAAAGTTTAGAAAGCTGAAATAATTGAGATAACTGATTCACCCCCCCTCTCAGTTATCAACAATTGGTATTAGAGCCAAGTTCCTCTCAATAGAGCCTAATAGCTTAAGGAAGATCTGGGAATTCAAATGGATATGTATGGTATGAGGGAACAACTTAAGTCTGCCCTAGATGATCTTGAGCAGTCAAATTCTGAAGTTAATGAATTGAAGGAAAGACTGAAACAGGCTGATGATTTCATAAATGAACTAAAAGGGAAACTGAGTCTCTCTATGAAAAAGAGAAAGGAGCACCTTCAGCAATTGGAAATTCAAGATGAAGCTAATGATACAAATGGAGATCTGAAGGAGAAAACCAAGTTGTGTGAAAAATTATCAAAAGAGATCATTATGATAAGACATGAGATGGAATTAGGAATTATGAAGTTTACCCAAGAAATTGAAGAGAAAAGAAAAACTGAAGATGATCTAAGACAATCTCTCAAGGAGAAATCAGAAGATTGCCACAAGATGGATAGAATTATCAGACATCTTGAATTTGATCTTGAAGAGGCTAAAGATAATGAAGAAAAACTTGAGGATCAAATTATCTCTCTTAAAAGGGATCTTCAAACAGCAAATGAATATAAAGAGAAATTCAAGATAAGTTCTGCTCAACTTAAAGTTCTTCTTGAAAGTCAAAAGAGGGTAGATGACAAGTGTGGTTTGGGATGAGAAAGGAGAAAGCTCTGGATCTGGTCAGAAGAATTTTGGATCAAAAAATCCAAGGAATAGGCCTAGAAGACCTCCGGTAAGGCAGCCTAATGCTCAAAGATATCCATCCTTCAATGGATACTACCACAACTGCAATAACTTTGGTCATAGAGCTAATCAATGTAGAAAGAGAATGAATCAGACTAATACATCCTTCTCTGGATAGTGTTTCAACTATAAAAGGTATGGTCACAAATCTCATGAATGCAAAAATATGCAAATGAACAATTCATTCAATGGTAGATGCTTTGCATGCAATAGAATGGGTCACATGGCTAATCAATGCAGATCAAAAGGATATCAATCAAATATGGAAAGAAATGTTGTTTGCCAAATTTGCAATAGATCCAGTCATATTGCCAAATTCTGTAGAAGCAAGAATCAGGACAAAAGAGGTCTGGTACATCATAATCAGAATCAAGACAAGGGAAAACAAAAAGTGAATGCGGATGAAGTTCAAAATCAGATGAACAAGATGTGGGTGAAGAAAAGTATAGAGAATGTAGGGGATGGATCCGCACCAAAATCTGGTGCTGATATTCCTTCTAGAAATTAAAAGGTGAGCTCTGGCTCAGGGGGAGTCACAAGGAAAAACATTATCCCCCAGCCAGTCAATGGGTCTCAGAATTGGCACAAGGAGAATTACGGATTAAAGGGTTCTTAGAGAAACATCTAAGTAAATTGTGATTAAAATATGGATGATCCGCAAGAAGTTTTAGAACAAGTTAATTCACCAAAATTGATCCGGTTCATCAAGTCATCCGGTAAGATTAGGTTGTTGTTTTTAAAAGTTGGATCCGACATGTTTCAGATAAAGATATTTTGATCTGCAGTTAAATGGAATGATTGGAGAAAGATAGATTGATTGCTGATGTTCATTAAAGATCTACTCCAAGTGCATCTCAATAATCTGGAAAAGACTTCCTTCGGAATGAGGAAAACAAGGCAAACCGAAATAACTTAAGTTGAGCATTTATTACAACTTGATATTAGGGTTTGTGGAGCAATATAAGGGTTTTTTCATTAAGCATTTGTTTATTCTATATTCAAGAAGAAGCAAAAAGAAGCTCTGCAACAAATCTCCTCAAGCCCATCAAAGATCATTTATAGAAGTCAATTCATCCAGAAATCGATCCAGCTAACTCCGTGAAACCTAAAGGCGCAAAAGGTATTTTCTGTTTTTAAAATATCTCTCTGTAAATCTTTTTAAAAGATGTCTACTTCAAATATTGTGAAGATCACTGATAGGCCTCGCCCCAAATTCAAGAAACATCCCTACAAATCCTTGGAAGTAGATCCCCTAGGAGCTTTTTCTAGTGTTCCGCATGGTGTCTTGCATACAGAAGATATAAGGGTTTACATTCACGCAAACATTAAAGAATTTAGAGAGTCCAAATTGAGGGATATCTACCACAAACAACTAATAGATGATTCATTCGAGCTCAAACCCCAATACAAGGCCCTCCGGGAGAAGCACTTTGCATAATGTATACATTTCCCCTACTTTGTTGAGGACGAATGGGTCTGGTATGTCTTGAGCAGAATACATGACAACTTCATGTGGTTGAATGGACCATTCAAGATCACAAAAGATGCCATTAGGGTAGTTACTGGTTTGCATTCATCCGGTGGTATACCTATTCTCAAATCAATCAAGAATCTAACTGTAAGTGAGGCTACCAAATCTAGGTTTGATAAAAGAGCAATGATAGTAGATGACATCACTGATCCGGATGTCAAGTTTGCATCCATGATCATTGGCTACAAGATATATCATTCTAGCAGGGAGAATTCAGTACCTGGAACTGCTATCTACACTGCCTATGAACTGTTGAGAAAAAATGTAGACTATGACCTTTGTGAGCTCCTTCTAAACCAACTCTTGGAGAACCTACAGAAGATAAAGAAGGACAAGAAGAATTCCTTCAAATTTGGTGGCCTAATACTCTATCTATTCTTCTACTTTATGAATGAGTTGCCCAGATCTAGTGGATGGGTATGGCAGAATGACAGACTGGTTGCCATACAAATCAGGGATTATTTGCATGAACTTGGTGATGACAAAGTACACAACACAGCTCTCTGGGGTTTCTTTAAAAACTTTCAGAACATGATACAAGCTAGAAAGAGAACTCCCCAATCTCTAGTGGAGAAATACAAAGACACAGTAGGCTTTATGGTAGAGACTAATCAATGCCTAATGGAGGCAGTGGAACCAAGAATAGTGTGGATCATGCCAATGGGGTATGAGGTGGATGAGAAAATCGTAGAGCTGCATGTTCAGTACATGCTTAGTAAACAAAGGGATCCCAAGGCAAAAAAGTTTGGAACCTTTGAAGAATTGAGTGTGAAGATCCATATTGAGCTAAGGCAACTAGAGATGAAAAGAAAGGTAAGAAAAGAAGTAGAAAACATTGCCAAAAGCTTTAGCATCTCAAAAGAGGCACTTGATGCCAATAGGGAGAAGATGGAAAGAGCACAGAAAGAGAAGGAAGGTGCTGAAAAGGAAAGTGGTCCGATAGAAGCCCCCACCCGGACAAGATCCTCTAAGAGGTCCATTCCTACCACTGACAAGAGCTCAAAGACATCAAAACCAAAACCAAAATCATTCGGTAAAATAGAGAAAAGAACTAAGACAAAGGCTACAAGGTCTTATATCAGTAAGAAAGATGAAGGAGAGACAAAATCTGATGAAGAAATCAAGAAGATGAAGAAAAAGAAGAAAGTATCCAGTGTAGATAAGGTGGCAGAGGTAGAAGAATTTGTTGAAAAACCCACTCTATCCCCAGATGATGTAGTCAAAGCTGTTACTATGGATGGAAACTTGCAACCAATAACATAATTCTATGATGCATATAATGATGCAGATAAAAAAATATTGGAGGAAGCCACAATTAAGTACTTGAACATTTACAATAAAGCCTTGATTGAAATAATTTCTCTAATTCCTAAAAGTTTGGAAAAGGAACTTGAAATGAGAAAAGAAAATGCTAAGGCTAAGGACTTAGAAATCAGAGAACAGATAACTATTCAGCTCTACCCTTCAATTACTCCAAAACAAATGGATATGATCTTCAAAGATTGCAAGGATGAGTTCCGGAGTAAGACTAGAATGAATCAGCTCATGCTTGGAGAAACTGATAAAGTGGCAAAAGAAACAGAAGAAATCCTACGGAAGGCATACTCAAGATTCAACATTCCTATTATAGAGGACTTGGGTGTTGATCCCTCGGCTACAAGTGTTGAAAAAGAATCTACCGAGGCAATGATAGAAGAAGTAATGGATTCCGGTGAAGGTAAAGACAAGGGCTTGGAATCCTCTACTCCAGAAGAGGTGGCTTATGAACAAACAAACATTACTCCTCCAGTTTCTCCTGCTGACTCCGGATCCAAAGGAGAAGAAAGAATAAAGGAGAAAGAAAAAGAAGTAAATGAAAAAGAAGATGACAGCTCTAAGACTGCAGAAGAAAAGAAAACTCTATCTCCAGCAAGAGACACTGTAGAAATTGTCAAAGATTTCCTAAACAAAGAGACAATGGAAATTGATGAACTGAAACTTCTACTAGGACCATTTGATTTTGATTCTCTTTCCCCAGTACAAACAATGAAGATAGGTTCATTTGCTAATGCAAAGGCAAAAGAAAAACTCCTGAAGCCTCACATGGAAGACTGTGAGCTAATAAAAATTGCATCCAGTGTGATTGAAAAGATCATGCCATCCTTTCTGAAGGATTCATCAGCTTCCTCATCAGGTAATCTTAAATCTCTTGTTAGTTCAGTCAACACTCATTTTGAGTCCTTAGAGAAATTAGCTGAGGAAAAGGTCCAGAAAGAGTTTTTGGATAAAAGATTCTCTAAAGTACTAGGTCTAATATCAAATGATAGAAGAAATATGGATATAGGTATAAAGAGATTAGAAAATGCTCTTAAAGATGGCAGGGAAATATATAAATTTTGTCTATCATGGTCCAAAGCAGCAATGGAGATTGAGAAGAAAATGAAAGAACAGGAGATCAAACTAACAAAACTTTCTCAAAATTTTGATCCATTTACCTCATCCATAGTAAATCAAGAATGTCAGACTATTGCAGTCTTGGATGAAATTAAGAAGCTAGAGAAAGAAAAGAAAAAAAGAATTGGCAGGTTAAATGAGCTTAGAAGAATAATCATTCCTAAGTTGGAGGCCATGCATGAGGCCCTAAGTGATACTCAAACCACCGCCAAGGCAAATGATCTGACAGATCTGAAGAAGGCAAAATTTTTTTCATTCCTGTTGAGTGGTCACATATCAATTTTGGACAAGATGAAGCTGAGTTGGGCAACCAAAGTTGTACAATTGAAAAACACTTTTGCAGACATACTAAAGTATATGTAGAGTGCAACCGGATAATATACTTATGCAACTAAGTTAACTTTTGAAAATTTTGGTGTACGAACCCCACCCTTTGCCATTGATATCAAAGGGGGAGTGATGAGTAGTGAAAAATGATGAATCCAGCTAAGGGGGAGCTCCAGAAAATGTACATAGAGATAGAGCATCAGCGAAGGGGGAGTATAGTGTGACACTTAGTCATTTTTCACTAAGTGTTGCCATCAATGCCAAAGGCGGAGATTGTTGGCAAGAGACACTATATGGATTCATGAATGTTGTCATTGATGGCAACAAAGGTTATCCCACACATCCGCAAGACATGATGAGTCTCTACCGGAAGTTAGATTGAAAAAGTGTTATGATCCGGTAAGCAAGAACAGAGCAATCAGCAAGGTCTGATAGTCAGGTCCGGATCTCTCAGAAGAAGTATTTTAATGAAGTGCGGACTTGGGGAAGTCAAGAGGAGTACCTTGACTAATAGATTCCAAGGATTTAGCCTCCGGTGATGGAAGGGTGAAGAGATATGAACACTTGAGTGTTGGGTTCCTGTTTGACAGAGCAGACAGAGGAAGAACTGTACTGACAGAGTGTCAGACTCGAATCTGGAAGAGAGATTGCTAATGACTAAGTTTCTTGAGGTATCACTCATGATTGGCTGACATGATTGAAGATTTCTACAAGCATACTCTTGATCCGCATTACTTAGTATGCAAGGACTCAGCCGACAGACCAGAGTTTGAGATAATATTGACTATTCCGTATGCCGACTAGAAAAGTGTTGAAATCACTTGTGCGGATATATATACAAGATTGATTTAGATGTGAAGATGTGAGTTGTGTAATGTGAAGTGCGAAGAAAAGCAGAAGAGCAGAGTGAAAGCAATAAGGAAGGTCTGGTATGTGAAAGGACAGCAGCACAAAAGAAGAGGAAGGATGAAGTGTAGCATATTAGTGTATTGAGCCTAACCGGAACTGAACCTTAGCATATGTGGATGCTTCACATCAGTTCAAGTATCTTATTGTTCTTTTTACAACTTGTAGACAGTGAGTCTCTTGTGAGCAGTGTGCTCAGGCAGTGAGCCCTAATTGGCAAGTGCCATTTTGTATTTCTATTCTCCTAATAGAGAATACAATCTTGGGTTAATCACCCTGTGGTTTTCTCCCTTAACCGGGTTTCCACATCAAAAATATTGTGTCATGTGTATTTCCATTTCATGGTTATGTTTGCTTATTTGAATTAATACTGCATTAATTAATAAGAAAGTTCAGAGAGCTAAAATAATTAAGATAATTGATTCACCCCCCCTCTCAGTTATCAACAAGTTAATCATTCTTATTGAAGGTTTATCTTATTTAGTTATTGTTTATCAAACTTCTATCAGTGTTATCAACTCTTATAGATATACACACCATATAATAATGTGAGCAGTCTATTAATTCTTTTCTTATAATCATTATTTTTTAGTGTAGGCATTACATAGGTATTAGAGCACTAGGTTGCAACACATGGGAGCTTTGAGGAAAAAGTGATAGTAATATAAACTTGTTTTTTTCCTAAAGTGTAGAACCAATTGACCATGGACCTCAAATTTTACAATCTTTACAAAATTTGGTGAATGTAATCCAAGAGAGGTTACTTGTTCTTAACAATCAAGACTAGCATCACTCTGAAAGACAACATTTTTTTATCCTGGGAATGTAGTAGAAGTCATCGCCGCAGTAGAGCAGATCATATAGAGGAAGGAAAATCATGACATTATTCACCTCCTCCTAATAATACCCAAGTTGAGAGGGAGGACTCTATGGATACTGATAAATTAATATGAGATTTTCTCTAGTTACAACCACAACATTTTTCAAGATCTACTGGTGGATTAGAGGTTGAATCTTGGTTGATCAGTCTTGAAAAAAATTTTGCTTTGAAAACATATGGAAGAAATATAAAATCTAGACTGGCTATTCATCTACTCAGGGATAGTGTAGATACTTGGTGGTGGAAGGAGGAGAGAAAAAGGCATTTAACTCCTGAAAAATATCACTTGGGAAGTTTTCTTAGAAATTTTCAAGAAAAGATACATTTCAGATCATTTCCAGGAACAAAAAATTGATGAGTTCCATGATCTCCAATAAAGAGGAATGACTGTAGCACAATATGAGAATAAGTTCTTTGAGTTGTCTCAGTATGTTGACTATATCCAGGATGAGAAGATGATGATAAACTATTTTATCAAATGACTTAATCACAACATTGTAGGTCCGGTTCGATTATCTGAGCCTACTACTTGAAGCAGGCAGTGGAGAAGGCACTTAATGCAAAAGAAATCTTGCTGAGACATCATGATCACCATTAGAATTCATCTCAGCATCATAACTGTAACCGGTCTTACTCTTTTGCTAGGAGTGGAAATAGGGCTAATTCTTATTATTCTAGACTAGCCCAGTCATAGCATAATTAGAAAACTAAATCATTTCAAGGAGGTCTAGTTAGGTCTTGGAAAAATTCATCTCAAAGAGGGGACCAAAAAACCCCATCGCAATTTGTAGATCATCTCATCCACAACAGAGTTCTTAAGGTAGTCAAGCTAACACTGGTGGATCAACTTTTCATTTTATGGCTCCTTCGAACCATTCTTGTTTTAATTGCAGTGGTAAAGGACATTATGATCGAGATTATTTCTAGAACAAAGTAGCTTTAGGGGTTCAGCAGTCGACAGCTTCAAAACCTACAGTGGGTGATGTGGGCATATCTCATCAGGTTTTTGTAGCTACTGAAAATCAACAAGCGGATCATCAGGCATCTGTTATAGAGGTTCCCAAAAAAATTGGTAAGATTACTATTTTTATTCTTTTTAATTTAGGACCTACAGATTCTTTTATTTCACCATATGTTGTGAAGTGTGGGCTGGTGGTTGCTAAGAAAAATGTTAATTGGGATGTGCAATTAGCCTTTGGTGCTAGGATGTTGGTCAATTCTTTAGTTAGAGATTGTTATTTAGAGCTTAGTTGTTTTTCTACCAAAGCATATTTCGGGGTGATGCCTTTGGAGTCTTATGATATAATTTTAGGTATGGATTGGATGAATGCTCATGAACTAAAATTAGATTTTTGACACAAGTTGGTTGAGTGTTTAGATGATTTAGGCAAAAAGGTAGTTGTCTCGGGAATTAAGAGACTAGTGTCTCTTAGGATGATTTCAGCTATGCAACTCAAGTGGTGTATGAGAAAAGGATGTTAGTTCTTTGCTATTTCCATCATTGACCAATCAGAGGAGAAGCCTGACACTTTCTTAGATGATCATCCCATTCTTCAAGAGTTTGCTGATGTGTTTCCCTCTTAGCTTTCTGGTATACCACCTAAAAGGGAAATTAATTTTTACGTCGACTTGGTTCTGGGAGCACAGCCAATTTTTAAGGCTCCGTATAGAATGACTACTCAAGAACTATAATAGCTCAAGTTATAGTTGGAGGAATTGTTGGAAAAAGGTCATATCCATCCCAGTGTTTCTCTGTGGAGTGCACCTATGATTTTTGTTAAAAAGAAGGATGGAACTCTTTGGCTTTGCATAGACTACAGATAGCTTAACTAGCTCACCATCAAGAATCATGTTATCCTTTGCCAAGGATAGATGATTTTTTCGACCAAATTTAGGGAGCAAAGGTTTTCTCTAAGATAGATCTCAAGTCTGGATATCATCAATTGAGGATTGTTGAAGCCAATGTTCATAAGACAACACTTGACACAAGATATAGCCATTATGAGTTTATTGTTGTTCCTTTTGGTTTGACTAATGAATTGGCAATTTTTATAATTTTGATGAATGGTGTCTTTCAAACTTTTCTAGACCGGTTCATGGTAATTTTTCTTGATGATATACTGATCTATTCTTGCACTGTGGAGGAGCATAAGGAGCATTTGCGACAGGTTTTGCAATGTTTGAGGGAAAATCAATTATATGCTAATATCTCCAAGTGTGAATTTTTCCAAATAGAAATCCAGTACCTAGGGCATATTATTTCAGGTGATGGAATCTTAGTAGATCCTTTCAAGATTCAGGATATTGTAGAATGGTCTGCTCCCACTAATGTAGCAGAAGTAAGGAGTTTCATGGGATTAGCTAGTTATTACAGAAGGTTTGTGGAAGGTTTTCCTCAGATTACTCATCCAATCACTTCTCTCCAGTGGCAAGGCAAGAAATTTGTTTGGTCTAAATAGTGTGAAAGAGCTTTTCAAGTTCTTAAAGAGAAGCTTACTAGTGCACCCATCTTAGCTATTCCAGATCCTACCAGTGATTTTGTTGTTTGTACAGATGCATCTATTGAGGGTATTGGAATTGTTCTCATGCAAGAGGATTGTGTCATAGCTTTTGAGTCTCACAAATTGATGAATCATGAGCTTAATTACCCAACAAATGATTTGGAGTTGGCTATAGTGGTTCATGCTTTGACCAAATGGTGACATTTTCTTCTTGGGCATATATTCAAGTTGCACTCTAATCTTCAGAGCTTATAGTACATCTTCTCTTAGCCTAATTTGAATGTTAGGTAGTGTAGGTGAATGGAATTTATGTGTAAATATGACTTTGAGATCCATTACATCAAGGGAAAAGAAAATGTTGTATCTGATGCCCTTAGTAGGTGACAACATGAGTTGTTTGCTTTGACAATTAAAACAGATCTCAATGGATAATTCTAGAGTCATTGCCTCAAGATACCATGTACCATGAGATTATTCAATTCCAGAGTCCTTTGAAGGACAAGTTTGAGGGATATTCTGTGGATGTTGATGGATTACTCTGACATCGTGGACATATATATGCTCCTTCTTTTGGAGACCTTAGAGGTTTTATTTTAGTTGAGGCTCATAGAGCACCTTATGTTGTGCATTCTGGTGTTAAGAAAATGCATGCAAATCTTTAGAAGTTGTATTTTTTGGTAGGAATGCAAAAGGATATTGTAAATTTTCTAGCTCGCTATTTAGAGTGCCAAAGGGTAAAAGTAGAACATCAACATCTGGCTAGTCTATTGTACCCTCATACAATTCTAGAATAGAAATGGGATGTGATTTCTATGGATTTCATTGTGGGTTTGCTTTTGACTGCTCGTTGACATGATGCAATTATGGCGACTGTGGATAAGTTAATAAAAGTAGCACATTTATCTCCAATGAGTTCTTCCTATAATGTTGCTTTAGTAGCTAGGGTTTTTCTTCATGACATAGTTTGACTTCATGGAGTGCCAAGGAAGATCATCTCAGATAGAGATCTAGTTTTCACCTCATCCTTTTGGTCTACACTTCAGCAAGCTTGAGGGACTCAACTCAACTTCAGCATTGCCTGTCATTCAAAGACCGACAAACAAACTAAGAGTGTAAATCAAGTTTTGGAGGATATGCTTAGAATGTATGTGATGGATCAACAATATTGTTGGGAGGACTATTTGCCTTTAGTAGAGTTTTCTTATAACAATAGTCATCACAATTCACTCGGAATGGCACCTTTTGAGGCTCCTTATGGTAGACCTTGTAGAACTCCTTTAAGTTGGGACCATTTAGAGGATCAAGTCATGATTGGACCTAAACTTGTTTGAGATGTGGAGTAGCAAGTGATCCAGATTAGTGAGTAGTTGTACATAGCTCAAGGTCAACAGAAGTAGTACACAAACACCAAGAGAGTTGATTGTGAGTTCCAAGTTGGGGAGAAAGTTTTCTTGCAAATGAGACCCTATAAGAGCTCTATCCATTATGGAAAAGGCTCTAAGTTGGCACCCAAATATGTTGGCCCTTTTGAAATTCTAGAGAGGATAAGCCCAGTTGCATATTGCTTAGCCTTGCCACCCATCTTGTCGCATATCCATAATGTTTTTCATGTATGTTTGCTTAAGAAATATATACTAGATTCTACTCATGTATTGGAGTGGGATGCTTTGCAGGTGGCACAGGATGGACATCTAATACTGGAACTAGTTCACATTTTGGATCAATGAACACTAGCCCTACGAGGACGACAACTGGACTAGGTCAGGGTTTACATTTGGTACACCTATGATGAATCTTCTGCTACATGGGAGGATACTATCAGGATAAAATCTTTGTTTACTTATCTTTTTGATAGCTTCTAGGAGGAAGCCTAGATACTAGAGGGGGAGAATGTAGGGTACTAGTACTAGCTAATATTGCTCTTTTTGGATATTTATTTGACATTTTATTTTGGTGTGAGTTTGTATAATGCATTTGATTATGTTGAACCACAAACATTATTATTTTGGATTATGGAGTTTATGTATTTAAAAGATATTTAATTATTTTTAGAAAATAAACATTAAGTTTAACTAAATGATTGATGATTATAATGATAAATTAGTGATTAAGATGATTTTTAGCATTAAATATTTTAAATGCATTAATGATTAATTAAGAGGTGGGAAGGTGGAAATGTATAGATTTTCTATTATCATGTTACTTTGGTTTTATTTTCATAAAAAGAAATATGAAGAGTTTTTGGAAAAAACTTCTATTAAAAAGAAAGAAAAGTGAATTATTGGACATACTTTGGGAAGGAAAAAGTGTTGTAATCTTCTGTAACAGATTCTTCGAAGGATTTTGGGGGATAGAAGAAAAATGGCTGAAAGTTGTGAGGTGGATGCTAGCCTAGAGAATGGAGGTATGAAATTTGTTGATTATTCTAATTTTTCCTGGCCAGATTATTGTTTTGATTCAATGATTGGAAATGTTAAATCATTGTTGATGCTCCATGTGAGCCATTATCATTGCTCTGTGTGAGCCATTATTGATTCTCTGTGTGAGCCATTATCATTGCTCTGTGTGAGCCATTAATGATGCTCTGTGTGAGCCATTATCATTGTTCTGTGAGTCATTATTGATGCAATGTGTGAGCCATTATCATTTCTTTGTGTGAGCCATTATTGATGCTTTGTGTGAACCATTATAATTGCTCTTTGTGAGCCATTATCAATGCTTTGTGTGAGCCATTATCATTGCTTTGTGTGAGCCATTATTGATGCTCTGTATGAACCATTTTACTACTCTATGTGAGTTGTTATTGTGCTCTGTGTGAGCTATTAATTTGTCTATTTGAAAAGTTATCTATGTGAAATTAAATTTTGTTTTCAAAAAATTTAGGCCAGGGGTGGTTTCGACTCTATCAAACCTAAGGATGGGTGGAGAGCAATATAATTGATTAAATTTTTATTACTAAAGATTTGAAGAAAGAATTATTTATGGAGAGCTGATTAGGGTTGCTCTATTCTATATTGTATGCATATTGTGGAATTATCTTTGGTTGATATCTATTGCAAGAAAAATTTATGCAACATTATATATTTTTGGTTTTATTATCAGGAAGCTAATGAGTTGTATGTTTTTTCTTATAGTCATTGTTTGTTGAAGATATCTGGTATTGTAAGGAACAGAGTACAACTAATCATCTGCTACATGTAAAGTAACTCTTTATACATTTAAATTCGTGTTGTTCATGTTTTAAGTACAATTTTATTTTGTTGATTCCAAACAAGTTTTATTGTGTTGGTAATTCTTATACAGAAATAATTATACCCTGAGATGTTGATATTTAATCATAATTTTTTATAACAAATATGAATGGTTCTGTGTAAAGATTGTAGCTGACAACAATGAGCAATAGATTTTAGGTGATGTGATAGAGAAGCAGAGGCGTTATTTGAACACATTAAGATAGAAGAAAGTTCTTAGCCAAAAATAAGAGGATTCATTACTCCATACGGTGCTACAAAGAATCAGCATTCATATTCCTATAATGTTCATTCCCAGTATTAAATTCTTGAAATGTTTATATTTGGTATAAATAGCATTGTTGAAATTTGAACCAAAATTTGATCGGGATTAACTTGCTATGTTAAGAGCTACCTTCTAAGAAAACTATATATGATTACATATCAAAAAATTTATTTACTTGGTATTAGTTTTGAAACTCGATAGGAAAAGGAGTCTCTCCACAAAATAAAAACAATTCTTATTCTTTCTAGGAAGATTAAATATTAGGAAATTTTATATAAATCTAACATTTAGTTTTCAAGGAATATTATTATGGCTATTTGATGAAATGATTATTTCTTATGGGATTCGAAAGTGTCATTAAGGGTTGTCAAATTAAACGTAACTATTGTGCCTTTATGTTGAGGCCAACTTTTCACCTCTACAATCAGTTTAATGATCAACTTTTGTAATATATTAAGTTATTTCAATGATAAAATAAAGAATGAATTTTAAGTATTTTAACAATTATAGAATTTAGCTATGGGCACCTATTTGAGGGAGTCTTTTCGTGATCTTAGTTCACAGCTTTATTAGTTGTCTTTGTCGCTAGGTATAATGAATTGCTTAGTTTTGCATTTCTTAGCTATTGAATAACTGTATTAAATAATTTCTATAACTATAACTGTAAACATATAAAATATTGTAGTTGATATTATGATATACTTGTCTCTATTTATTTGTAGCTTTGAAAGACACAAGATTGGTAAACAAGATGTGTAATCTCTCTCTACAAAGAAATAGCTAGAGGCAAAATTAATTAGAGTAAGTGGAAAAAAAATTTCTAGTCTCTAATATAAGTTAGTAAGAAGAAAATATTATGTAGTATTTTGGTGCCTTTAATAGAGAATTTAGATTAGATCCTTCTCAAATTAAATAAAATATTCAAGTTTTATATTATCTCGTTTGTAAGCTAATCTTTCTAATTGAAGGTTTATCTTGTTTAGCTACTGTTTATCAAACTTCTATCGGTGTTATCAACTCTTATAGATATACATACCATATAGTAATGTGAGTAGTTTATTAATTATTTTCTTATAATCATTATTTTTCAATGTAGGCATTACAAATTATCCTTACACAATAGGAAATTGGATGTAATAATAGAGGAGCCTGGATAGCTAGAGTTTAATATGATGTTGAAATTAAACCTACAAATTTGGTTAGAGGCAAAGGAATGTGTAAAATGATTACTGAGAGTAAGGTTGATGAAGATGAAGAGTTTCATCTGGTTCTTTTCACAAGCACTACTGATGATTGGTTTTCTAATGTTTCTTACTTTTTAGCATATGGTGATTGTCCACCCCACCTCTTTGCCAAAGAGAAAAGAAATCTGAAGCTTAAAGAAAACAAATATGTTCTCTGGGAGGGGAACTTATATAAGAAAGGAGTGGATGGAACATTTATGAGATGCACAGATAAAGAGTAGTAGAAGAAATTATTGGAAACTTTTCATAGTGAAGCTTGTGGGGGACACTTTTCAGCATTAGTGACATCCTTTAAGCTATTGCGGCAATATTTTTACTGGCCAGGCATGTTCAAAGTGTTGAAATACACCAGACAACTGAGAGGGTGGGTGAATCAGTTGTCACAAAAACTTAGCCTCATATGAATATCAAACCATCAACAACTTAATCATTCATATTCATATTTAACCATGAAAGCATGAAACCATAAACTTAATTACAATCACACATTCAACATAGTAGACAACATATTTTTATGTGGAAAACCCTAAAAGGGAAAAACCATGGTGGGTGTTAGCCCACAGAAATATATGAGTTATAGCAATACAATAATTAGAGGCTCATTGCCCAAAAATGCTCACTACAAAGAACGGCTCACTACCTAAGGGGTAGCTCACTACCAAAGTGGTGAACTAATTAGGTAGCATCTACTCCATGCCAAGGTTCAATTCCATTAAAGAACAATATAACTTCTCTACTCTGATCTTTCACACCTTCACACTTATCACTTCATATTCACATCACACACACTTTTTTGCAACTACATTACATGTTTTTATATAATTCATCAACCTTGGAATGTACATCAAGGTCGACATTACATTCATCAACCATTGAATCAATCTCCAAGGTCGGCATTACAATCATACATAAAATAGGTCTGGTCCTAATACAAATTTTACTAAGGAAAAGATGTATGAGGATCACACCACGCTTTAGCTAGGACTCAATCATAATCCTTCACGCCACAACATGCTTTTACAATCTTCAATGCATCTCCACAAATAGTTGAATTTACCAAGTCAGCCAAGACTGATGAGAGCACTAGGTCTACTAAGAAGATTCTTCATTCATGATCCAATTTTCTCTTTGTAGACCAATCAAAAGGTAGGAACACAATCAGGATACATGCACAAGTACATTTTAATCACCAGGAACAACCGTACAATCTCTAACCATTCTGTCAAGAAGATTCTTCAAATCAGTGCACAAGAACAACACTGTCAACCATTGCCATAAGTAAAGGATAGCTTATGGACCACCAAATCATAGACCATTATAGTTGAAGGCACTTAACATCATTACAAACTTGATTCCAAAACCATAGACTAAAATACTTCAATGCGGAGAAATGTTGAACATAACACTCTCCCTGCCACCACTAAACACACAAGAAAAGTAGTTTTCATACTGGTGAAGACAATTTACTCAAATCTTCATTCTAGAGGCTCAAACTTGGAATATAACATCTCTAGACAAACTTCTAAATAACTTCCAATCTATAGGCAAAGATATTCATTCTACAGGAAATGTGGAGCAACTTCTAGACTATTCTTCTGAATACAATACATTGTTTCCATTGCAACACACTGTTACCACCAGAGGGGCTAATTTTCTCAATATCATCAACATCAAGATCATGTACATAAGTAAATACAAATCATCTCACTCCATACAAGTAATCAACAATGTAAGAGCATAGTTAAAACCAATGACAACATAGATATGTTGACATCAATGACAACACCGGTTAGGCACATACTTGCAACAATCTCCCCCTTTGTCATTGATGACAACATATGATGTGAAAAACTTAATGACCCATCAAGATAAGATACTCCTCCTTTATTTTTATACATCTTCACTCTTTCTCCCCTTAAGTTTTTCACATGATTTCTCTCCCCCTTTGACATCAATGGCAAAGGGCACATACTTGTATGTTGCTTCTCTGATCCACTGAACTTTCTCTATTATCAATAACTTTATCAGAAACATCTAGCTACTCCCCCTTAGAGGTAGCCCTCAAAACATCAATCTAGATCAAAGAATGACACTTTGAGCACCATTGGATTGATGTATTCCTATGCATCTTAGTTTAGAGCAGGAGGGGTGATGACCCCTAACTTTTCTCTGAGATACTCAAAGGTATCTTTAGGTAGAGATTTAGTGAAAATGTCTACAATCTGATCCTTTGTGGACACATATTCCAACATTACTTCATTCTCTATCAGCCTCTCTCTCAAAAAGTAGCACCTTATTGATATGTGCTTTGTTCTTGAGTGCATCACTAGATTCTCTAAAATGTTTATGGCACTTGTATTGTCACAAAATATTGCGATTGGGTTTTCATATACAACTCTTATATCCTTCAAAGTCTGCTTCATCCGTAACACTTGAGTGCAACAACATGCTGCTGCAATATATTCTACTTTTGCAGTAGATAAAGAGACCGAGTCTTGCTTTTTACTCAGGCATGAAACCAATCTATTTTCCAAGAAGAAAGCACCTCCACTTGTACTCTTTCTGTCATAAACATCTCTAGCCCAATCTACATCTATGTAAGCACTGAGAGTGAAATCATTGTCCTTTGGAAACCATAAGCCACGATCTAGAGTGCCTTTTAAATACCTCAGGATTCTCTTGACTGTCATCACATGTAATTCTCTTGGATCATTTTGGAATCTTGCAACAAGACAAAATGCATGCATAATATTACATGATTGGTTTGAGTTAGATAAAGCAATCCTCCAATCATGAATCTATATTTTTTCTAATTAGTCTTAGGTGATTCATCAGTTTTACTCAACTTACAACTATTCACCATAGGAGTACATACTAGTTTAGAGTCTTCCATACCAAACTTCTTCAACAACTCTTTCACATACTTAGACTGAGATATGAAGATTCCCTTATCTAATTGATTGATTTGTAGACCTAGAAAGAAATTCATATCACCAAACATGGACATTTCAAACTCTTTTTGTATTTCACCAACAAATTTCATACACATACCTTCACTGCCTCCAAAGATGATATCATCAAGAAAGACTTTAACAAACAAAATTTGATTACCATTAATCTTGAAATAAAGATTACTGTCAGCAGTACCTTTATTGAACCCTAACTACAATAATTACTTATCTAACCTTGCATACCAGGCTCTAGGAGCTTGCTTGAGTCTATACAAAGCTTTCTTCAATCTACACACAATATCACCTTGATCTGATAACTTAAATCCTTCTAGTTGCTCAATGTAAACTTCCTCTTCCAACTCACATTCATAAATGCAGACTTCACATCCATCTGATACACTTTAAAATCTTTGTAGGCTGTAAATGCCAGAAATATTTTGATTGCTTCAATCCAAGCTACTAGAGAAAAAGTCTCTTCAAAATCTATTCCTTCAATATGAGAATATCCTTTGTACACAAGCCTTGCCTTATTCCTTACAACCTTTCCATTCTCATTCAACTTATTCCTAAAAACCCATTTTGTTCCAATAACATTTTGTCAACAGGTCTAGGAACTAATTCCCAAGTATCATTCTTTTCTATCTATATTAGTTCTTCCTCCATGGCTTTTACCCATCTTTCATCATTGCAGGATTCATTCATAGTTTTTGGTTTGACCTTTGAAAGAAAATAGTAATTCACTTGTTCTTTTGTAGCTCTTTTCCTTGTTAACACACCTTTGTTTTTGTCACCTATAATCTAATCTTCAGAATGATTAATCCTTACATACCTAGGAGTCTTGACAACACTTTCTAGAGCCTCTTCTTCATCTTGATTGTCTTCTTTCTCATCTTTTTCTTTATTAACTATAGTCATAGGTTTGCCTGGTTCATAGCAATTTAGGTCTGATATTCTTTCCTTACCTTCATCCACTTTCACATTTGCACTTTTAACAATCTTTTTGAGCCTTTTTTGTAGCACCGATAGGCCTTACTCTTGGTAGAGTATCAAAGGAAGATTCCTTCATCACACCTTGCATCAAACTTTCCTAGATCTTCATCTCTATTGATATAGCATTTGCTTCCAAAGACTTTGAAATATTTTACTGTAGGAATTCTTCCATACCACAATTCATAGGGAGTTTTAGTACTATTACCTTTCACTTGAACTTTGTTTTGAATGTAGACAATAGTATATATGGCTTCTCTCCAAAAAACTTACAGCAGATCTACTTCTTTCATCATTGTCCTAGCTATTGAAATACTCTAAACAACTGAGAGGGGGGTGAGGGTAAATCGGTTGTCTAGAAACCTTAACAATTTCTACACTTAAAAATTCAATTATTTGCCAATCATTCACCAATCACTATTATAATTAAATCATGAAAGCATAAATCAAAACCTCAAACACATTTGCAAAATAAATACATGAGACACCAGATTTTTATGTGGAAAACCCCAATAAGGGGGAAAAACATAGAGAGGATTAACCCTCAATATATATTGCAATCTTGAAGTAATGATGTTCAGGCTTGGTCACTCCATGGGCCTAGAACATGTTGGCTCACTGCCATGAAGAACAACTAGGTCTAGAAGGCTTACTACCTCAACCCTAAACCTAGCAAGATTACAATAAGGGTTGTTAAACCCTATTGGTGGCTCACTGCCAAAATCAATATCTTCTTCATGTCTGAGATTAATACATTGAAGTACAGTAGTTCCTCTGCTCTACTCTGCCTTTTCACCTCTTTACCTTATCTTCGCATCTTCGCTCAACGACATATTTTCCATGACTCAATTACAAGTATTTATACACTACATCAACCTTGGAATGATCATCAAGGTCAACATTACAATCATTTACAAAATAGGTCTGGACCTAATACATAATTTACTAAGGAAATGTAGTGGAGATGTATGCAGATCACACCACACCTTAGCTAGGATTCAAACATGAACTTCCATGCCACAACACGCTTCTATAATCTTCAAGAGATCTCCGCAATCACTAGAATTAACCAAGTTGGCTAAGACTAGTTACATGTTATGTTATCTGGGAATAATCTTCAAACATGATCTCAATTCCTTAATGTAAACTAATGTAAAGGTAGGAACATGATCAAGAGGCATCCACAAGCACATTGAAATCACTAGGAGTAACCGCACAAACTCAAACCACTTTGTCGATGAGATTCTTTACACTGGAGCACATGAACTTCACTGTCTTTAACTGTCATAAAAGAAAGATAGCTTACAGACCACCAAAACATGAAGCATTACAATTTTAATCACTTGTCATCATCCGAGACTTCCCTCTATAACCATAGAGAAAAAACTTCAATGCAGAGGAATGTGGAGGAAAATACTTTCTCCCTATCACTAGTGAATAATCAGAAAAAGTAGGTTTTACTCTATTCTTTATACCAGAGGCTCAAACGTAGGATTTAGCATCTTCAGACATGCCTCTAAACAAATTCCAATCTGCAGACAAAGATTTTCAATATTCAAGAAATGTAGAGCAATCTTTTGGATTGTTCTTCAATAAGCAATACATTGTCTTCAATGTAATTCACTGCAACTGCAACTCACTATTTCTTCTGGAGAGGCAACTTTTCTAAATATCCTGAACATATAAACCTTCTAAACAAATAACAAAATAGGATACAATTGACACCAATGACAATAAATATATGTTGACATCAATGACAACACCAATTAGGTACATACTTGCAACAATCTCCCCCTTTGTCATTGATGGCAACATATGATGTGAAAAACTACAACAACTATCAAGATAGGATTCTCCCCCTTTCTCTTTACACATTTGTATTCTTTCTCTCCAAGTTTTTTACATGATTTCTCTCCCCTTTTGACATCAATGGCAAAGGGCACATACTTGCACTCTATTGTTCCAACTTTCTTCTAAATTTTATGACTACTCCCCCTAAGAAGTAGCCCTTAAAGCATCAATCCATATTTGGAGGTGGGACTCTTGAACACCACCGAATTGATGCACTCTTGTGCATCTTAGTTCAAAGTAGAAGGGCTGATAACCCCTAACTTTTCTTTGAGATACTCAAAAGTATCCTTAGGCAGAGGCTTGGTGAAAATGTCTGTAATCTGATCTTTTGTAGACAGATACTCCAACTTGAATTCATTCTCTATCACCTTTTTCACTCAAAAAGTGATATCTTATGGATATATGTTTTGTCCTTGAATGCATTACTAGATTCTTGGAAATGTTTATGGCAATTGTATTGTCACAAAAGATCGCAATTAGATCTTCATACACAACTCTGATATCCTTCAATGTCTGCTTCATCCATAACACTTGAGTGCAACTACATTCTACTGCAACGTATTTTACTTCTACAGTAGATAGAGATATTGAGTCTTATTTCTTACTTAACTATGATACCAGCCTTTTTCCCAAAAAGAATGCACCTCCACTTCTACTTTTCTTGTCATCCACATCTCCGACCCAATCTGCATCAATTTATGCACTGAGAGTGAAATCATTATCTTTTGGATATCATAAACCATAATCTATTATGCCTTTTAAATATCTCAGTATTCTTTTGACTATCATCACATGTGATGCTTTAGGTTCTGCTTAAAATCTTGCCACAAGACAAACTGCATGCATTATGTCAGGTCTAGTTTGGGTCAAATAAAGTAATCCTCCAATCATAGATCTATATCTTTTCTGATCTGCCATAGGTGAGTCATCATTTTTACTCAACTTACAACCAGTTACCATGGGAGTGCTTACCAATTTAGAGTCCTCCATCCCAAACTTATTTAACAACTCTTTCACATACTTTGATAGAGAAATGACGATACCTTTATCTAATTCGTTAATTTGTAGACCTATAAAGAAATTCATCTCACCAAACATGGACATTTCAAATTCCTTTTGCATTTCCCCACCAAAAACCATGCACATACCTTCATTTTCTCCAAAGGTAATATCATCAACAAAGATTGCAATAATCAAGATTTGTTCATCATTGATCTTGAAATAGAGATTGTTTTCAGTAGTACCATTACTGAACCCTAAGTATATTAGATGCTTGTCCAATTCTGCATACCAGGCCCTGTGGGCTTGTTTTAGTCCATACAATGCTTTCTTCAATCTACACACCATGTCACCCTAATCTGATGACTGGAATCCTTCCAGTTGTTCAATATAGACTTCTTCTTCAAATTCTCCATTCAAGAATGCAGACTTTACATCCATTTGATATACCTTGAAGTCTTTGTAAGCTGCAAATGTCAAAAACATTCTTATTCCTTCAATTCTTCCCACTGGTGCAAATGTTTCCTCAAAATCTATTCCCTCAACTTGAGAGTATCATTTGCATACCAACCTTGCTTTGTTTCTTACCACTTCACCATCCTCATTCATCTTGCTCCTGAATACCCATTTGGTCCCAATTACATTTTTATCTACTGGTCTGGGAACAAGATCCCAAGTCTTATTCTTTTGTATCTGCATTAGTTCTTCTTCCATGGCCTTTACCCAATTTTCATGTCATTGTAGGATTCATTCACATTTTTAGATTCCACTTGAGAAATCAAACAATAATAGACCTGTTCATTAGTAGCTCTTCTTCTGGTCTGAACACCTTTGCTCTTATCTCCTATGTTTTAATCTTTAGAGTGATTTAACTTCACTTACCTGGGTGTCTTAGTAATGATTTACAAAGCTATTTCTTCTTCTTCCTACACAACTACTTTGCTTGCAGGGACATCCAATTCATCAGATACATATCCACTTGATATTTTTTCTTTGTTTTTGACATTTGCACTCTTAATGATCTTTGTCAACCTATTATTGTAACACTGGTAGGCCTTTCTCTTGGTAGAGTATCCAAGGAAGATACCTTCATTACATCTTGCATCAAACTTACCTAGATCTTCATCTCTTCTAATATAACACTTACTACCAAAAACCTTGAAATATTTCACAGTAGGAATTTTACCATACCATAATACATAAGGAGTCTTAGAACTGTTACCTTTGATTTGGACTCTGTTTAGGATGTATACACTAGTGTGAATTGCCTCTCTCTAATATACTTATGGAAGGTTAGCCTCCTTCATCATTGATCTAGTAGCCTCTTGAACTTGTTGGAACCCTATAAAATTTTTCATGTTTCTGATAATTTTGTTCCCAGCCCTTTTTCATTTGATCATTAGGTTTCCAAAATTAGGGTTTCTTTTCTTGATAAAATGCTTTGAGTAAGCTAAAATTTCTAAAACCCTAAACCCTCATAGTATGAAGTCTTGCAAATAGCCATATACAATATAATTCTTGAATGACTACCTATTTCCCTATTGGCAAGAGACACTATATGGATTCATGAATGTTGTCACTGATGGAAACAAAGTTCATCCCACACATCCACAAGACATGGTATGTCTCTACCGGAAGTCAAAGTGAAGAATGTTGTGGTCTGGTAAATAAGAACAGAGCATGTGGCAAGGTCCGACAGACAGGTCCGGATCTTTCAGAGGAAGTATCTTGGTGAAGTACGGATTTGGGGAAGTCAAGAGGAGTATCTTGACTAATAGATTCCAAGGTTTGAGCCTCCGGTGTGAAAAGGATAAAGAGATATGAATGTTTGAGTGTCGGGTTCTCATGTGACAGTGTGAACAGAGGAAGAACTGACTGGTACAACATCAGACATTATTCTGGATGTGTTACTGATGTTGATGAAGGTTATGAAGGCATGAATTATGTTAAGCTGACATGATTAATGATTTCCACAAGTATATCATTAATCTGCATTACTTGGTGTGCAAGGATTCAGCCGACAGATCAAAGTTTGTGAAAAGATTGACTATTCTAGGTGCCAACTAGAAAGGTGATGAAATCACTTGTGCGGATATATATACATGATGGATTTAGTTGTGAGAAGTGTTGTGGTTGTTATTGATGTGCGAATAAAAGCAGAGTAGAGCAGAAGTAGTAAGGAAGGTCCGGTGTGTGAAAGGAAAGCAGCATAAGAGAAGAGGAAAGATGAAGTGTAGCAGATCAGTGTACTGAGCCTAACCAGAACTAAACTCTAGCATATGTGGATGCTACCAATCAGTTCAAGTATTGTATAACACTCTTTTGTAGACAGTGTGTCTCTTGTAGGCAGTGTGACTTCTTGTGAGAAGTGTGCTCAGGCAGTGAGCCCTAATTGGCAAGTGCCATTTTGTATTTCCATTCTTCTAATAGAGAATACAATCTTGGGTTAATCACCCCATGGTTTTCTCCCTTAACAGGGTTTCCATGTCAAAAAAATTGTGTCATGTGTATTTCCATTTCATGGTTATGTTTGCTCATTTGAATTAATATTACATTGATTACTAATAAAGTTTAGAAAGTAGAAATAATTAGGATAACTGATTCACCCCCCCTCTTAGTTATCAACAATTGGTATCAGAGCTAAGTTCCTCCTAAAAGAATCTAACAGCTTGAGGAAGATCTGGGAATTCAAATGGATGCATATGGTTTAAGGGATCAACTCAAGACTTCCCTTGATGATCTTGAACAGTCAAACTTTGAAGTCAATGAATTAAAGGAAAGACTCAAATTGGCTGATGATTTCATGAGAGAACTAAAAGACAAATTAAGTCTCTCTATGAAAAAGAGAAAGGAGCTGCTTCAGCAATTGGCAAGACAAAGTGAAGCAAATGATGCAAATGAAGAGCTGAATGAGAAAACCAAGTTATGTGAAAAGCTATCAAAAGAAATCATTATGGTAAGACATGAAATGGAATCAAGAGTTATAAAGTTTACCCAAGAGATTGAAGAGAAAATAAAAATTGAAGATAATCTAAGACAATCTCTCAAGGAGAAACCAGAAGATTGTCACAAGATGGATAGAATTATAAGTCATCTTGAATCTGATCTTGAAGATGCTAAAGATAATGAAGAAAAACTTGGAGATCAAATTGTCTCTCTCAAGAGAGATCTTCAAACAACAAATGAGTATAAAGAGAAATTTAAGATAAGTTCTGCTCAACTTGAAATTCTTCTTGGAAGTCAAAAGAGGGTAGATGACAAGTGTGGTTTGGGTTATGAGAAAGGCAAAAGCTCTAGATCCGGTTAGAAGATTTTTGGATCAGAAAATCTAAGGAATAGGCCTAAAAGACCTCCGATAAGGCAGCCTAATGCTCAAAGATATCCATCCTTCAATGGATACTGCCACAACTGCAATAACTTTGGTCATAAAGCTAATCAGTGCAGAAGGAGAATGAATTAGACTAATACATCCTTCTCCAGACAGTGCTTCAACTACAAAAGGTATGGTCACAAATCTCATGAATGCAGAAATATGCAAATGAACAATTCATTCAATGGTAGATGCTTTGCATGCAATAGAATGGGTCATATGGCTAATCAATGCAGATCAAGAGGATATCAATCAAATATGCAAAGAAATGTTGTTTGTCAAATTTGCAATAGATCTAGTCACATTGCAAAATTCTGTAGAAGCAAGATTCAAGACAAAAGAGGTCTGGTATATCATAATCAGAATCAAGATAAGGGAAAACAAAAAGTAAATGCGGATGAAGTTCAAAGTGAGATGAACAAGATTTGAGTGAAGAAAACAACAGAGAATGTAGAGGATGGATCTGCACCAGACTCTGGTGCTAAAATTCCTTCTGGAAATTAAAAAGTGAGCTGTAGCTCAGGGGGAGACGCAAAGAAAACCTTGTTCCCCCAGCCAATCAATTGGTGCCGGAACTGGCACAAGAAGAGTTGCGGGTTGAAGGGCTCATAAAGGAAACATCCAAACAAACTATGGTTAAGATTTGGAAGATCCTCATGATGTTTAAAGATCAGGACTGATCTGATTCTTCAAGTCATCCGAATAAGGCCAACTGGAATAACTTAGGTTGAGCATTTATTGCAACTTGAAATTAGGTTTGCAGAGCAATATAAGGGTTTTCTCATTAATCACTTGTTCATTCTGCATTCAAGAAGAAGAGAGAAAAGGAGCTCTGCAACTACTTCTCTCAAAGATCAAGGTGATTCTTCATACAACTCAATTCAGATTTCATCATGTGTACCCTAAACAGCGTAAAAGGTATTCTTCATTATTGATATCTCTCAGTAAGATTCTTTGATGATGGCTACTCCAAATATAGTAAAGATTTATGATAGATCTCACCCCGTATTTAAGAAGCATCCATACAAATCCTTGGAGGTAGATCCCCTAGGAGCCTTCTCTAGTGTTCTGCATGGTGTTTTGCACATTGAAGATATTAGGGTTTACATACACGCCAATGTTGAAGAGTTTGGGGAATTCAAACTAAGAGATATCTATCACAAACAACTATTAGATGATTCATTTGAGCTCAAATCCCAATACAAGGGGCTCTGGAATAAGCACTTTGCACAATACATACATTTCCCCTATTTTACTAAGGATGAATGGGTTAGGTATATTTTGAACAGAATACATGACAACTTCATGTGGTTAAACGGACCATTCAAAATCACAAAAGATGCCATCAGGGTAGTTACTGGATTACACTCATCCGGTGGGATTCCTGTTCTTAAATCTGTGAAGAATCAAACTGTGAGTGAGGCTACCGGATCCAAGTTTGACAAAAGAGTAATGACAGTAGATGACATCTCTAATCCGGATGTCAAGTATGCCTCCATGATCATTGCATATAAAATATATCATTCTAGTAGGGAAAATTTAGTACCTGGAATAGCCATCTACACTGCTTATGAAATGCTAAGAAAGGATGCAGACTATGATCTTTGTCAGCTTCTCTTGAACCAACTCTTGGAGAATCTGTAGAAAATAAAGAAAGATAAAAAGAATTCACTCAAGTATGGTGGATTAATACTGTGCTTATTCTTCTACTTGATGAATGAGCTTCCCAGATCTAGTGGCTGGGTGTGGGAGAATGATAGACCAGTGGGTATCTAAATCAGAGATTATTTGCATGGACTTGGTGATAACAAAGCACAAAATATAGCTCTGTGGGGATATTTCAAGAATTTTTAGAACATGATGCAAGCAAGAGAAAGGATTCCCCAATCTCTTGTTGAGAAATACAAAGACACAGTTTGTTTCATGGTAGAGACTGATCAGTGCCTAATGGAGGCAGTAGAACCAAGAACTATATGGATCATGCCCATGGGATATGAACTTGATGAACAAATTGTGGAGCTGCATGTTCAACACGTGCTAAGTTAGCCAAAGGATCCAAAGGCAGAAAGGTTTGGAACCTTTGAGGAGCTGAGTGTAAAGATTCATGTGGAACTCAGAGAACCAGAGATCAAAAGGAAGGTGAGAAAAGAAGTAGAAAATGTTACCCAAGGCCTTGGCATCTCAAAGGAGGCACTTGATGCCCACAAGAAAAAGATGGAAAGGGCTGAGGAAGAGAAGAAAGAGGCAGAAAAGAAAAGCAAGGAAAGTGCTCTAGTATAAACCTCCACCTGGACTAGATCATTAAAGAGATCTGCACCTGCCACTGCCAAAAGCTCAAGGGCATCTAAACCGGAAGCACAATCATCTGGAAAAGGAGAAAAGAGAACAAAGAAAAAGGTAACAAGGTCCTATGTTAGCCTAAAGGATGATGAGGAAACCGAATCAGATGAGGAGATAAGGAAACTAAAGAAGAAGAAGAAATTATCTGGTGAACACTCTACCAGTCAAGGAGAAGAAGAGAAGGAAGAGGAATATGTTGAAAAACCCACTCTATCCTTAGATGTTGTAGTAAAAGCAATCACTGTGGATGGAAACCTGCAACCCTTAACAGAATTCTATGATGATTATAATGGAGCAGATAAACATATTTTGGAGGAAGCCACAGTTCAGTTTTTGAACACTTACAACAAAGCTTTTATGGAAATTATCTCTCTAATTCCCAAAGGCTTAGAGAAAAGGATTGAAATGAGGAAGAATAATGCTCGAGCAAAAGATCTCAAGATCCGGGAACAGATAGCAATTCAGCTATTTCCTTCAATTGATCCCAAGACAATGAATATGGTATTCAAAGATTGCAAGGATGAGTTTCGGAGCAAAGCCAAGATGAATCAGCTAATGCTTGGTGAAACTAACAAAGTGGCAAAAGAGACCGAAGAGATCCTCTGGAATGCTTTTAAGAAATTCAACATTCCAATTATAGAGGACTTAGGTACTGACCCCTCAACCACTAGTGTTGCAGAAGAATCTACTAAGAAAATGACAAAAGAGGTAGGCCCTGAACAGACTAATATTTCTCCTCCGGTTTCACCTACAATCTCCGGATCTAAAGGAGAAGAAAGAATATAGGAGAAAGAAGCAGAGGTGAAGGAAAAAGAGGTTGATAGTACCAAGGTTGCAGAAGGAGAGAAGACTTCAACAGAGAAGACCACAACTGCTAGTGGTAAGAATGTAGGAGAGAAAGCTCCAAGGGACAGCCCTAAGAATGGAGAAGAGAAGAAACATCTGTCTCTGGCAAGAGACACTGCAATAGGAGAGAAAGCTCCAAGGGACAGCCCTAAGAATGGAGAAGAGAAGAAACATCTGTCTCTGGCAAGAGACACTGCAAAAACTATCCAAGAATTCCTGAACAAGAAATAATGGAGATTGATGAACCGGAGCTTCTACAAGGACCATTTAATTTTGATTCTCTTTCTCCAGTATAGACAATGAAGATTGCTTCATTTGCTAATGCCAAGGCTAAAGAAAAACTCCTAAAGTCTCACATGGAAGACTGTGAGTTGATAGAAGCTACTTCTGGAGTGCTAGAAAAGATTATGCCATTGTTTCAGAAAGATCCCACAGCCTCCTCATTTGGTAATCTCAAAACTCTAGTCAATAGTGTTAGCACACATTTTGATTCACTAGAGAAGTCAGCAGAAGATAAGGTCCGGAAGGAATTTCTTGCAAAAAGATTATCAGAGGTACAAGGGTTGATAAGTAATGATAGGAGAAATATGAATATAGGGATAAAGAGCTTAGAAAATGCTCTTAAAGATGGCAGAGAAATGTACAAATTTTGTTTATCATGGTCCAAAACAACAATGGAGATTGAAAAGAAAATGAAAAAACAGGAGGATAAACTGACAAATCTTTCTCAAAATTTTGATCGACTTACTGCTTCCATAATAAATCAAGAATGTCAAATGGTTGTAGTCTTGAATGAGATTAAGAAGCTTGAAAAAGAGAAGAAAAATAGAATCAGTAGGTTGAATGAGCTCAGAGGGATAATTGTCCCTAAGTTAGAGGCCATGCATGAGGCCATAAAAGAAGCTCAAATCACAGCCCAAACAAATGATCCAACAGATCTCAAAGGGCAGATGCATTTGCATTTCTATTGAGTGGTCATATATCAATCTTGGATAGAATGAAGCAAAGTTGGGCGACAAAATTCATTCAACTAAAAACAACTTTTGCAGACATACTGCAGTATATGTAAGTATTCCATATGTATATACTTATGCGGATAAGTATAGTTAAATTTTTGAAAATTTTGAATTGCGGACCCTACCCTTTGCCATTGATGTCAAAGGGGGAGTGAGGAGCAGTGAAAAATGAGGAATCCAACTAAGGGGGAGCTCCGGAAAATATATATAAAAATAGAGCATCAACCAAGGGGGAGCGTAGTGTAAACACTTAGTCATTTTTCACTAAGTGTTGCCATCAATGCCAAAGGGGGAGATTGTTGGCAAGAGACACTATATGGATTCATGAATGTTGTCATTGATGGCAACAAAGTTCATCCCACACATCCGCAGGACATGGTATGTCTCTATCGGAAGTCAGAGTGAAGAATGTTGTGGTCCGGTAAACAAGAATAGAGCATGTGGCAAGGTCTAACAGACAGGTCCGGATCTCTCAGAGGAAGTATCTTGGTGAAGTGCGGATTTGGGGAAGTCAAGAAGAGTATCTTGACTGATAGATTCCAAGGTTTGAGCCTCCGGTGTGTAAAGGATAAAGAGATATGAATGTTTGAGTGTTGGGTTCTCATGTGACAGTGTGAACAGAGGAAGAACTGACTAGCACAACATCAGACAATATTCCAGATGTGTTATGGATGTTGGTGAAGGTTATGAAGGCATGAATTATGTTTAGCTGACATGATTAATGATTTCCACAAGTATATCATTGATACGCATTACTTGGTGTGCAAGGATTCAGCTGACAGATCAAAGTTTGTGAAAAGATTGACTATTATGGGTGCCAACTAGAAAGGTGATGAAATCACTTGTGCGGATATATATACACAATGGATTTAGTTGTGAGAAGTGTTGTGGTTGTTATTGATGTGCGAATAAAAGTAGAGCAGAGCAGAAGTAGTAAGGAAGGTCCGGTGTGTGAAAGGAAAGCAACATAAGAGAAGAGGAAAGATGAAGTGTAGCAGATTAGTGTACTGAGCCTAACCGAAACTGAACTCCAACATATGTGGATGCTACCAATCAGTTCAAGTATTGTATAGCACTCTTTTATAGACAGTGTGTCTCTTGTAGGCAGTGTGCCTTCTTATGAGCAGTGTGCTTGGGCAGTGAGGCCTAATTGGCAAGTGCCATTTTGTATTTCCATTCTTCTAACAGAGAATACAATCTTGGGTTAATCACCTGTGGTTTTCTCCCTTAATAGGGTTTCCACATCAAAAATATTGTGTCATGTGTATTTCCATTTCATGGTTATGTTTGCTCATTTGAATTAATGTTACATTGATTACTAATAAAGTTCATAAAGCAGAAATAATTAGGATAACTGATTCACCCCCCCTCTCAGTTATCAACATTCCCATCATCATCTTTTAAAATTTTCCCTCATGCCATCCCGCATTGTTGTTTACTAGTCCCTCGCCAAGCAGTTACCGTCTATAGCCTGCACCTAGGACAACTTTATTCTTGAAAGGAGGGTCAACCCAATTGGATTTCCTTATCCTAAAGCGGCAAAGCTATTACACATGTCAAGGTCCAGTCCTACTAACCAATTTTTGACATGTGGTGCTAGCGGATTCATTTCTACCAATCTACCAAAGAAAACATACAAAGGAAGCTGGCCTTGGCAGAAATGCGGAATGGGTGACAACTAGTCAAGGGTTGTCCAGGATGGCAAGGAGGTGGGTCCCGGGCGTTACAAAGTGATTTCTCTTTGATTTCAACATTCTGTCATAGTCCACCAAGGAATCTTCTGAGCAACCGTGGAATGACAGAATTTGGTCACGTGGATTTCTAAGTGATGGGAACAATACATTAATGGCAAGGATCTGATGTGGCACAAAATGTGACTACTTTTTTCAAGAAATACTCTGATCAAGTACAGGAGATCAAAATCTGATGACTATTCGCTATTCTACAGAGATCAAATCTTTGATCATGTCCTTCATATGCAGAATGGCGGAAGCCATCTTAACTACACTACAAGAAGGACTACTCCTTGGGATCACAACTAAAAAAGGTTGTCTAGATGGCAGGATGCTATTGAAAGAAGCAGGCAATAGGGTCCTCCCTAGAATAGGATCAAATCAACACCGTCAAGTTGTGCTAGCTGAGACTAGTATCAACAACCTGAATTCAAAGTTTTAAACAAAAGGATTTGTTGGTACTAAATCTGACTAGGCTTCATTAGAAAAGTATTAACTACTCAAGAGTGTGTAGGATCTCCATCGCCACCGCCCCTGAGGAATTTGATAACAAAATAATTTGTCTTATGCAAGCTCAACCTTTGGAATTCTGTGCCTCTACCATGTTTGACATTTCACCTACTATGTTGTGAAATTTGATGTGATGACAGTGCTTAATTGGGAGAACCAAGATGCCTGATCTAACAGAATTCAATGCAAGAAGTGATATTTGCAGTTATGCGGAATTATGAAATCTAATCTTTTTGTCCACTTATGATAATCTTTAGCAGATTTCCATTTATGGTAGGAATGTTATGAAGTGACTGGAAAATTAAGACACCATAGATATGCAGATGTATGCTTACATCCCAAAATTCCTATAAAAATGCTAGTGCTGATGTTACCATTCATACTATTTAAAGATATTCTAATAGTATGGCTTTCCCCTGTTCTTTAGGATTTTCTTCCTTGTTCTCATGGCTCTCGATCTATCCCTATAGAATTAGAAATACTTGGAATTATCTCTTCTAGAATAGGTGGTGCAAAGAAAAATAGAGATTAGCAGTAGTGTCCATTGTATCTCTGTGATTTCTTCTCCCTTTTCTTATCTCATCTAACGGGGGGTTCTAAGGGGTATTCTTCCCGCTCCAGTAGTTCCTTATTTCTATGTGTTGGTAGATTCCCTTCTGGAGTAGAGAAGCTGCTCAGCTTCCTCTACCCTTCCCTTACATCTAATTTTCCTAACAGTGCATTAACTCTAGGTTTAAGGAGACTATCCCCCAAGATGAAACAGATAAGGAATTGGAGGAGAATTGTTGTTATTTTTGTTGTTTTCTTGGCTTGGCTTCCAGTACTTTTGAAGCAAGATGGGTGTGAATTCCCCAAGTTTCTGCTCAATTGAAGTTGCATGAAACTTTGAGACTTGGAGGGCGAAATCTCACCTATGGAATGGAACCTGGAAATAGTGAAGGAGATTCTATCATCTTGGGTTTCCTTTCCATGTTGTTCTTTGCACGTTTTCTCATCCTTTGATGTTTGGTTTGAAAAGGTAGAGCAATGAAAGTTCTCATTGAACACTTTGATGGCATTTGAGGAGTGCCTAGCTCTAACGGCCTCTAGCAATGCATCCATCATCAAAGGTCTAGCTCCTTTTCTCGCCAACATGGAAACTAAACACACAGTTATAAAGTAGTTGCACCAGTCTCTGTAGCTCCATCTATTGGTTACAAAATAGTTGTAACTTCTTTTGTCATAAGCCTGAAGCTTGTTTCTCCCTTATCTCTATAAAAGGAAATTCAGGGCTTATGATAAGGCATTGGTTTGAGGTCATATTTTCTAGACTTAGTCTGAGATAGGGATCAATCTAGTCGGGGAGAAGTTGTAAATAAGTTTGTTTTCTGCTATAGAATTTGTTGTCTATTTTCATGTTTCCAATTTGAGTCTCTTTTGGTTTCTTGATAGAATTATTGAAAGCTATGATGCAATTTACTGAATAGTTTATTTTGCATGTTTTGTTGAGTTTTGGAATACATTGTCTCCTACTTCATGTATGCAGTTTCACATTATGAATATATATTTGATTAAAAATAATCTTTGTTCATGGACACAATCTTTCCTATGTTGGCATATATCTCTTATGGTTTTTACTTAAGGAGTAATGTAAAAATTGCTATTGGACAATATCAAGTGTGATTTAGGGATATAGAGATAACTAAGTATGGTTGATTTCAAAACTAGTAGAGTATTTTCAATGTAAGGCATTGTTGTATCTTTACAATAAATTGAGGTTTCTTACATCACTGCTTGCTTAATTTTTTTCATTTAACCTTTCTGACTCCTTGGCCCTTGGATAGGCACTAATCTATTTCATGGATACTTTACTGAAAATATGCCCCTCTGATTATCCTCACAATATTTCAATCCAAATATTTTCCTTTCCAACAATAGGCTTTTAGGATATTTATTTTGATTAAGTTAAGTCTTGCATGTTCCTTTGCAAAGAATAAGATAAGAGCTTAAAGAATCTAGCCAATCCCTTTACTTTATCCTACATTCTTTCAAGCAGCTCATAAGGAACATATCTGTGATATGAATAATGTTGACATTCTAATATCTCTAGAAAGCCCTGTCTATTTGAGTAGAATGTTACTATCCCCAAGAAGATAAGATATCAGTTAAAGAGAGGTAGCTAGAGAATTAGAAATAAATCCATCTATGTAGGAACACCCTCCTTGGTTTCATAGAGCCTAAAGTGTAGAGGAAGAAAAGGGGAATTGAGAAAGCCTTCTCTCCCTAATCTTCTATTCGTTGGCCAATCCCTGAAGGCAGATTGATCATTAATAAGTGGCTATTTTATATATTTGCTGCGAGAATCAAGATGGGAATTTAAAACAACCAACAGATTGGCGACTCTATTGGGGACTCTATTGTATAAAGTTCTAAATACTAATTACAGTAGATTGTCATGGGTTTTTTAGAGTTTGCATAAAATTTGTGTTCCTTATTTTCCTCTAAAGGGGTGGTGAATCTACCATATTCTGAGATAGATGTAGAACTATTACATGAATATTTATGCATATAACCCTACTGTGAAACAGGATTCAAAGGGTTGATTCTAAAATATTCCTCTATGAAGTAGAGGTGGCGACTCTATTAGAAGGAATCTGATGATGCAGTCTAGTGTTATTGATTCTACTTGAAAATCAAAGCATAATTTGTACTAGAAGCAAAAAATTCTTTCAGGTATTTTACCAAGCTTAAAAAAAAATTCCTAAAGAATTTTGATATGTATACACAGCAACCTCACTTCTTTTATCAAAGTGATTTTGTCATGGAAAGATATAAGGCTATTAATTTCAATGGTATTTGTGGGTTTCCAAATCATGTGCCCAATGAAGTTAGAAGTCAGATAACCAAGTTCAATAATGATAAATCCAAAACAACTAGTAGCCATTCACAAGAATTTTGTGACTTAATGGGAGATTATGAGATAGATCATGAAGATATAGTCATAAAGTTGTCTTTCCAGACTTTTAAGGGAGAAGTCAGAGATTGGTTTGCATATTTACCTAGTCATTCTATCTTTTCGTGGCAAGATTTAAGGTTTACTTTCATGGAACAATTTGGGGAAAGAATAGATGAAGGTTCTTTAATTAAAGAACTCATGCAAATTGAAAAGGGAGATAAGGAATCAGTCCCAGTTTTCAATTTAAGATTTGCCAAAATAGTAAGGGAAGTTCCTAAAAATATCAGACCTAATGAGGCTATGTGTTTGATCATATATCTAGGTGCATTCAATAAAAAGGATAGTTATCGACTAAGAGACAAGAACCCTACTACTATGACTCAAGCATATTCCTTTTCCATAAGTATAGAAAATAATTTGAAGCATATAAAGATAAAAGGTTGTGAGTTTGTAGAAAATGGGTATTGAAGGAATAATGGATCCATTTGTTCCCCTATTTACCAAAGGGAAAATGAGATGGGCTATTCTGACAAACCCTTGTCAAAATAATCAATATATAGCACTCAGTATACTGAAGGAGGTAGGGATTATAATCAAAATAGAGCAGTTCTACATTTCTATAATCTTGTTACAATTTTTTTCCCTCCGTATCAGAATAAAAGGAAATCCCATGAGCCTTACAGAGCAACTTATGTGATAATGGATACCGCAATACAAAAGGATATATCAGTTAAGGAAGCCCCTCTAACTTATGAAATAATGACAAGTTGTGAAGGTATTTCCCCGGTTTGTGAAGAAATCTATTCAACATCAAGGTCCCCTAGGGAAGTAGCTTGCTTTAAATCTGAATATCAGGAGGGATTGATCCTTGTTAATCGTATAGAGAATAGTGAGCAATTATTAGAAAACTCATGTCAAAATAGTAGGGGTTCTAAATTAGATGATGATATATGCTATCAGAGTAGTGATATTGGAGATTGTGCAGATGGGATGCATATAAGAGACAACCCACTATATGAGGAACATGTGGATTTATCAGTGAGGGAAAATATGGAGCCCTATAAATGCACAAAAAATCCACTATTTGAAAAGGATCATGAAGCAATATTGGTTCAACTCATAGAGGAATGTGGGAACATGGCTATTGAGTTAATAGATCAAGACCTAAATTTTTAGCCTGATAGTACCTCCCATTCCTATATTCATCATCAAGATGAGAAATTAGTTCAGAAGGTAGAAAATAAAAGTAGAGTGTCATATTTCCAAAGAGAAGCAGAATATGATTGTTTTAGATTTGAAATTAATCTAGGAGAATATGAGAATTCCCCTACTACCAATTATGAAATGGATTACGATTGCTTTTATTTATGCAAAAGGCAGAAATCGAGGGATGACAATGCTTCTATGTGGTTAGAAACAATTGAACCAAGTGTTGAATCTCTTTTTGATGGCAATATACATAATTCACCCAGGGTTCAGTACAGTGGGGGATATCATGGAGAAAATGAAAGTAATTATCCAACTAGTTATCCAAACATCTTTGTTAAAAATAGGTTGGATTTCAACAAAAATTTTTGAAGCAGTTTAGCAGAATCACTGGAGAAAAGAATATTTGATAGAGGCAGACTGGGTTTTTTCTCTACATAATGACCTGAGGTCATTATGTGTGTATCTGTGGTCTACTCCTCTAGAGTTCTTCTATGATCTCACTCTGTTCAAGGTTGAAAAGGTGTCCCCAACTAGAGCCACTATTGGAATCCTATAAAAATTTTCATGTTTCTAATTATTTTGTTCCCAGCTCTTTGTCATTTGATCAGTAGGAAAATTAGGGTTTCTTTACTTAAGAAAATGCTTTGAGTAAGCTAAAATTGTGAAAACCCTGAACCCTCATAGTATGAAGTCTTGCAAATAGCCATATACGATATAATTCTTGAGTGACTGCCTATTTCCCATCATCTTTTAAAATTTTCCCTCATGTCATCCCACAACGTTGTTTACCAGCCCCTCATCAAGCAGTTACCATCTATAGCCTGCGCCTAGGACAACTTTATTCTTGAAAGGAGGTTCGACCCAATTGGCTTTCCTTATCCTAAAGTGGCAAAGCTATTACATGTGTCAAGGTCTAGTCCTATTAACCAATTTTTGATAGGTGGCGCTAGTGGATTTGTTTCTGCCAACTGCCTAGGAAAAGATACAAAGGAAGCTGTCCTTGGTGGAAATGTAGAATGGGTGACAACTGGTCAAGGGTTGTCTAGGATGGGAAGGAGGTGGGTCTCAGGCATTAGAAAGTGATTTCTCTTTGATTCTGACATTCTGCCATACTCCACCAAGGAATCTTCTGAGCGACCATAGAATGATGGAATTTGGATGCATGGCTTTCCGAGTGATGGGAATGATACATTAATGGCAAGGATCTGACGTGGCACAAAATGTGACTACTTTTTTTGAGAAATGCTCTGATTGAGTACATGAGATCAAGATCCGATGGCTATCTGCTATTCCGCTGAGATCATATCTCTGATCATATCCTTCATACGCAGAATGGCGGAAGCCATCTTAACTACACTATAAGGACTACTCCTCGGGATCACAGCTAAAAAGGGTTGTCCAGATGGCAGGATGCTATTGAAAGAAGAAGGTAATAGGGTCGTCCCTGGAATAAGCTCAAATTAGCACTGTCAAGTTGTACCAACCGAGGCCAGTATGACCAGCATGAATTCAAAGTTTTAAACAGAAGGATTTGTTGGCATTGAGTCCGACTAAGCTTTATTACAAAGTATTAACTGCTCAGGTATGTGCATGGTCTCCATCGCCATCACTCCTCAGGAATTTGATAATAGAATAATTTGGCTTATGCAAGCTCAACCTTTGGAAGTGCCTCTACCATGATTGACATTTCACCTAATGTGTGGTGAAATTTGATGTGATGACAGTGCTTAGTTGGGAGAACCAAGACGCCTGATCTAGTAGAATTTAATGCAAGAAGTGATATTTGCAGTTATGCAGAATTATGAAATCCAATCTTTCTATCCACTTATGATAATCCTTAGCAGATTTCCATTTATGGCAGGAATGTTACAAAGTGACTGGAAAATGAATACACCATAGATATGTGGATGTATGCTTACATCCCAAAATTCCTATAAAAAGGCTAGTGTTGATGTTACCGTTCATACTATTTGAAGACATTCTGATAGTATGGCTTTCCCCTGTTCCTATGCATTCTATTTTCTCCCTTATTCATTAGGATTTTCTTCCTTATTCTCATTCATCTCGATCTATCCCTACAAAATTAGAGAGACTTGGAATTATCTCTTCTGGAATAGGTGGTGCAAGGAAAAATAGAGATTAGCAGCAGTGTCTGTTGTAACTCTGTGATTTCTTCTCCCTTTTCTTATCTCATCTAACGGGGGGTTCTGAGGGGTATTCTTCCTACTCTAGTAGTTCATTATTTTTGTGTTGGTAGATTCCCTTCTAGAGTAGAGCATCTTCTCAACTTTCTCTACCCTTCCCTTAAATCTAATTTTCCTAACAGTGCATTAACTCTAGGTGTAAGGAGATTGTCCCCTAGGATGAAACAGATAAGGGATTGGAGGAGAATTGTTGTATTTTCTATTGTTCTCTTGGCTTGGCTTCCAACACTTTTGAAGCAAGCTGGGTGTGGATTCCCCAAGTTTCTATTCAATTTAAGTTTCATGAAACTTCAAGACTTGGAGGGCAAAATCTAACCTATGCAATCGAACCTAGAAATAGTGAAGGAGATTCTATCATCCTGGGTTTCCTTTCAATGTTATTCCTTATACGTTTTCTCATCCTTTGATGTGCGGTTTGAAAAGGTAGAGCAATAAAAGTTCTCATTGAATATTTTGATGGCATTTGAGGAGTACCTAGCTCTAACGGCCTCCAGTAATGCATCCATCATCAAAGGCCTAGCTCCGTTTCCCACCAACATGGAAATTCAAGACACAGTTGTAAAGCGGTTGCACCGGTCTCTGTAGTTGCATCTGTTGGTTACAAAATAGTTGTAACTTCTTTTGTCATAAGCCTGAAGCTTGTTTCTCACTTATCTCTATAAAAGGGAATTTAGGGCTTATGATAAAGCATTGGTTCGAGGTCATATTTTCCATACTTAGTTTGAGATAGGGATCAATCTAGTCAGGGAGGAGTTGTAAATAAGTTTGTTTTTTGCTATAGAATTAGTTGTCTGTTTTCATGTTTCTAATTTGAGTCTCTTTTGGTTTCTTGATAGAATTATTGAAAGTTATGATGCGATTTACTGAACAAATTATTTTGCAAGTTTTGTTAAGTTTTGGAATACACTATCTCCTACTTCATGTATGCAATTTCACATTGAATATATATTTGATTAAAAATCATCTTTGTTCATCAACACAACCTTTCCTGTGCTGGCATATTTCTCTTATGGCTTTTACTCAAGGAGTAATGTAAAAATTGTTATTAGAAAATATCAAGTGTGATTTGGGCATATAGGGATAACTAAGTATGGTTGATTTCAAAACTAGTAGAGTATTTTCAATGTAAGGCATTGTTGTATCTATACAATAAACTAAGGTTTCTTACATCACTACTTACTTAATTTATGTCATTTTAACCTTTCTAACTCCTTGGCCCTTGGATAGGCACTGATCTGTTTCATGGATACTATACTGAAAATATGCCCCTCTGATTATCCTTACAATATTTCAGTCCAAATACTTTACTTTTTAGCAACAAGCTTTTAGGATATTTATTTTGATTAAGTTAAGTCTTGCATGTTCGTTTGCAAAGAATAACATAAGAACTTAAAGAATCTAGCCAATCCCTTTACTTTATCATACATTCTTTCAAGAAGCTCATAAGGAAGATATATGTGATATGAATAATGTTGACTTTCTAATATCTTTGGAAAGCCCCATCCATTTGAGTAGAACATTGCTATCCCCAATAAGATCAGATATCAATTAAAAAGAGGTAGCCAGAGAATTAGAAATAAATCCATCTATGTAGGAACACCCTCCTTGGTTTCACGGAGCCTAAAGTGCAGAGGAAGAAAAGGGGGATTGAGAAAGCCTTCTCTCCCTAATCTCCTATTCATTCGCAAATCCCTTAAGGTAGATTGATCATTAATAAGTGGCTATTTTATAGATTTGCTGTGAGAATCAGGTTGGGAATTTAAAACAACCAACAGAGTTGTCCTGTTTTTCCTTTCAACTACTCCATTTTGTTGTGGAGTCTAGTGGTGTTCACCTGGGATTAGGAATCTGAAATTAGGTCTGTAGGTTCCTGTGTTTATTCCCACAAGCCCCTAGTGCCTTAGTTTGAATTGCTCCTTGACTTATATGCAATATTTTACTACTTTTTCCTATTGTACTTGAGAAAAATGCTAAATTCTGTGTATGCAAAGGTCAAATCTATTGACAAGCTTCTAAAATCCCAATCGGCTTCCAGAGATGGTGAAAAATTTGAGTTATATACATTTCTTGATGTATATCGGGTTGCATATACATTAGGGGAATCTTCTGTAAGATTTTGGGAATATTCGCCATTTGTATATCGACCCTGCTTGTATATCGGACTTGTATGTAGAACATGCAAGGAAAAACATACAAAGGAAAAGATACTTTGCAGGAATATTCTGGAGAAGATTCCTTGTTTGTATGTGCAAGGTAATGTACATTGAAAATTATACAAAGGCCGGCAACATGCAAAATAAACAGTGCCATGGATGTACAAGGTGGAATGTATACACAATATACATTCAGGTGCACATACAATGATTAGATGCATCGCGGGCATATTCTAAAAAGATTCCCTGCTTGTATGTTTGTGTTTTTATATTCTACATACAAACAAAATATTCATTTGATGAGATACAAGTCGGATTCGAAAGGTTCTCCAATCTAGCTGATAAATGAGTTGGAATCCGCAACTTGTATATTTGCTTTTGTATGTGCAACATACAAGATGGAAATACAAAGGAAGACATACAATCCAGACCCGATGAATATTTCAGGTTGCTTCATAAACATTTGGGGTCCGTGGTGTGCATGTATATGGCGTTTGTACATGCCGACATACAAAGGATGAGGTACAAGCCAGATTTCAAGGCGGATGCAATTTGTTTTATTTTTTTTAAATCTGAGGCTTGTATCTGAATTGTATATGTATGCACATATACAAGGAAAATATGCAGGAAAAGGGGATACAAGCCGGACCCAAATTGAATTTCAATTTGTTCTAAATAGGTTTGGGGTCTGCCTTGTATATCAAACAGATGTATATGCATTTTGCATATATAGGGGATTTTTGAAGGGTGAATAGTGGCAATTATATATGCATCCGTTCTTGCATATACAAGTTGCAAAAAGGCAAAATAGTGGAATGGAAAGGTCAGCAATAGAGGGGTGAGGTGCTGACGTGGCACGATATCACTGGTGGGTGATTTTCAAGGAATTTTTGTGGCCATGGATCTCAGCGATAGGAGTGGATTGATGGCCTTGTTTTGAACCTGCAACGATGGATTTTTCCTAAGCGTGTGTGGCTATTTTTGAGTGGGAAATTTTTAGAGGTACACCTTTGCTACATTTTAGAGAGGCTATGGGTAGCTAAAGCATTAATGGCAGAATTGTAGTAGTATGGGTCAGTGATGGATGGGTTAACAACCCAATTGAAGATGAATGTCCTTGAACGACGGTGCAGATCCTGATTCCATCTGCTCATTCCTCTCTATCTCCCCACAGCGTTGAATATTTCTGAATGCCATTCCTTATGCATTGAATTTGGCAGATTTTTTATTTGCCTTGTAATTAATTTTGCTGAGTACACAGTCTTTGTATAAAAGCCAAACTGTGTTACTCTTTGGTGGTTGGAAGCTGGACAAATTTTGGTGCTGCAATAGGAATACAACTTTCTGGTGACTCTATTTCAATTGTCTTTGCGAGTTTATGAGTTGTATGTTGTATGTATTATGCACAGAATTATCAATTTCATGTTGATTTAAATGAGAAATGTTTCATTGTGTGTGTTTTGTTATTTGTCTCCAGACTGAATGTGTTTTTCTTCTGACTCTGAACATCTAAGGGGTGTTATAGATTCTATAATATAGGTTCTTCATATTGAATACTTAGTCTCTTACTTCTACTCGAGGAGTAGATTGAATGTTTTGGATTAAGTGTTCAGAAGAATACATTGCAGTAAGGATGTTTGTAAGCATAAATAACTAAATACTCTCTCTTGGGTATTGTCTGTAAGGCAGACATTTTAGAAACCCCTTGAAATCTGATTACTGTCTTAGGTCTGTAGTAAACATTTGCATATATATGTCTACTGACTCCAAGCCCTGGATAGGCACCAATCTAGTCTGGTATCTCTGTTGCAACCCAAAGTCCTAGTTTTACATCCAGATATAAATCATACTCAAACTTCATATACAAACCTTTAGGACTTTAGAAGTAGTTTTAGGACCAAAATCCTCTATCTACAACTGAATATAGGCCCAAAGCTAGCCCCTTTGCTCTTATCTCATAGTTTTGGTCTACATAAGAGAGGATTTATCTACTTTGTATCAACATCCCAGCTAATCCATGGATGCACTTCATAGATGTTGAGTAGGGAATACCCCCTAGGTTCTGTAGAGCCTAAAGAAGAAGAGGAGATATTTATAGAGTCTATCTCCTATACTATTGGCCCCTGGCCCGGGAATCCTGTCGGTCATTGATGGCTACTTTGTAGGGGTGACTGGGAACAAGCATCCAGTCTAGGAAAATTACCAACAGAGTCCTAGGTGCAGATAATTGTCTCTTTATCCCTTGTTCCTCACAGAAAGAGTTAAACTCATTTGATGTAAACTCTCCACCTTTGTCATACCTCAAGCACTTTATCTTCAAATCTAGCTCATTCTCAACCATTGCTTTGAATGCTTTGAACGTTTCTAAGGCTTCTACCTTTTCTTTCAAGAAAGTAACCCAAGTCATTCTAGAATAATCATCAATCAATAGCATGAAATACATGTCTCCTTGTAGACTTTACTCTGGTATGTCCATATAGATCTGTATGCACTAATTTTAGTAGTCCATCAATAGATTGGTCCTTGCTCTTGAAACTTATTTTTGTCTATTTTCCAAATTGGCACTCCTTGCACAAAGTATCAGCAGGCTTCACAAGGTTGGGCAAATCTCTTAAAGTCTAAGTGGAACTTATCTTCACAATATTGTCAAAATTGATATGACAACCTTATATGCCACAACCAACTTTCATCATCCTGAGCCAACAAACAATATTCATTAGTCCCTTTCAAATGATAAATGTTACCTCTTGTCTTTTTACTAGTTGCAATCACTATTTTGGAGCTTTCCAAGATCTTGCATCCATTGTCCTTAAATCTGAGATCATAACCTTTGCCACACATTTACCCAACACTCAAGAGATTTTTCTATAATCCCTTCACATATAAGACATCATCAGTGTTATGCTTGCCATCAAAAGAAATGGATCCTTTTCCACAAATCTTACCAGTTGTGTCATCACCAAACCTAACTAGTCCTCCATCAAATTTTTCCAAATTTATGAACTTACTTTTGTCACTGGTCATGTGATGAGAGCATCCACTATCAATAACCCAGTCATCTTTGTCTTCAACAACCTAAGTAGCCAAGGCACTTTTCACTTATTTTTCTTCCTTCACACAACTAGCATGATTAGTAATTATAGGTTCTTCTTTAATAACACTAAACAAGCATTCATTACCAGATGTACTAGCATTATCTGGTTCTCCATCTAATACTTCTTCATCATCATTAAGATCTTCAACATAATAACATTTCTTTGGGATTCTAGGTCAATCAAGTCTCGGCTTAGGAACTCTTGTGGGGCATCTAGAAGCATAATGACTATCTTTACCACAATTGAAACATTTGAAAGGTAGTTTACCTTTGAACTTACCAATACCTCTGGGAAGATTGTTAACAAAGTTGGCTTCAAGTTCTTCAATCTCATAATCTAGTTTCACCTTGTATTTGTCAGATCTAGCGGTTCTTTTTGAAGTGTTGGCCTTGAAAGCAGTCTCTATCTTTGGAAGTGAATCACCAAGTTCTCTCATTTCAAAGGTTGTTAACTTCCTAAGTAGCTGATCTTTTGTAATCTTTGTCATTGTCATTACTTCGTCAATTGCAGCCACCTTATGACTATATGATTTAGGCAGCGATCTAAGAATATTGTTCACAACTTCAATATCCTCAATTTTTTCTCCCACACTTCTAATGCCACTCACAAGTTCATCGACCTTTTGCATGAAGGATGTTATGTTGTCATCTTCGCTCATCTTCAAACATTCATATTTCACCTTCAAACTCTGTAACTTGGCTCTCTTCACAAAGTCATCTCCTTCATATAGATTCTTTAGCTTTTCCCAAATTTCATAGGAAGTTCCTAGCTCCATGATCTTTTTCACTTCGGTGTCGGATAAGACACTTACCAAGGCATCTTTGGCTTTTATGTTCAACTCAAATTGCTTGGTCTTATCTTTAGATGCAAACCATTCTCTGGTATTTTATACTCATTTTTAGTTATTTTCCATACACTATAACCTAGGCAGAGGAGATGGGTTTTCATGTGAATCTTCCAGACAAAGTAGTTCATTCCATTGAACCGTGGACTTTCCTGGATTGGCCTCAAGTAGTCAAACATTCCTCTGAGGAACCTGTCTCTCATACCAATTGTTGAAATACTCCGAACAACTGAGAGGGGGGGTGAATCAGTTGTCTAGAAACCTTAACAATTTCTGCACTTAAAATAATCAATTATTTGCCAATCATTCACCAATCACTATTATGATTAAATCATGAAAGCATAAATCAGAAGGTCAAACACATTTACAAAATAAATACATGAGACACAAGATTTTTACGTGGAAAACCCCAATGAGGGGAAAAACCACGGAGAGGATTAACTCTCAATATATATTACAATCTTGAAAGAATGATGTTTAGGCTTAGTCACTCCATGGGCCTAGAACATGTTGGCTCACTTCCATGAAGAACAAATAGGTCTAGTAGGCTCACTGCCTCAACCTAAACCTAGCAAGATTACAATAAGGGCCATTAAACCCTACTGGTGGCTCACTGCCAGGCTCATTGCCAAAATTAATTTCTTCTTCATGCCTGAGATTAATACATTGAAGTACAATAGTTCCTCTGCTCTGCTCTGCCTTTTCACCTCTTTACCTTATCTTTACATATTTGCTTAAGGACATCCTTTCCACGACTCAATTACAAGTATTTATGCACTACATCAACTTTGGAATGATCATCAAGGTCAGAATTACAATCATTTACAAAATAGGTCTGGACCTAATACAAAACTTGCTAAGGAAATGTATTATAGATGTATGCAGATCACACCATGCCTTAGCTAGGACTCAAACATGAACTTCCAAGGCACAACACACTTCTATAATCTTCAAGAGATCTCCGTAATCACTGGAATTAACCAAGTCAGCTAAGACTGGTTACACGTTATGTTATCTAGGAATAATCTTTAAACACGATCTCAATTCCTTAATGTGGACCAACGTAAAGGTAGGAACATGATTAGGAAACATCCACAAGAACATTGAAATCACCAGGAGCAACCACACAAACTCAAACCACTTTGTTCATTAGATTCTTTATATTGGAGCACATGAACTTCACTGTCTTCAACTGTCATAAAAGAAAGATAGCTTGGAGACCACCAAAACATGAACCATTGCAATTGTAAGCACTTATCATCATATGAGACTTCCCTCTAGAACTACAGAGCAAAATACTTCAATGCAAAGGAATGCAGAGCAAAATACTTTCTCCCTTTCACAAGTGAAATATTATAAAAAGTAGGTTTTACTCTAGTGAATGGAACTTACTCTATTCTTTATACTGGAGGTTCAAACTCAGGATTTAGCATCTTCAAACATGCTTCTAAATAGATTCCAATCCATAGACAAAGATCTTCAATATTCAAGAAATGTGGATCAATCTTCTGCACTGTTCTTCAGTAAGTAATACACTGTCTTCACTGTAATTCACTGCAACTTGACTGTTTCTTCCGGAGAGGCAAATTTTCTCAATATCCTCAAGATATAAATCTTCTAAACAAATAACAAAATAGGATACAATTGATACCAATGACAACAAAGATATGTTGACATCAATGACAACACTAATTAGGCATATACTTGCAACACTAGTAGCCTCTTGAACTGTCCTATTTTTTCTTTCCATAACTCCATTCTGCTGAGGAGCCCTAGGTGCAAACAGTTTCTCTTTATCCCATGCTCTTCACAAAAAATGTTGAATTCATTTGATGTGAACTCTCCTCCTCTATCAAACCTCAAACATTTGATTTTCATCTCTATTACATTCTCAATCATTACTTTGAAAAATTTGAACTTCTCTAGTGCTTCTTATTTGTCTCTTAGAAAAGTAACCCAAGTCATTCTAGAATAATCATCAATAAGAAACATGAGGTACCTATCACCCTGTAGACTTCTTACCCTTGTAGGACCATATAGATCTATATCCACTAGATCCAGCAAACCTGCAGAAAATTTCTCTTTTCTCTTGAAACTTGTTCTTGTCTGCTTCCCTAACTAACATTCCTTACAAATTGTATTGGAGGGTTTCACAAGTTCTGGTAAATCTCTCACAGTCTGAATTGAGCTTATATTTACCATATTATCAAAGTTTATATGACACATTCTTATATGCCACAACCAACTCTCATCTCCCTGGGCCAATAAATAGTAATCATTAGTTCCTCTTAATTGATAGATGTTACCTTTTGTCTTCCTACTCTAGTAGCAATCACTGTTCTGGAGCCTTCCATGATCTTGCACCCATTGTCTTTGAATCTTAGATCATATCCTTTGTCACACATCTGACCAACACTCAAAATATTATGTTTCAAACCATTCACTTATAGGACATTGTCAGTATTATGCTTGCCACCAAATGAAATAGATCCTTTTGCACAAATCTTACCAGTTGCATTATTTCCAAACCTAACCAGTTCTCCGTCATACTTTTCCAAACTTACAAACTTGCTTTTGAAACTGGTCATGTGTTGTGAGCATCCACTATCAATAATCCATTGATCCTTATCTTTCTCAACCTGAACAGCCAAAGTACTTTCTTCCACTAGTTTTTCTTCCTTCACACAGCTAGCAGAATTAGTAGACACAATATCTTCTTTAATAGCAATAAATTGGCATTCATTTGCACTAGTACTAGCATCATCAGATTCATCATCAGTCACACCTTCATCATCAAAATCTCTAACATAGTAGCATTTCTTTGGAGCTCTAGGTCTACTCTCAAATCTTTTCCTATTTCCTTTAATTCTTTCAGGACATCTGAAGCATAATGACCTACTTTACCACATGAAAAACATTTGAAAGGTAATTTACCTTTGAACTTATCATAGCCTCTTTGCAACCTGTCAACAAAGTTAGCTTCAATTTCATCAAAGACATCAACCACCTTATATTTCTCAGCTCTGAAAATCTTTTCTGAAGTACTGGATTTAAAAGATGTCTTAGCTTTTGGTAGGGCATCACCAAATTCTCTCATCTCAAAGGCTGTAAGATTTCCAAGTAATTGATCTTTGTCAATACTTTTCATAGTCATAAATTCTTCAATTGCAACTACCTTGTGAATATAGGACTTTGGTAGTGATCTAAGAATTTTCATCACAACTTCCTTATCACCAATGGTTTGTCCCATTCCTTTTATTCCATTGACAAGTTCATCAACTCTTTGCATGAAGGTTGTAATGTTTTCATCTTCAAGCTCTCATATTTAGCTTTCATGTCCTAAAGTTTGGCTTCTTTTATAGAATCATCTCCTTCATAAAGGTTTTTCAACTTTTCCCAAACCTCATTTGTAGTTTCTAGGTCCATGACTTTTATCAACTTAATGTCAGTCAAGGCACTTAACAGAGCATCTCTTGCTTTTATATTCAATTCATATAATTCTTTGATTTCATCTTCAGTTGTAAAACCATTTTGAGGCATGGTATATTTTGATTTTGTAGCCATCCATACTTTATAACCAAGACAAAGGAGGTGGATTTTCATTTGTACCTTCCAAAGAGCATAATTTGTCCCATAAAATTACAGAGCTTCACTTTTTAAGACATCCTAGATCTTCCTCAAGTTGTTAAAGTTTCTTCTGAGGAACCTAGCTCTGATACCAATTGTTGAAATACACCAGACAACTAAGAGGGGGATGACTCAGTTGTCACAAAAAATTAACCTCATATGAATATCAAACCATCAACAACTTAATCATTCATAATTAGATTTAACCATGAAAGTATGAAACCATAAACTTAATTACAATCACACATTCAAAACAATAGAAACTAGATTTTTATGTGGAAATCCCTAAAAGGGAAAAACCACGGTGGGTGTTAGCCCACAGAAATATATGAGTTATAGCAATATCAAAAATTGGAGGCTCACTACCTATAGGGCTCACTACCCAAAAATGCTCACTGCAAAGAATGGCTCACTGCCTAAGGGGTGGCTCACTGACAAAGTGGTGAACTAATTAGGTAGCATCTACTCCATGCCAAGGTTCAATTCCATTGAAGCACAATATATCTTCTCTACTCTGCTCTTTCACGCCTTCGCACTTATCACTTCATATTCACATCACACACTTTTTCGCAACTACATTACATGCTTTAATAAAATTCATCAACCTTGGAATGTACATCAAGGTCGGCATTACATTCATCAACCATTGCATCAATATCCAAGGTTAGCATTACAATCATACATAAAATAGGTCTGGTCCTAATACAAATTTTTCTAAGGAAAATATGTAAAGATGTATGCAGATCATGCCATGCTTTAGCTGGGACTCAATCACAATCCTTCACGCCATCACATACTTTTAGAATCTTCAATCCATCTCTGCAAATAGTGGAATTTACCAAGTCGGCAAAGACTAATGAGAGCACTAGGTTTGCTAAGAACATTCTTCATTCACGATCCAATTTTATCTTTACAGACCAATCCAAAGGTAGGAACACAATCAAGATACATCCACAAGCACATTGTAATCACCAAGAACAACCATACAATCTCTAACCATTCTATCAAGAAGATTCTTGAAACCAGTGCAGAAGAACAACACTGTTAGCCACTGTCATAACTAAACGATAACTCGTGAACCACCAAATCATGAACTATTGTAGTTGAAGGCACTTAACATCATTACAAACATGATTCTATAACTACAAACTGAAATACTTCAATGCGGAGGAATGCAAAACATAACACTCTCTCCCTGTCACCACTAAACACATAAGAAAAGAAGTTTTCACACTGGTGAACACAATTTACTCAAATCTTCATTTCCATAGCTCAAACTTGGTATATAACATCTTCAAAAAGACCTCTAAATAACTTCCAATCCATAGATAAAGATATTCATTCTACAAGAAATGTGGAGCAACTTCTGGATTGTTCTTCTGAAGATAATATATTGTTTCCACTACAACACACTGTTACCACTAGAGGGGCTAATTTTCTAAATATCCTCAACATTAGGATGATGTACATAAGTAAATACAAATCATCTCACTGCATACAAACAATCAACAAAGTAAGAGCACAGTTGACACCAATGACAATGTAGATATGTTGACATCAATGACAACACTGGTTAGGCACATACTTGCAACACAAAGATGCCTATAATTGGGTGTCTAATTGTGAGAAATGCTTAAAATTTACTAGCAGGCCTCAATTATCTACGTTGCCTCTAAAACTGTAAGAAAAAAAACATCCACAACCTCCACGAGAACCCTTATGATGATTTTAAATCCTTGTTAGGTACATGTAAGCATGAAATAATGTCCTCTAAGTAGAAAACCTCTTGATGACATGTCTTCTTTCTTGTCTTGTGTTGTTTCCTCTTTGTCATTTTCTCTCTCCCTATTTTCAACACTTTTTGACACTTTTACGACACTTGTCGATTTGTGTTTTCTAAGATTTCAACCATGTTCCTAAGTCTTGTGACCATCTTGTAGGTACGTTTTCACCTTTCCCCTATGTTTCTCATCCTGTGGACCCGTTAGAAGTCTTCAAGCAGTCACCCTATCCATCTCCAACTTTCAATTCTCAGTTTCACTCAACCAATCCAAATCTCCCCTATTATTTCCAGATCTCCCCTAGGAGATTCTATGGTGCAAGTGGACATTTGGATTCTTGCAGATAATTGACCTATTTTTGGAGGTAGAACACCTCTTTTTTCTCTCTTCTACCATCTCCCATCATGTAATTCCTCTAGAAACTCTTTTTTTCCTAGATCTCCCTTGGGTGATCTAGGCTAGCCCCCAGGAAACCTAAGGTCACCCAGGGGTGACCCTGTCACATTTCTAGCCTTAGAAAAACTTGAGTTTCTCACACAAAAAAGCTCCCTTTTCACCTATTTTTCTTCCAATTCTCATGATTGTTGACGCCTAACATCAAGTTGACTATTTCATGCACGCACACGTGCATAATTAACTCCATTGGATCTAAAATTAACAACTCAATCAATCTCATGGATCCTTCTAACTCTAATTCTTTTTCAGTGATAAGTTATTATTGATTTATCACTCGCTAGTTAGCTAAGTTCACTGGGTAATCAATCTTGTCAACTCCCCAATTAATCCTTGTTAACTCTTCAATCAAAGTGAGTTAACTTCTTAATAAATTCCACCTCTCATCCCTTCCTCTAACCTATAAATACCCCTCACATCTTCATTATTTTCCATGTTGAGCAAGTTGGAAAATACTCTTCTCATATTCACAAGCTTTTTCAAGCTTCTTCATAGGCCTTTGTGATGCAGAGGCATCCACACTATAACCTTCGCAGATAGCATGAATGTCTGCAGACCAACCTCATCATCATCATCTTCGCCATCATCATCATATTTCGGCTTTACTCTGTCAGCATCATGTTTCCAACAGCATCATCATATTGCGGACACTCGCAATCATCCTCCTGCCGACTACTGTTCACCTCCGCTTTCCTTCTAACATCATCATGATGTTCAGCAGGCGCAAACATCCTCCGGTTGCACTGTTCATCGGGTGCCAAGCACTAGCGGCCTCATCATGATATTTAACATCACCTTCGTCAGTAGGATATTCAACATCCGGTTGCTCCAAATATCCTGATGACGACCTTCAACACCTTCCCTTCGATGCTCCGATAGCCGACGACACAAGCTTCAGCATCATGATATTCAACAGGATAACGAACATCCGGTTCTTCCCATTTATCCTGATGATGACAAACCCTAACTCCTCGCACCGTTCACTCGATGCTGACGTCACCCGATATCCTGATGACGTAGATCCTGATGACGATGACGTCACCCGCAGTTTCACAATATCCTGTTGCTCCGAAATGTCCTGATGACGTATATCATGATGATGATGACGTCATATCCTGCTGTTTGCCAAACTTAGTTTTTCTTCGGCCCGCGATCAACCCGATCTTCAGCCTGATGCCGATGCGCTCCTCCTCGGCCCTCCTGATGATGATCACCCCGACGAACTCACACTTCATGCAATCGATATCATCATGCTGATCTTCACTTATCCGGATGACGATGTCCGAACTGTCTGCAGGATATTTGCAGAAATATCCTGATGATGCCGTTTTGGCGAACTTCTTCAGTTAGCGAAATCTCACTTCGCCGATCCACCAGGGATGACCCGATCCAACTCAGGGTGATCTTCCAACTCAGTCAGCTTATCAACTCAACCTAGCACATGAGGATGCTAGGGTCTTCAACATCTCTTGACTGCGATCCTGCACACCTGCATGCAAACAGAAAACAACCTACAATCTAACCTACTGTACATTGCCATTCCACCGATCAGATGAGTCAACCGGTGGAATGGATCAGTATATCCATGAAAACCTCTCAAACCAGCAATCGATCAAGCAATGGAATGCAACAGAGGATGAACACAAACAGGAATACTTTATTCGATTTCAAAAGATGCAACTACAATATGATGTTCCTCTCGCTCTGTCTCACTCTCGCAAAGTCTGATCGATGATATCTGTCTGTCTGTCCAACATCAACCGATCTCATGCTTATAAAGACTTTCCCTATGAGTACTACTGACCCGACTCCAAGCGGCTGGGAACTCTCCAGGCGGCTGGGGGATCCCACCGAACATACATCATGACAGCTGTTATAACTAACTAGCTAAAAATAGCAAAAGCCCGGTCAGCATGATCTTATCATGATCAGCTTGACCTTATTACATGCAACTGGTCTTAACAGACCTTCTTGGAAACACAAACATGACCTAAACTACTAACTGCCTCATGAAGGCCAGCTGTCAGGTAGGTGCTCCTGCACCATACTCCCCAACAGAAAAGAACTCATGTCCCATGAGTTGAGTATGTGGAAATCTTCCACCTCTACACTTTGCCTTGTCAATAGTCTGACCTGCTCCAGCTTTGTCTGCTGCTGTCTCTTGGCTGCTCCAAGACTGCTGAACTGTAACTTGCTTTCTGGCAAGTAAATCCTCATGTCGGTTGATGTAGGCTTTCCTCTCACATACCCTGTGTTTGTCAGGTTGCCTGACCAGAACCTCTGGCTGAACTACCTCTTGAACTTCTGAAGTGTTCAAGTCTATCTTCCTTTCAACTCTTATAGGACAAACAATAGTCCCAACTATGACAACATCCTTGTCATTCTTCTGAACTGGTGGCTGTTTGCACCCCTGTTTCTGAACCTGCTGCTGACCTTTGTCAGTCACAACTGAAACTTTCTTCAGCTTGTTGTCTGTAACAACTCCTTTCTCTGCAGTGTCCTGAACTGCCTTTATGCCTGCTCCTCTAGGCATCTGCACAAACTCCTTCTTTCCCATTAAAATGATTTGAGCTGCCTTCTGTACTGCAGCTTTTGCCTGCAATGGCATCAACTTGATAATCTTCCCATCCTTCTTGATGGTGTAGGTATTAGCATACCCATCATACAGTACTCTTCTGTCAAATTGCCAGGGTCTACCTAGCAGTAGGTGACAACATTCCATAGGCAATATATCACACAAAATTCTATCCTGATATGGTCCAATCTGGAAATCCACATATGCCTGTTCAGAGACAAAAAGTGATTGCCTATCACTCACCCAAGATGCCTTGTAAGGGTGTGGATGTGGAATCCTTTCCAGCTTCAGTTTATCTACCATTTCCTGAGATACCATGTTGTCGGTTGAACCAGTATCAATGACAACTTTACATACCTTACCTTTGCTCTTACATGTGGTTTGGAAAAGAGCTCTTCTTTGCATCATATCCTTTGATGCCTGCAAACTAATTCTCCTTAACATCAGTGATTCTCCACTCTCTGGATATCCAAAATTCTCAGGACCTCTGTGTGAACTCTGTGCACCTTCTTCTTCTTTCTCTTCTTGCACAAGTTGTACTCTCTTGTCACTTGTTCTATCATTTCTGGATGAGGAACCTTTGTTTTCTGGACATTTGAAAGATGGATGACCAAACTCTCCACAGGTGTAACATTTTCCTAAAAATGTAGTAGAACCTCTACCACCTCCAAATCTTCCTCTATTACCTTTCCATCCACCTCTGAAATCAGACTGTCCCTGTCCTTTCCCAGTGTCTTCTTGAACCTCATTGGTTTGCTTCTGTGCAGGGGCTGCTCCTCTTCCCCTATTGTTTCCTCTTCCTCTCATGGACTTATCATGTCCTCTATTCAACTTTTCTTCAATCCTGATTGCCATTTGATAACAATCTTCCACATTCTTAGGGTTAGCTAACACTAACTCATCCTGCATGTTAAACCTCAAACCAGCCAAGTACCTAGCCACCTTTTCTACCTCATTCTCATGATGACCAGATCTCATACTCAACAGATAAAATTCCTCAGTATATGATTTCACATCCCTGTCTTTCTGCTTTAAAAATTGCAGCTTCTTAAACATCTGGATTTCATAATCCCTTGGCAAGAATTTCCCCTTGATCCTTGCTACCATCTTATCCCATGAAGTGATCTTAGACTTCCCTTGTTTCCTTCTCTCAGATTGTACATAATCCCACCATACCAAAGCATGACCTCCTAACTTGGTCTTTGCAATTTTTACCTTCTGATCCTCAGCAACATCTTCACATTCAAAGTGATTATCCAGTGCAGCAATCCAATCCAACAACTCATCTTCATTCAAGCTTCCAGTATACTTGGAAACATCAACCTTTACCTTAGGTTTTTCACTCTGTACTGCCTTTAACAGTTTTGCCAGTCTCTGGTCTTCAGCATCCAGATCTTCAGCTACCTCTTCATACTCTTCAACAGTATCTGCATCTTCTTCAGACTCACTGTCTTCTACTTCCCTCTTTTTGTTCTTTTCCAGGGCTGTCAGCCTGGCTTGAAGTGCTTCAGCAAGCTCCTTCATCTTCCTCATCTCTCTAGCATGTTTCTCCTTCATCTCCTGCAATTCCCTTGCAGTACCACTACCCTTAGGAGGCATTTTGTCAACCTCTCACAACACACAACTCAACTCTATCTCTACCTCTGCCCTTTCGGTGACAGAATCAACACACAACAGCCCAGACCTTTTGCTGAGCTCTGATACCACTATGATGCAGAGGCATCCACACTATAACCTTCGCAGATAGCATGAATGTCTGCAGACCAACCTCATCATCATCATCTTCGCCATCATCATCATATTTCGGCTT